>ONZH01014133.1:0-436144 GCA_900303285.1 Rhinella marina | reverse complement strand
GTTAGGTATATGGCACCCTGATGAGATGTAGCGTCTATGAGAGCTCAGTCAGAATAAACGCACTATATAGAAAGATATTTTGCTGCAATTCTTTCAGACCTATCCAAAAAATTTATTATACGCACTTTGCGCAACTTAAACGCAAAACCACAGAGCAATACGGTATCTATACGCTGTTGGGTATATGGCACCCTGATGAGATGTACCGTCTATGATAGCTCTGCTCACTCAGAATAAACGCACTATATAGAAAGATATTTTGCTGTAATTCTTTTCAGACCTATCCCCAAAAAAATATGCGCACTTTGCACAACTTAAACACAAAACCACAGAGCAATACGGTATCTATACGCTGTTCGGTATATGGCACCCTGATGAGATGTATTCCGTATTCACAGCACCGTCTATGACAGCTGAGCTCACTCAGATTAAATGCACTATATAGTTAAATATGCTGGTGCAATTCTTTTCAGACCTATCCCAAAAAAAAAAATATGCGCACTTTGCGCAACTTAAACGCAAACGCAAAACCACAGAGCAATACGGTATCTATACGCTGTTCGGTATATGGCACCCTGATGAGATGTACCGTCTATGACAACTGAGCTCACTCAGAATAAACGCACTATATAGAAAGATATTTTGCTGTAATTCTTTTCAGACCTATCCCAAAAAAAAAATATGCGCACTTTGCGCAACTTAAACGCAAAACCACAGAGCAATACGGTATCTATACGCTGTTCGGTATATGGCACCCTGATGAGATGTACTGTCTATGACAACTGAGCTCACTCAGAATAAACACACTATATAGAAAGATATTTTGCTGTAATTCTTTTCAGACCTATCCCAAAAAAAAATATGCGCAATTTGCGCAACTTAAACGCAAAACCACAGAGCAATACGGTATCTATACGCTGTTAGGTATATGGCACCCTGATGAGATGTACCGTCTATGACAGCTGAGCTCACTCAGAATAAACGCACTATATAGAAAGATATTTTGCTGTAATTCTTTTCAGACCTATCCTATCATGCACAGGAATATATCTGTTTAAGATATGTATAGTTTGTGCCTGTGTACCAGCTCTGCACACAAAGGCTGACAGCATACACTGTAGTTTCCTTCAGAGAATGAATTGCTTTTTAACAGACTGTTGTGGCTTTCTTTTCCTACACAGAATACAGGCTGATAGTATATACTGTTTTTCAGAGTAAAGATAGTGTTTAAAAAGACTTTTCTTGCTTCCTAACTCCTAAGTTCTAACTGCCTGCTGCACACACTACACGAGCTAACTCTCCTATGTCTTGTCTGGTCCCCTTCCCAATGCAGAATGAGGCTGAGGCTGCAGATCCTAGACTCCCTACCATAGGTCAATTTCGGTCACATGTCACTGCCAGCCAATCAGTGCTGGGGAGACATAGGGGCTGTTACATCACAGCAGGCGTTCCCACAGGCTTACCTTTGCTGCTGATTGGCTGAAAAAAACGGGCATTTCACGCGGGCAGTGATGCACGGATAGTCACGAGTCCGCGCTGCCTCGTGATGCCAAGCCAAGCCGAAGCGGGCAATATTCGAGCGAATCCCGAATCTTGCCGCTCATCACTATTTATATTATATATTGGTGCTTATTTGAGTATCATTATTGTGCCTTGAGCACCAACTACCGTTTTTCCTAGTGATCCTCTAGTGATAATTGTGGTAGCCTTTTATAGCTTTTGTGGTGTAATTGGTCAAATTTTTAAAGAAGCACTTTCACAAACATGTTTTTTTCTCTGGTGTGTTGGGAAGGTTCATGATGTAAATTATAGTGAGGGTAATCTTCTTACCTTTTGCCATGTTTGTGAGTTATGCATTCCCCCTGATCCTCAGCTGTGTCATGTGACCAACACTAACCCTTCAACTGACACAGCATCTTATGTGTGGACAGGAAGTCAGTTTATCTATTCATTCCTATAGGAGCCTCAAAATCAGTCTTAGGCCTCTCACACACGACTGTGTTTCATGGCCCGATACGGGCCGTGAAAGCCCGGCCTGTGCTCCCCCAGAGGACGGGAGCGCACGGCGTCATTGGTTGCTCTGACGCTGTGCGCTTCCTGAGGCCGCCACTGTACAGTGAAACACTGTACACGCTCGTATACAGTGTTTCACTGTACGGCGGCTGCCTCAGGAAGCGCACGGTGTCATAGCAACCAATGACGCCGTGCGCTCCCGTCCTCTGGGGGAGCACAGGCCGGGCTTTCACGGCCCGTATCGGGCCGTGAAACACGGTCGTGTGTGAGAGGCCTTACAGAAATGAATAAATTAGCCTCCTGTCCATGCATAAGACGCCACATCAGTTGGACAGTCAGTGTTGGTCACATAGCACAGCTGAGTGCTTCTAGTATGATGAAATGAACAGGTTTAGATTATGTTCACATCACATTTGTACGTTGGAGCCTGTATGCTGGGAAAGCACACCATGTACACACTAAGGGGCACATTTATGTCAGTTTTGTGGCTTAAAAAAGTCAAAAGTGATGGCGATTGTGCAACATTTGGTACAAATTTGCGACATTTGGTTTTCCTTTCCACTTTTCAAAGTGGTCTATGCTTCTATGCTTAAGAGCTAAAAGTGAGATTAGACCTGGATTATGGCACATTTACTATGTGTGACTTCTGCAAAAGTCTCAAAAAATGTTGCAGGCTACACCAGGTAACTCCCTGGTGTACCTTTACACCTACAGGTGTAAACCACATTGCACTCACACCAAATATACACTGCCTGGCCAAAAATGGTCACCGCCTGGATTTAAATAAGCAAATAGATAAGAGCTTACCAGTTGGTCAGGTCTAGGGTTCAGCAACGTTATGTGCCCAAAGAATGAGGTCAGCTGACGACCTGAATATACTGAATGACCAGGTTATTCCATCAAAGGATTTTTTTTTTCCAGAACATGAAAATCACATTTTGGAAGCTAAAAACTCTTCATGAGAATTTATTATAGGAAAGTATTATTTTCTTACACTATTATCACTCTTGAATGTGTGCCAAGATTGTGGATGACAGTGGTTAATATTGAGAGGGGCTTCCTGTTCACATGCTGTGGTTATTTAGTTAATTTCACTTTCACAATATAACAAATGCTCCTGAGGATATTTGGTTGCTAGCAGATTTTTCTGATCTAAATTCTGATAAGTCATATTACTACTACTCCTTGTGGTTTAAACAGGAAGAGGCCAACTGAAAATGATGGATGGTTCATTTAGATGGCTCAGTGAAGTACCATAACAAGCACCAATAAAACAAGCTGATTGGTACGCCTTAAGGCTAGGGCTACACGGCGACAGTTGTCGCACGACAATTTTTATAATGGAAGTCTATGGTGTCGCACTGCGACATGCGACATGCTGCGACTGCGACACGACAGTCAAAAAAAATCCATCTTGGATGGATTTTTCTGCGACTGCCGCGTCGCAGCATGTCGCATGTCGCAGTGCGACACCATAGACTTCCAGTATAAAAATTGTCGCGCGACTTTGGTGCGACATCAATGTCGCGCGACAACTGTCGTCGTGTAGTTGTGCACTGTGTGTCGCGCGACACATGTCGCCGTGTAGCCCTAGCCTTAACCAGTCCTTGCATGAGATAATCAAACGGTATGGGGGCCGAACTATGATCATTTGCCCTACATACACCTTACCTACCTACAGCACATCCCTTTTTTCACAGGGAGATGTGCTGTCGACAACCAAGAATTTTAACCCCGCATAAGTGTCAATCAGCTGGCTGATAAGTGAATGTTTGCTCATTTGTTGACCAATCGGTAGCAGGGGCGTTGCTAGGCTAAAATATTCGGGGCCTAGGCCCCTAATGTTTTCTCCCAGCCCCCGAATGTCATGCCTGCCAGGCAGATACAACTGTATTGCTGTCCTCAGGACGGCAATACAATTGAATCTAACACACTGCAAGATCTGAAGGACATGTGATCAGTTCTAAATGCAGCAGCTGAAAAGGACCTTGGATGATGTCACCATCATGTGACCAGTGCAGGAGAAGATGGTTCAGCAGTAAAGAGAATACCTGGGAGCAGGGTTGCCAACCGTCCATAGATTCACGGACAGTCCGTGAAAAGAGGGCGTTTTCTTCTGCCGTCCGTAGCGTCCGGCAGAAAAAAATCCTGTCCGTGAATCTTCTTCAGTATTCACGGCGCATTCGCCGTGAATACTGTGGATCTATGCAGGCTCCTCCTATCATATACATTAGGTTGCAGGCCTCTTCCAGGCCAGCCTGCAGCCTAATGTTACAGGCACAGTACCTCTGTCCCGGCTCACGGCACGTCACATGATGGCATCATCACGTCTGCGCGTTCATGATGACGTCATCGCGCACCACGGCCTGCCTGCGCTGGGAGAGAGTCAAGAAGAAGAGGTGTGCTGGGCGGGCTACAACCAACATCACAGACAACGACATGGAGAAGAAGGAATCGGGTAAGTATTTAATTTTTGTTTTCATTTCACTGCTAATCTACAGATCACAGGGGCTCTATATGGGGCCTATCTGAACTACTGGGGGCAGTGAACTACAATGGGCTATCTAAATTACTGGGAGCAATGCACTGCCAGGGGCCATCTGAATTACTGTGGGCTCTAAAGGGGGCTATCTGAACTACTGGGGGCTATCTAAACTACTGGGGGCACTACAGGCAGGGCCGGCCTTTGGGGTGTGCGACTCGTGCGGTTGCACAGGGCGCTTCACTCCCGGCCAGTTAAGGGGGCGCCCTGCCAGAGCGCCCCCTTAATGGCCCGGCCTGCTCCTGTACAGCGTCTTGTGCCCCCCCTCAGACGCAGCGTCAGGTCATAGTGTGCGCCGGCAGGGAAGACAGTGGAGTGCGTAACCTGATGGCAGCACAGGACAGGTAAGTATGTTTTTTTTAAAGTGTCTGGGTGGGCTGATCTGAGGTCTGAGGGGGGGCACAAGACGCTGGTCTGAGGGGGGCACAAGGCGCTGATCTGAGGTCTGATGGGGGCACAAGATGTTGATCTGAGGTCTGAGGGGGCACAAGACGCTGATCTGAGGTCTGAAGGGGGACACAAGATGTTGATCTGAGGTCTGATGGGGCACAAGACGCTGATCTGAGGTCTGATGAGGGCACATTGTGTTGATCTAAGGTTTGTGGGGGCACAAGACGCTGATCTGAGGTCTGATGGGGGCACAAGAGGCTGATGTCAGGGCTGGGATACACCGACAAGGGGTAAGTGATCCCTAAGCTAAATCCCAACCCCTTTCCCTGCCTATTGCCTACTCAGGCTAACCCCTGAGTCGACAACCTGAAGACTCGAGATACACTAGCAAAAGTGCAGGGGAAGGGAAAACAAACAAGACAGACAAACAAGAACAAATGGATAGTCAGATAGCCGCGTCAAAACCAGGAGAGTACGTCAGGAACAAAATCAGCAAGCAAAGAGTAGTCACAAAACACGCCGAGGGTCAAAGAACAAGAGTCTAAATAGCAGAGCACAAATGACAAACCAGGTAGTAGCAAGGAAACTCCAAACACTGGCAGCAAGGTTAACATTTGAGGGCCTTAAATACCTAGCAGACCCCACCCAACCAGCTGACTGGGAGGAGAAAGCAAGGAACAAAACTTAACTCATGAGATACCAAATGAACAGAAAATAAACAGACTAAATTGCTTGCTTTTTCCGGCGACCAGAAACAGGCCGCGAGCGAGTGTGCACACCAGCCATGTCCCTGGCACTAATGATCGTCGTGCGCGTCCCCTGCCTGGGACGCGCATCCACAGCCAGAGACCGTCGGCTGGAGGAGGAGCCTGACGAAATAGCGGAAGAAGCCTGGCCACGGGCAACCACATCGCCACCAGAGTCAGAGACAGGACCAGCAGAACGGGTGCAATGACTGCCGGTCCTGACAGCTGATCTGAGGTCTGATGGGGGACACAAGATGTTGATCTGAGGTCTGATGGGACACAAGACGCTGATCTGAGGTCTGATGGGGGCGCATTGTGTTGATCTAAGGTTTGATGGGGGCACAAGACGCTGATCTGAGGTCTGATGGGGGCACAAGATGCTGATCTGAGGTCTGATGGGGGCACAAGACGCTGATCTGAGGTCTGATGGGGGCACAAGACGCTGATCTGAGGTCTGATGGGGGCACATTGTGTTGATCTGAGGTCTGATGGGGGCACAAGATGCTGATCTGAGGTCTGATGGGGGCACAAGACGCTGATCTGTGGTAGTACCACATTATCAGTACTAGTGTTATCTGTGATTTTACACAGGACTGCAGGTAACACTACTACATTTTCTATACTCAGATAGCCATCACTGTGTTACCTCTACAGTTACAAAGGACTGCAGGGGACATCTACTATATTATCTATACACAGATAGTTATCACTCTGTAAGGGAACCCTCTGAGACTTTATCGCCCAAGGGCCCACCTGAACCTGGAGCCGGCCCTGGGCTGACGTCACACATGCGCAGAAGGACTCAGAGGGTGGTAGGGGAAAGTTAGCGGCTGCACTGCTGTAAGTGCCCCCAAACAACGTGATGACCGGGGGGGGGGAGGTTTAATTGGGAGCGGGACTATATACTTAAGGCCCCATCCATATACTTAAAGCCCCATCCATATACTTAAGGCCCCATCCTGTATAGGATAATAGAGATGGCAGTCATGGCACACATAACTCACACATGATTAAACACCAGTGAGGGGTTTAGGCTACTTTCACACTAGCGGCAGCATGGATCCGGCACCTAAAGGGTGCCGACGGATCCGTGCTGCCGCTGATACATGTGCAGCGCTCCGGCCCCACACATGTTGACACAGACACAGAGAACATACATACATACACACAAACACATACACATACATACTTACATACTCCAGCCAGGGACGCCGGCAGCACGTCTTCACGCGCCTCCTGTGCGCAGTGATGACCATTCCCCACAGTGCCCTCTGCTGGGCGCAGTGGGGAAATGTCATAGCTGCGCGCAGGAAGCGCGTGAAGACATGCTGCCGGCGTCCCTGGCTGGAGTATGTGAGTATGTATGTGTATGTATGTATGTATGTCTTTCTGTATGTATCTCTGTAGCCGGAGGTCAATGGAGGACAGATCCGGATTACAGGTGTGTCACACCAAACAGATCCGTCCCCATTGACTTGCATTGGGGGTCATTCCGGATCCGTCTTGGTGCGGATGCCTGGACCGGAGAGCAAACCGCAGCATGCTGCGGTTTGTTCTCTGGTCTGAAGACGGAACGGAATGCTTTCAGGAGCATTCCGTTGTCTTCAGTTCAGTTTTGTCCCCATTGACAATGAATGGGGACAAAACTGAAGCGTTTTTTTCCGGTATTGAGCCCCTATGATGGAACTCAGTACCGGAATTTAAAAACGCTAGTGTGAAAGTAGCCTTAGTGATGTGAGCTATGTGTGTGCCATCTCCATTATCTCATACAGGAAAATATAGTGACAGTATTAAGTCAGACTGTATAGAGCTATAAATACAGTGCAGAGATATATAGAGAATAAAGTGATATAGGACAATATAGAAAGCTATAAATACAGTGCATAGATATATAGTGTGATATAGGACAGTATAGAGAGCTATAAATACAGTGTAGATTATATATATATATATATATATATATATATATATCCTACTCTATATATCTCTGCACTGTATTTATAGCTCTCTATACAGTCCTATATCACTCTATATATCTCTACACTCTATTTATAGCTCTATACTGTATGACGTTAGTACTGTCACTATATTTTTCTGTATGGGATAATGGAGATGGGATGGCACACATACTTCTTTAAGTAAATATATATATAAATGGGGGGGGGCGCCGAGAGAAAGTTTTGCACAGGGCGCCATCTACCCTAAGGCCGACCCTGACTACAGGGGGCCGTCTAAACTAGTGGGGGCACTACAGGGGCCATCTAAACTACTGGGGGCACTACAGGGGGCCATCTAAACTAGTGGGGGCATTACAGGGGGCCATCTAAACTAGTGGGGGCACTATAGGGGACTGTTTAAGCTATGGGGGCACTATAAGGGGTATTATAATTACTGGGAGCATGATAGTGGGGCCTTATCATTTCTGGGAGCACTACTGCTCAGGCACTATGAGAAAAATGATTTCTATTATGGGGAATTATTACCAGGGGTACTATTGGGGTGTTATCATTATTTGGTACAATATGGAGGGCACTTCTGCTAAAAGAGCTACTCGTGAAGCATTATCACTATTGGGGCACTCTGGGAGAGAATTATTAGTATTAGTGGGACTTTGGGGAGCACTGTTACTATGGGGGCCCCATCTATATGGCACTGTTATTTCTACAGTATAATATCTGGGGACATTGGGGAGCACAGCGGGCACAGTATTGGGGGTAGAAGCAGGATAACAATGTTGGTGCACCGGAGGAGAAGGCGGATAGAAAAGTGGGTAATCTAATTTGTCTTTCTGGCAAACTCTGTAGAGAGAAGAAGTGGCTGAAAGAACTCATCATGGCGGTCTGGGCCAAATAGAGAAGATGAGAAAAGAGAACTTCTACATTAGGGAGACGTCACCGGATTTAAGAGGTATGTGGTGATGTGTCATCTTGTATGTTTGGTATTGGTGAATGTAATGTCCATCCAAATATGTGTCACCTATTTCTTCAACGCCATTTTCTGCAGCTGTTACCATATACCCTGCTGCAGTTAGTTATGTTACTGCTGCAGCCAATCACCAGTCAGTGGTCTAATGCTGAGGACTGGCTGCAGTGGACACATGCCATACACCTGCACATCAGTGCCCGTCTTGCCCGTTAGATCCCTGTCAGTCTTTGTTTACATGGCAGCAGAAACGATGCCAGAAAGTCCAGCGTGTCACAGGCATCATTACTGCAGCCATATAAACAAAGCACTCAGACTTGAAGTGGGGATGGAACAGCTAAGAATTCTGGATTTCTTTCCATATGCTGCTGCCACATTTTATTTTTAATTACTGAACAATCCTTTTTTATTCTGCGGTGTTTTTAATTCAAGGGCATTTTGAGGGCGTAAAAAGGGGTGTGTCTTCTAAAAAGGGGTGTGGTTTATTATGTCCGTAAAAATTTTGGGCTGTCCGTAAATTTTGGTTCAGTTGTCCAGAAAAATTTGAAAGAAAGGTTGGCAACCCTGCCTGGGAGGAAGCTGCGGTGATATCTGCTACAGTAGGAGAGGTAAGTGAAGGGAGAGGCAGAGCAATGCTGTAGTTGTAGTTATTTAACTGGGACTGTATGTTAGGGCTGCAGGGAGGGAAGTTATTTACATGGAATAGTGGAGTGGAGTGATGTTATTTACATGGGACTGCATGTTGGAGGTGGTTGGGAAGGGGGTGATTTTATTTACATGGGACTGTATTTTGAAGGTGTTTGGGGGAGGGAGTGATGTTTTTTTTAAATAGGACTGAATATTGAGGGGGTGATGTCATTTACATGGGACTCTATGTGGAAAGCGGCTGGGGAGGGGATAATGGTATTTACGTGGGGCTGTATATTGGAGGGGGCAGGAGAGATAGTGTGATGTTATTTACATGGGACTCTATGGCGGAGGGAGGGAAATAATGTTATTTACATGGGACTGTATGGTGAAGGGGCTGAGGAATTATAATTTCTGAAGACAGTAAATGGAGGAATATAACTATAGAGGGCACTACAGGGGGGCTATATAAATACTGGGGGCACTTCAGGGTGAGCATTATAACAGTAGGGGGCGATATAAATACTGGGCACTTCAGGGTGAGCATTATAACAGTAGGGGGCATTATAAATACTGGGGGCACTGTGGGGGCATTTTAAATCCAGGGGACATTAGGCATTCTTATTACTACTGGGGGCTGTATAGGAGGGACTTATAGAGCTGCATTATTTCGACTAGGAGCATTATGGGGGGTCTTATTACTACTAAGGGGTCTGTAGGGAGCTTTATTACCAGTGGGGGAACAATTGGGAGCCTTATTTCTACTGGAGGCTCTGTGAGGGAATAATTAATACTGGAGGGCTCTTGTACTAATGGAGGCACTCTTGGGGAGCACAATCACTGTTGGGGACACTGTAGGGGGCAGTATTACTAATGAGGGCATTCTAGAAGGGAATTACTATTGGTGGGACTATGAGGAGCACTATTACTATGAGGAAGATTATCTGTATGGCACCCATTTTTCTTCAGGATAGTATTTGGGGGTACAGAAAAGTTAGGAAGCTAAGATGTCTGTGTGTCACACTCTGCAGAGACGAGGAGCGGCTGAGAGAAGTTTTCCGGACCGAACGGAGATGATGATGACAGAGAAGATCTACATCAGAGGAGACGTCACCTGGAGGCACTGGTGTATAGCGTATGGTGTATAGCTGTATAGCGAGTACACCAAAATATCTTCAGTGCTAGTGTTTGCAGGGGGGTAGGACTTAGAGAATTGGACAATATGGTTTGGGGCTTGGGCCCCGGATCATTTGAGACCCTCGCAACGCCCCTGATCGGTAGGGTGTTTAGACTGACCGACAACTGTCCAAAAACATATGTTGCTACAAATGTTCGTGTCCAACCATCAGCCTGTGTAAAAGGCCCATAAGGGTGTATTCACAAATGGCAGATTTGTCGTAGAAATGTCTGCTGCAAATTTGCTGCATGTGAAAATACGCAAAGGGCTCATGCACAT
This sequence comes from Rhinella marina, assembly GCA_900303285.1. Taxonomy (NCBI): domain Eukaryota; kingdom Metazoa; phylum Chordata; class Amphibia; order Anura; family Bufonidae; genus Rhinella; species Rhinella marina. The sequence continues at coordinate 425,448 of ONZH01014133.1, read as the reverse complement.
GAATGTGTGTGCCCCATGCCTGTATTGCAGCCTGCAAACACGCAATCACAGATGAGGACCCATTGACTTGGGTCTGCAATGCGCAAGATATGGAATGGTGCAGAAGCACGAATCAGATGCCCACAGAAGCACTATGAAACGCTTCTGTAGGATTTCGTCCATATTTCCGCACAGCAAGAAAATGGAACATGTCCTATTTTTTCCGGTGCGGACGGTCTCTTGCGGATTGTGGACACATTTAAGTGAATCTGCAAACAGTGTGCACACCAACGGTGTGCAAGCACGTCCACCACTGCTGGATTACAAGGTATGGACAATAAAATGCAGCTGTATTGCAGCCATGTAAAACCTGTCTCAGTCTGTTAGTTGCATTTTTGATAGTCATATAGTAGTTTTAATATTTGAAGTCTGTGTGACTATACACATTAGAATAATGTTGGACAACCATCTAAAGTGTATGGTAGCGTTCTGATTCTCTGCTAATTGCAAATGTTATGGGAAAGAACGTTGCACGTTGAAGGTAAACATGGCCAATTCTTCTGTAAGAGGTATCTATCAGTTGCTTACTGTCCATTTGGCCAGTTAATTATTGCACCCTAACCCTGTAAAGCATGAGAACACAGTACAAGTTCTTTTGCATGCTGCAGTGTGCAGAAATGTATGTCTAAACATATGGTTTTTAATATGTTAAAAGGGTTCTCTGACTTCAGCTCTTCTTTAATCTTTTACAACATATGAGTGGAGCATTGAAGCGTTTCCTTGCTCTGATGCTCCCCCTTGCCTTTCTCTGCATAGCACAGCCCAATGCAAGGTCTGTTTGTTTACTGACGGTGACATACCCAGGGGTGCACCTAGCTTTCTGCTTCCTGAGGCGAAAACTGAAATGGCGCCCCACCCTCCCCAATGCCAATTTCTTAACCTAACCCCTTCCCTTCAGCGCATGGCCCTTCGGCTACCCCTCTCTCTTAAGCCTACCTGGTGCTGCCTGAGGCGATCGCCTCACCTGGCCTCATTGGTGTGCACCCCTGGACATACCAAGCTTCTCTTCACTATGCCAGGTGGAGACTTCTGCTTAGCAGTGAACCCATTGACATAAGCGGCACAGATGAGCAGTTTATAGCGCTGCTCTAGGCTGTTTTGGAAGCAGGTACTATTCTACTTTGAGTAGTACTCGCCTCCAAAATAGCCTCCAGCAGTGCTATAGACCACTCGTCTGTGCTGGTGACGTCACCAGACTCACAAACTACTCATATGTAGTAAAAGTATAAAGAATAGCTTATATCCGGGTTCAGCCCTGAACTCAGGCAACCTTTAATGCTGCAATCATGTTCAAAAAGAAATGGGAATTATTCTCTACTGATTCTTTTGGATCTCTCTGCAGCATTTGATACAGTAGACCAGGGGTGGGGAACGTCCGGCCCGCGGGCCGCATCAGGCCCGCGAGGTCCTCCAATCCGGCCCCCGGCCTCCGGCTCAGCATGATGCGCAACAACGCACCATGCTACGTCTGTCTGCCCGCCCGCCCAGCGTTACCACGCTCCTCAGCTCCTCAGCAGCAGGAAGCAAAGAGCGCGGTGTGGAGGTGGGCGGGCGGGCTTACTACTGTAAGCCCACCCACCTCGTCACCGCGCTCCCTGCTTACTGTTCACGCAGTCATCCATCCTCAGCGCGCCAGTAGTACTGCCGCGCTGTAACCCGGCAGCCCTGTCACCCCGCAGCCCGTATCCCGCCACCGCAGATTCATGCCCCTGTCAATTTGTAAGTAGGGCCTGTGCCCTGTCCTGTCCGGTCCCCCAAATAAAATGTCTATTAAGCCTCACATGGACTACCACCCCCACCATGCTGCAGTAAATTTTAAAGCAGCATGGTGGGGGTGGTAGTCCATGTGAGGCTATCCAAAAGCTAGCTGATATGATCTCTAATGTAATCTTTGGACAGATTTACCAGTTTTACAACTCTAACCATGCTGCAATAAAATGCAGCATGGTTAGAGTTGTAATTCTGGTAAAGTTGTGCAAAAATTACATTAGAGATCATATCAGCTGGCTTTTGGATAGCCTCACATGGACTACCACCCCCACCATGCTGCTTTAAAATTTACTGCAGCATAGTGAGGGTTGTAATCCATATGAAGCTGTCCAAAATGACATGAATCATTAATACAGGTAGCTTATGGACACCTTCATATGGATTACAACGCCCACCATGCTGCATAAAATTTTACTGCAGCATAGTGAGGGTTGTAATCCATATGAAGCTGTCCAAAATGACATGAATCATTAATACAGGTAGCTTATGGACACCTTCATATGGATTACAACGCCCACCATGCTGCATAAAATTTTACTGCAGCATAGTGAGGGTTGTAATCCATAGGACGCTGTCCAAAATGACATGAATCATTAATACAGGTAGCTTATGGACACCTTCATATGGATTACAACGCCCACCATGCTGCATAAAATTTTACTGCAGCATAGTGAGGGTTGTAATCCATAGGACGCTGTCCAAAATGACATGAATCATTAATACAGGTAGCTTATGGACACCTTCATATGGATTACAACGCCCACCATGCTGCATAAAATTTTACTGCAGCATAGTGAGGGTTGTAATCCATAGGACGCTGTCCAAAATGACATGAATCATTAATACAGGTAGCTTATGGACACCTTCATATGGATTACAACGCCCACCATACTGCAATAAATTGTACTGAAGCATGGTGAGGGTTGTAATCCATGTGAAGCTGTCCAAAAATACATTAATTCTGTAGGTTACTAAGGCGACAATTTTTCTTATCCGTAATACCCCTTTACTTTTAGGTGTGACATTGATAGTACAAATGGCAACTTCTAAAAAAAGAAAAGTTGATGCAGAATGTCGAGCTTTCCAAGAGAATTGGACAAATGATTATTTTTTTGTTGAAGTCAAAGGCAAACCTGTGTGTCTGGTTTGTGGCGAGGCATTGGCAGTAATGAAAAAAGCCAATCTGGAACGTCATTACAGCTCAAGACATGCTAAACTTAGTGACTTGAGAGGTCAGATGCGTCTGGATAAAATCAGTGCTCTTCAGCGGACTTTGGAATCACAACAAGCCGCTTTTACTAGGCCTCGCTGTGACAGAGACAATGTTATTCAGACAAGTTATGTTGTTAGTGAGCTAATTGCAAAGAAGCTGAGGCCTCATATAGAAGGAGAGTTTGTTAAGGAGTGTATGGTGGCTGCTGCAGAGCTCTTAGCACCAGACAAAGTAAAGTTATTTCAGAGTGTTAGTTTGTCTCGGAGAACTGTGTCAGATCGGATTACTGACTTAGCACAAGATATTGAAAAAACACTTAAAGATTCTGCAGGAGATTTTCAGTTTTTCTCTTTGGCTTGTGATGAGACAACGGACATAACAAATACTGCCCAACTGTCTATTTTTGTTCGTGGAATAACCGCAGAGTTTGACACAAGAGAGGAGCTGCTGTCACTGGAAGCCATGCATGGCACTACAAGAGGTGAAGACTTGTATGAGAGAGTTGTTTCAGCAATGAAAAAATTTGACCTAACGTTTGAGAAGTTAAGTGGCCTTACGACAGACGGAGCTCCTTCCATGGTTGGCTCACAAAAAGGGTTAATAGCATTTGTGAAGAAGGAGATGAATCGTCTCAGTCTTGATCCAAGTGATTTAGTTATATGCCACTGCATCATACACCAAGAAAGTCTCTGTGCCAAGTCTTTGCGGTTCAACAGTGTGATGTCAATAGTTGTGTCATGCATAAATTTTGTCAAAAGCAAAGGGTTGAATAGTCGCCAGTTTAAGGAGCTACTGAACGATCTGGACGCTGAGTATGGTGATCTTGTATATTACTGTGAAGTACGATGGCTGAGTCGTGGGAGCATGCTCATGAGGTTTTATGAACTGCGGGATGAAGTCAAGCAGTTCATGGAGATGAAGGGAAAACCTGTCGGAGAACTCAGTGATAGCAAGTGGCTGTGTGATCTAGCATTCATGGTGGACATTACCAAGTACCTGTCAGAGCTGAATGTCAAGCTTCAGGGCCCCAACCAGCTTCTTAGTTCCTTGCTGTCGCACGTGAAATCATTTGAAGCCAAATTAAGGCTGTGGAAAGTGCAACTTGAAAGGAGTAACACCGTGCATTTCCCTACTCTGGAAGGACAAAAGCCTTCTACAACACTTGAATATGCTGGTGAATGTGCACAACTAATTGAGGCATTTAACGAGAGATTCCAGGACGTGAAAGGGAAACAAATGGAATTAAACATTTTCTCGACGCCATTTAATGTGGAACCAGCAGATGTGCCCGATGCCCTTCAACACGAAATTATTCAACTACAAAGCAGTGATGAACTGAAAGCAAGATACAACAACGTACCACTGCTTGACTTCTACAAACGTTACATAACGAATGATGAATTTCCCTGTCTGAGAAAACATGCATTGAAATATGCATCTATTTTTGGAACTACCTACTGTTGTGAGCAATTTTTTTCCAAACTGACGATTGCAAAAAATAGACTGCGTACAAGACTGACTGACGCTAACCTCGAACACCAATTGCGAGTAGCAACATCTTCTGTACCAGCCCACGTAAAACGCATCGCCAAGGAGAAGCAGTTCCAGCCATCGCATTAATGGTAAGTTGATTACATTTTTTTAAAAGTTGTTAATTTTGTACGGCCCTCGAATCATTTTGAAAATTTTCAAATGGCCCTCGACAGGAAAAAGGTTCCCCACCCCTGCAGTAGACCATAAACTCCTCCTCACCATGCTCCACTCGATTGGACTTAAAGACACTGCTCTCTCTTGGTTTTCTTCCTATCTCTCTGGCCGCTCCTTTAGTGTATCATTTGCTGGCTCTTCTTCTTCTTCTTCTCTCCCTCTTGATGTTGGCATTCCTCAGGGCTCAGTACTAGGTCCTCTACTCTTCTCTCATTATACAGCCCCCATTGGACAGACTATCAGTAGATTCGGCTTTCGGTACCATCTCTATGCTGATGACACTCAACTATACACCTCATCCCCTGACATCACCCCTGCTTTACTCCAAAACACCAGTAATTGTCTTGCAGCTGTCTCTAACATCATGTCCTCTCTGTATCTAAAACTAAACCTCTCTAAAACTGAACTTCTTGTCCTTCCCCCATCTACTAACTCACCTAATCTTGATATTTCAATCTCGGTCTGTGGTACTATCATAACTCCGGTGCAACGTGCCCGCTGTCTCGGGGCCACATTTGACTCTGATCTTTCGTTTGTTCCCCATATTCAATCACTAACACGCTCTTGTCGTCTGCACCTCAAGAACATTGCCAGAATCCACCCTTTTCTTACGGTGGAAACGGCAAAAACTCTTGCTGTTGCCTTGATTCACTCTCGTCTTGACTACTGCAACGCATTACTAATCGGTCTCCCTCTCTCTAAACTTTCCCCCCTTCAGTCTGTCCTAAATGCTGCAGCCAGGCTCATCTATCTGTCCTCCCGTTACACTGATGCTACTAGTCTATGCCAGTCACTTCACTGGTTGCCCATTCACCACAGAATACACTTCAAACTTCTCACCCACAAAGCTCTCCACAGTGCTGCCCCTCCATACATCTCTTCCGTCATCTCCGTCTACCACCCTACTCGTGCTCTCCGTTCTGTTAGTGACCTAAGATTAATATCCTCCATAATTCGTACCTCTCACTCCCGTCTTCAGGACTTTGCTCGAGCTGCTCCTACTCTTTGGAATACCTGCCCTGGAATATCAGGTCAATTCACAACTTCCCTACCTTCAAACGTGCCCTAAAAACACATCTTTTCAGGCAGGCTTATCAAGCTTCCTATAATGACCTTTTCCCAACTAAACCTCTCTCCCACCAACTCCAATGGCCTGAACTCGATCCTCTAATAGTCCCAAATCCTAAGCAGATCAGCCGGCACCACTCCTTTCACTACAATTATAGCTCGAATCCTACTTATCACAATCAACTACCTTATGTGTCCCCCCAATTCCTCATAGATTGTAAGCTCTTGCGAGTAGGGCCCTCACTCCTAGTGTCTCAGTTGTATATTAGCCAGTCATTTTTGTATTGTACAAGAACCCTATGATTTGTATAGCGCTGCGGAATATGGTGGCGCTATATAAATAAATATTATTATTATTATGTTCTTACCATTTTGATAAAACACAGCTCACTATGTAGTCATTTAATAGTAAAGTGGGCTTCCTGTTCATGTTCTGTGGTTACAGTACTGTGATAACAGTGTACAATTACTCTATAGTGAATACAGGCTTAGGCATCATGCAGACATCTGTATTTTTTGCATATCTGCAAATTAGAGAAATGTCCTATTCTGTCCATATTGCATTGCACTCCTGCCGCTCCTCCTCCTTGCAGCCAAACCCCAGAGAAGCCTTTCAGTTGCATCCTGTCTTCACTGTCTTCTTTTTTTCCTAAGAAGAGGCAACAAAACCCCATGTGCTATGGAAGATACTCAAGACAGGCTCCCTGTTGACAAGTTGTGTGCAAACTGTCAGTGTTTGGACTGCCATGAGGAGGAGGTTCAGGAGAAGGCGGGGGACCTCATGCATAGCTGTGTTGGTGGTGGCAGCAGTGCCATTTGTAGCCACAGTGGTGGTGGTAGGGTTAGTGGAAGCAACAGTGACACTTGGAACAAATGTCCTTGTCATCATCAACTACTGCTTCTCTCGCTCAAACAGCTTCTCTGCCATTAGCCAAATTGAATGCGTGGCCAGGAAACCACTGTACATGGCCAGCAATCATTGGTGCACAAGCTTTGATATGTAACTTCCTCCTGGCCAAGTTGCTGGCGGTGCAGTGGCTGCCATACCACTACCTTTAGGGAGATAATGGCATGCGCTGAGCCTTACTGGAAGATACCTAGCTGGCATTGTTTCTCAAAAAAAATCCATCTTTGCCTTGTACTATCATGTGGTGGAGAATGTGCGGCAAGGTGCATGCCACTGTGGACACCTGAAGCAGCTTTTACGGGCAGAGACAGTTCAGGTCCATCATGGACCACTGAATCAAGTTTTCACAGCGAGGCAGCACAGCACAATGCTAGGTCCTATTGATACCACTACGTTTCTGTCTGTCTGGTTCTCACACCAGACACTTACCCGCCTTCACGTCATCCTCCATAGACAATTTGTCCCAATTTCCCTCCCCCCCAACACATTTGTGTGATGTGAAGCATTGGCATTGCCATACAGCTGATCAATTGCTAAATTGCATCAGGCAGCAAATATCTTGCTGGCTGTCTCCCCACCAACTGTGATAAATTTAGTCATGAAACACTTTTTGAAAAAGTACAGGGTTTGCAGAGGATGTTGACCATGTCCAGGAGACAGTTCTTACATTTCAGCCATTCTTATGTGGTAAGGAATGCCCTTCTGGAGTTCCACCTTGCATGTGCTAGAGCGTCTACACAAGCAGTATAAAGCAGTGAATGATTTTGTCATGCACCAGAACACCTCAGCAGGGAGCATGAATTGTCTTGGTCCCAACAAGCCACTGTTTTGTTTTCCCATAAAACCATTTAAATACCATCTGCCCCCGATAAGGGACAATTTTTGGAAGCTTTCTAATATCAGAAAGCATAACACATGCAACAACTGTTAACACCATCAACCATGTGTTTACCCACATCTATGTATGTCGGTGTCACTCTGACTTTATTTCCTATTGATGTCATTGCATTTAAGAGATTAAAAACAATCTGGGTCTTAAAGTCCAGAGTGTCATATACCATTTTTAAGGCCAGTTAGATCAAATCTGATTTGTGTAGCAACAATTCGGACATGAAACGATTTTTTGGAAAAATTCAGTTGAATTGGACACGAAACATATTTTGCTCATCTCTAACTTATATGGTAAATCCTGAAAAACCAGTGCGTACAAAGTCTTATGAAAGTATCATATGAACAATTATTTTTAAAAAAAGAGAAAATAAGATAATGATACAATTTCTCACTTATGATTAATATGCTCTTCATGTGCAATTTTTACAATTTTTACTTTGTACAACACAGAAAAAAAAACTCAGGTTGCAATCTGGAAACCATAAACAAGCCGATTAGTCCTTTATTCTTATTTGGAGTATTTTCATTGTGCTGTGGTGTATTACTGTTAATGGGCTGACTATTTTAACATGTTAGCACCACTATCTACACGTTCCACATTAAAAACAGACTGATTAATATGTGAAAACAGCAAAGAAATGCAAACTCTATATAGACGACATTAACCACAGGTGTAACTTTACAAGGCTGCATATGCCTAGACATCTTTAGCATCCATCATTGCATGTATTTTAAGCAATACATCTAACTTATAATTCATATATAGCCATTTACAATAGTTATTACACTGCCCCGTTGCTCCAGCTATGGGCGATAACTCCTTGTATACTATGGCACCCACTATATAATATACAAGAAAGACCCATGTTGGTGGTTTCTTCTTGTGGTTGGCTAGTTTTGATCACTGGAGATGGCATACATACGCACACAGAAACTTACTAGCTGCTTTTGACATTTTGGTGCTGGGTCTTCACAGCTCAGCAGGAGGATAAATGGACAAGGCAGCAAGCTGGCAGTGTCTGGCTAAGAGTGTCAAACTGCTAGTGTGTGTGCAGTCTCCTTTTGCAGTAATGCGATCTATACACTTTAAAAGGATAGCAAGCTATTTCCAGCATGGGGGTATAAAGTGGTTGCCAGAAAAGCAGATGCAATGAAACTCACTCCCTACCAAAGCTGCGATGTAATTCCCTGCACTGTATTCACATATTGCTTCAAAATCACAATGTGCAGTCCATTTACAAAACTTCTCTGTGATTACCATCCAGAACAGGGATGAGTGTCCCATTGTCTGATTAAGCCTATACCTACTACAGGGCGATATGCTGGATTTTAGGCACAACCACTCAACAAATGAGCCCAAGCCTTGGCTTTTTCTTGGTGTGATTGGCAGCACCTTTACACAGGCCACTGAACCTAACGTTCATGTGAACTTTTGTTCCTGATAATTTCCCAGATCCTCAGACTGCGTAAAAGGGACTAAAGGGCTCATGCACATGAGTGTACTTGCTCAGCGTCCATGCTGTGAACCGCAATGCACAGACACCGGCCATGTGCACTCAGCTTGCAGATGCGGACCCATTCTCTTGAATGAGTCTGCAACATACTGCCGAAGTTAGACCATGCTGCACTGAAGCGCTTCGTAGTGCTTCCGATCCATGCCTCCGCACCGCAAAAAGACAGGTGAAGGCCTATGTTTGGTTGTCTCTGGGGGATGCAAACCCATTAAAGTTAATCTGAGTCTGCATCAGTGATACGGAGTGCAAGCGACCAGTGCCCATATATTGCGCCCTGGCCGTTTACAGTCCGCAATACAGGCACTGAGCAAGTACGCTCGTGTGCATGAGCCCTCAAGGTGAGAACTAAGAAAAACTCCAGGAGGATAGGATTGCCCTAAGAGCATAGAGGTCACAGTGAGGGACCCAGAAAGAATGCACAGAGCAGCTTTGAAGATTGCTCATCTTGTATCTGTAGCTTGAAGTGTACGGGAAAGACATAGCAAATAAATGAGCGCTGTGCTTGGGAGAGATGCCGGGAGCTGGCTGCCCTCCACAGTGCTCAGGGAAGTGTGGCAGCTCCTTGAAACAGGTGATCAGCGGGGGTGCTGGGACTCGGTCCCCTGCCAATCTGATAATGATGACCTATCCTGAGGACAGGTCATCATTATATATTACTGGATCACCCCTTTAAAGGGGTTATGCCATGATTGATGTAAAAAAATAAAATCATCTAGAACCAGCCCTGTACTTCACATGGATCCAGACATCTCCCCATTCATTGCTCCAATTATTTTGCTAGATTTAATTCAGGCTGGCAGCACTGGGGGGTGTGCCCTTTTTGCTGTAGCTGTTTCTTTGTAACCACCACACCTTATAACATTACAAATGGCTGTTTACAGTTAAGGATTTAAACTGAGTGTGTGCGACCATCTCAGTGAGACGGACAAAAAAAAAAAAAAAAAGGAAAAGAACAAACAGTAGGTGGAGCTATACAGATACATTTCATTGAATAGCTCAGGGCAAAACTATTTTTTTAAAAAAACATGCAGTTACAAAAGTATTCAGATCCGGGTGATGGTTTGAAAAATGTTGATTATTTTTCATGGTACAACCCCTTCAACCTTCCTTTCACATTACATGTCCTTCATGTCAAACAGTATGCAGGAGAACATGAGAAGTAAAGAAGATGCTGACCCTGTAGAGGGATTGGACCATGGTAACATGGTAACATAGTTTATAAAACCGAAAAAAGACATCTGTCCATCCAGTTCGGCCTATTATCCTACAAGTTGATCCAGAGGAAGGTAAAAAACCCTGTGAGGTAGAAGCTAATTTTCCCCACTTTAGGGGAAAATATTCCTTCCCAACTCCAATCAGGCAATCAGAATAACTCCCAGGATCAACCACCAATCTCTAGTAACTATAACCTGTAATATTATTACCCTCCAGAAATACATCCAGGCCCCTCTTGAACTCTCTTACTGAACTTACCATCACCACCTCCTCAGGCAGAGAGTTCCATAGTCTCACTGCTCTTACCTTGGTAAGAGAAAGAATGTAAAAGAGAGGATAGTGATTCCAGTTACTGCCCAACAGGTGACAGTACGCCTACCGTCAATCCTATCTAGTTCTGCTTGATGCATTTCAACAAAATATGGCTTCATCAGGAGCCTAATACTTAGTGTGAGGGGATTGTTGTGCACCAGACCTGGATCATGAACAGCATTGATACCAGTCGTCTTAAGCCATGTGGGATTCAAGCCCCCCTTCAGTCCAGGTCTTCAGGCAATCAGGATGAAGAAAGAGCCAAGCCTCCCTTTTCCCTAGCACCCAGATAATCCAACGGGCCACTAGTATTTGTAGCATTCCTCGGCAATATCAAACCTTAAAAAGGTTTCATTTACCAGACATTATCGCGTTATGCTGGCATCACATTACTTTTGTTCAGAGACATTAAAGGGGTTGTCCCACAAAAATTATTCTACATTCTGCATGTAATTGCATGTTATTAAAATTTTTGTATAGTCACTAAGCTATTCAATAAAATGTATCTGTATAGCGCCACCTGCTGTTTGCTCTTTTGCTAATTTCTCTGTCCTGCTCACCAAGAATGAAGCACATGCTCAGTTCCATCCACTAACTGTGACCAGCCGCAGTACAAAGGACGTGGTCACAAGCTGTGCAGTCACCACATCTACAAATAAATGCTCCAGTTCCCAGGTGGTCTATTGATTGGTGGAAAAAAAAGTCACTATGGACCAGAAGATCCATAATCAATGATTCTGTCTGCAGTTCTTGGACACAGGATTTCAACTCACCCAAAAGATGCAATTCTCCTCACTGTCAAGAACTTTCAAGAGAGTTATGTTACTCACACTGTAGGCAGCACAAAATACTGACAAGCTTCCTCATTATGAAGTCGGGACCAGCCAGAAATTGGGGAGAAGAGTCACGAGGGAAGCAAATATGGAGAGAACTGTCAATCAAGCAGAGCTGGACAGATCCTGTTGCGTGTGGTTCAGGCAGCATGAATCTCCTAACAGGTTCCCTTTAAATCTAGCAGGGGACTAAAGGTGGATTTACGCGTTGCAATAATCGGGCAGATTATCAGGCATCTGCTCATGTAAAGGTGCAGCAGATCACCTGATGAACTAGCAAAACGCTCGTTCATTGGGTGAAACTGTTGTTCGTGCAGGCACTCCAATCATAGCTTCTCGGCAGCAGATCATGCTGTCTAAGCAGCAATCTGCTGCCCAGAAACAATGCAGCTGTATGAAGAGGAGCAATCACAATAGCGACTGCTCGTCCTCATACTGTGGAGGAGATCACTGCATGTATATGCAGTGCTTTATCTCCACTTCAATGAGCAGCCGGCTGTAGGGAAGGAACACTTACTTCCTGAAATCTAAATAATAAATAAATGTATCTTGAGGGTCCTTTTAGACATATAGATGATGGCAGATTATCAGGAATGAAGCAGACGCTCCCAATCACTGCCCGATGATCAGCAGAGATAAGAGCTGCATTTACATGCAGCTGTCACCTCCACTGTATGGGGACAAGCAAATGATACAGCGATCGCTTGTTCCCATGGAAATCATTGTTGTTGGGCAGCTTGTTGTTTAGGGTGCATTCACACGACCGTAGTTTTGGGTCCGCATCCGTTCCGCATTTTGCGGAACGGGTGCGGACCCATTCATTTCAATGGAGCCGCAAAAGATGTGGACGGCACACAATGTGCTGTCCGCATCCGTAGGTCCGATCCGCGGCCCCGCAAAAAAGATAGAGCATGTCCTATTCTTGTCCGCAATCGCGGACAAGAATAGGCAGTTCTATCATAGGGCCGGCTACATTCACACGGCCGGTATCCGTGCTTTGCGGGTCCGCAATTTGCGGACCGCAAAACACATACGGTCGTGTGAATGTAGCCTTATACACCACGATCTGCTGCACAGGAATGACGATTTTCTGTGCTGCACGGTCACCATGATCAACCAATGAACGAGCATTTGCTACGTTATCAGGTGACTGCCAGCATCATTTACACTGGCAGATCATCAGTCCCTGTAAAAGGACCCTTGAGGTCCCTTTAGACGGGACAATTCAGCAGGCGATTGTCGGGAAGGAAACATTCCTTCCATACAAGCGCCTGCTCGTCAGTGAAGGAGACCTCTGCATTTACTTTCAATGATCTCCTCCACAGTACAGGGAGGAGTGATCGCTAATGCTATGGCTCTTCACCAGAACGTGTTTAGACATCACGATCTGCTGCCAGCAAACAACGATTTAGGTGCCTACACAAACAATTCAATTACAAGACAAACAAGTGTTTCGTTCGTTCATAGGAGCGCTTATTGGTGATTATCTGGTGTGTTCTCGGCCCGTGTAAAGGGCCCTTCAGATCTCTGTGAAAGACAGAGTTCTAACCTCAGAAATTAATAAAACTGGTAAACTGATAAACTGGTAAAGGAAAACTCTTAGTTGCCCATAACAACCAGATTCAACCTTTCATTTTCCAGAACTCCTTTGAAAAATGAAAGGTGGAATCTGATTGGTTGCTATGGGGAACTAAGACTAAGTTTTCTTTACGCCAGTTTTGATAAATCTCCCCCAATGTGTTAAAAGTGGTTAAACCATTTTCAGATGTCTTTTAGAAGCTGTTCAGTCTCTAGCAGAGAACATGGACTCCTCAGAAAGAAAAAGACAGCACATTATATTATACTTTAGAGACAAAATAATGACTATGGCCCTGTTCACACGGTTGGCATTGGTTCGGAGCTCCATATGCGGTCACGAAAAATGCAGTGCTATTCGTCCTCTCAATATGTCAGGCACCATTGGTATTTGACGCACAACAGATTTGGCAGAGCGCTGTGGCTACACCTATTATACACACAAATATATTTAAAGGGGTTATGTAACCCCTATAATGACACCCCTAATGCCCGGGCCCCTCGCAGACATCATACTTACCAGCTTCCTCGCAATACCAGGCCGCAACGCAGATGAGCCTCCGGGTTGGGCGATATCAAAAATATTCCCACGATAACGATATTAAGAAATTTATCGCGATAACGATATATATCGCAATAAATGCCCATTTAGTAGAAAAAAAAACCACTTGAGCCCATAAGACATTATACTGTATGGGGGCAACAAGGGGACATTATACTGTATGGGGGCAACAAGGGGACATTATACTGTATGGGGTCAGCTACAAGGAGATGTTATACTGTATGAGGACAGCCACAAGGAGACGTTATACTGTATGGGGGAAGCCAGAAGGGGACATTATACTGTATGGGGGAAGCCACAAGGAGACGTTATACTGTATGGGGGCAGCCACAAGGAGACGTTATACTGTATGGGGGCAGTCACAAGGAGACTTATACTGTATGGGGGCAGCCACAAGGAGACATTATACTGTATGGGGGCAGCTACAAGGAGACATTATACTGTATGGGGGAAGCCACAAGGAGACATTATACTGTATGGGGGCAGCCACAAGGAGACATTATACTGTATGGGGGCAGCCACAAGGAGATGTTATACTGTATGGGGGCAGCCACAAGGAGACGTTATACTGTATGGGGGCAGCCACAAGGAGACGTTATACTGTATGGGGGCAGCCACAAGGAGACGTTATACTGTATGGGGGCAGCCACAAGGAGACGTTATACTGTATGGGGGCAGCCACAAGGAGACGTTATACTGTATGGGGGCAGCCACAAGAAGACATTATACTGTATGGGGGCAACAAGGGGACATTATACTGTATGGGGGCAGCCACAAGGAGACATTATACTCTATGGGGGCAGCCACAAGAAGACATTATACTGTATGGGGGCAACAAGGGGACATTATACTGTATGGGGGCAGCCACAAGGAGACATTATACTGTATGGGGGCAGCCACAAGGAGACATTATACTGGATGGGGGCAGCCACAAGGAGACATTATACTGTATGGGGGCAGCCACAAGGAGACATTATACTGTATGGGGGCAGCCACAAGGAGACGTTATACTGTATGGGGGCAGCCACAAGATGTTATACTGTATGGGGGCAGCCACAAGGAAACGTTATACTGTATGGGGGCAGCCACAAGGAGACATTATACTGTATGGGGGCAGCCACAAGGAGACATTATACTGTATGGGGGCAACAAGGGGACATTATACTGTATGGGGGCAGCCACAAGGAGACATTATACTGTATGGGGGCAGCCACAAGGAGACATTATACTGTATGGGGGCAGCTACAAGGAGACGTTATACTATATGGGGGCAGCCACAAGGAAACGTTATACTGTATGGGGGCAGCCACAAGGAGACATTATACTGTATGGGGGCAACAAGGGGACATTATACTGTATGGGGGCAGCCACAAGGAAATGTTATACTGTATGGGGGCAGCCACAAGGAGATGTTATACTGCATGGGGGCAGCCACAAGGAGATGTTATACTGTATGGGGGCAGCCACAAGGAGATGTTATACTGTATGGGGGCAGCCACAAGGAAACGTTATACTGTATGGGGGCAGCCACAAGGAGATGTTATACTGTATGGGGGCAGCCACAAGGAGATGTTATACTGCATGGGGGCAGCCACAAGGAGATGTTATACTGCATGGGGGCAACAAGAGGACATTATACTGTATGGGGGCAGCCACAAGGAAACGTTATACTGTATGGGGGCAGCCACAAGGAGATGTTATACTGTATGGGGGCAGCCACAAGGAAACGTTATACTGTATGGGGGCAGCCACAAGGAAACGTTATACTGCATGGGGGCAACAAGAGGACATTATACTGTATGGGGGCAGCCACAAGGAAACGTTATACTGTATGGGGGCAGCCACAAGGAGATGTTATACTGTATGGGGGCAGCCACAAGGAAAAGTTATACTGTATGGGGGCAGCCACAAGGAAACGTTATACTGTATGGGGGCAGCCACAAGGAGATGTTATACTGTATGGGGGAAGCCACAAGGAGATGTTATACTGTATGGGGGCAGCCACAAGGAGACGTTATACTGTATGGGGGCAGCCACAAGGAGACGTTATACTGTATGGGGGCAGCCACAAGGAGACGTTATACTGTATGGGGGCAAGAAAAACTGGGGGTCAGTCAGCACATCCAAGTATGCAGGTGCACGTCACACAGGTGTGGCTGCAAAATAAAGTGGTAAAACATAGAAGGTGCAACAGCACTCAGCGAACACAGACAGCAAATCGAATACATATAATACCGCCATACTCACCATCTACACGATGCTTGCGCTACATTGTAAATGTGAGATTCTTGGCAGATAACTTTATATAAAAAAGCTATCTGTGCCCGTCTGCCATACCAAGGCGATCTCTTTAAGACGGGAACCTAAAAAAGCCATAACGCTCAAGAAATACAGGTTCCATATAATGCTGAGCCAACTCTGTTCCACCTCTCCTGGTACCAGTTAGGCCTCCAAATGCATATAAGGAGAGCATGGCAAAGCTTTATACTAGCACTAATTAAAATCAATAGGTAAGGCAGACAGGTTAGTTAGGAGTGCACGACCGAAATGGTGGTGGAGTCAGCCACGCCTCCACCTAAACTGCAAGAAAAACTGGGGGTCAGTCAGCACATCCAAGTATGCAGGTGCACGTCACACAGGTGTGGCTGCAAAATAAAGTGGTAAAACATAGAAGGTGCAACAGCACTCAGCGAACACAGACAGCAAATCGAATACATATAATACCGCCATACTCACCATCTACACGATGCTTGCGCTACATTGTAAATGTGAGATTCTTGGCAGATAACTTTATATAAAAAAGCTATCTGTGCCCGTCTGCCATACCAAGGCGATCTCTTTAAGACGGGAACCTAAAAAAGCCATAACGCTCAAGAAATGTATTCGATTTGCTGTCTGTGTTCGCTGAGTGCTGTTGCACCTTCTATGTTTTACCACTTTATTTTGCAGCCACACCTGTGTGACGTGCACCTGCATACTTGGATGTGCTGACTGACCCCCAGTTTTTCTTGCAGTTTAGGTGGAGGCGTGGCTGACTCCACCACCATTTCGGTCGTGCACTCCTAACTAACCTGTCTGCCTTACCTATTGATTTTAATTAGTGCTAGTATAAAGCTTTGCCATGCTCTCCTTATATGCATTTGGAGGCCTAACTGGTACCAGGAGAGGTGGAACAGAGTTGGCTCAGCATTATATGGAACCTGTATTTCTTGAGCGTTATGGCTTTTTTAGGTTCCCGTCTTAAAGAGATCGCCTTGGTATGGCAGACGGGCACAGATAGCTTTTTTATATAAAGTTATCTGCCAAGAATCTCACATTTACAATGTAGCGCAAGCATCGTGTAGATGGTGAGTATGGCGGTATTATATGTATTCGATTTGCTGTCTGTGTTCGCTGAGTGCTGTTGCACCTTCTATGTTTTACCACTTTATTTTGCAGCCACACCTGTGTGACGTGCACCTGCATACTTGGATGTGCTGACTGACCCCCAGTTTTTCTTGCAGTTTAGGTGGAGGCGTGGCTGACTCCACCACCATTTCGGTCGTGCACTCCTAACTAACCTGTCTGCCTTACCTATTGATTTTAATTAGTGCTAGTATAAAGCTTTGCCATGCTCTCCTTATATGCATTTGGAGGCCTAACTGGTACCAGGAGAGGTGGAACAGAGTTGGCTCAGCATTATATGGAACCTGTATTTCTTGAGCGTTATGGCTTTTTTAGGTTCCCGTCTTAAAGAGATCGCCTTGGTATGGCAGACGGGCACAGATAGCTTTTTTATATAAAGTTATCTGCCAAGAATCTCACATTTACAATGTAGCGCAAGCATCGTGTAGATGGTGAGTATGGCGGTATTATATGTATTCGATTTGCTGTCTGTGTTCGCTGAGTGCTGTTGCACCTTCTATGTTTTACCACTTTATTTTGCAGCCACACCTGTGTGACGTGCACCTGCATACTTGGATGTGCTGACTGACCCCCAGTTTTTCTTGCAGTTTAGGTGGAGGCGTGGCTGACTCCACCACCATTTCGGTCGTGCACTCCTAACTAACCTGTCTGCCTTACCTATTGATTTTAATTAGTGCTAGTATAAAGCTTTGCCATGCTCTCCTTATATGCATTTGGAGGCCTAACTGGTACCAGGAGAGGTGGAACAGAGTTGGCTCAGCATTATATGGAACCTGTATTTCTTGAGCGTTATGGCTTTTTTAGGTTCCCGTCTTAAAGAGATCGCCTTGGTATGGCAGACGGGCACAGATAGCTTTTTTATATAAAGTTATCTGCCAAGAATCTCACATTTACAATGTAGCGCAAGCATCGTGTAGATGGTGAGTATGGCGGTATTATATGTATTCGATTTGCTGTCTGTGTTCGCTGAATACTGTATGGGGGCAGCCACAAGGAGATGTTATACTGTATGGGGGCAGCCACAAGGAGATGTTATACTGTATGGGGGCAACAAGGGGACATTATACTGTATGGGGGCAGCCACAAGGAGATGTTATACTGTATGGGGGCAGCCAGGAGACGTTATACTATATGGGGACATTATACTGTATGGGGGCAGCCACAAGGAGACGTTATACTGTATGGGGGCAGCCACAAGGAGACATTATACTGTATGGGGGCAACAAGGGGACATTATACTGTATGGGGGCAGCCACAAGGAAACGTTATACTGTATGGGGGCAGCCAGGAGACGTTATACTATATGGGGACAACAAGGGGACATTATACTGTATGGGGGCAGCCACAAGGAGACATTATACTGTATGGGGGCAGCCACAAGGAGACGTTATACTGTATGGGGGCAGCCACAAGGAGACGTTATACTGTATGGGGGCAGCCACAAGGAGACGTTATACTGTATGGGGGCAGCCACAAGGAGACGTTATACTGTATGGGGGCAACAAGGGGACATTATACTGTATGGGGGCAGCCACAAGGAGACATTATACTGTATGGGGGCAGCCACAAGGAGACATTATACTGTATGGGGGCAGCCACAAGGAGACGTCCCCTTGTTGTCCCCATACAGTATAACATTATACTGTATGGGGGCCACACAGTGACATTATACTGTATGGGGGCTATACATTTTTACCCCCCTCCCTCCCCCAATATAGTAGTTGACCACATAAATTTTATTGTCCCCCACCTCCTGCATCCACATCTATGTGCACTATACTGAGTACATTGTATAGGGGAGGGGTTCAAGGGCACACTATATACAGAGGGAGTCGGTCGGGTGTATAAGAACAAGTAGTATAATCCACTGGAGTGTCACTTTTGTAAGTAGCTGCTATTGGCCAATGCTAGAGACAGCACTTCCATGTGCAGGGGCCTGTGAAAAAACAATGAGCCTGGCAACAAATGTTAATAGAAGATAGTATTACCACAACTTTATTCCTCAGAACCCTGGTACTGGCATTTACAGTCTGTGTCTCCCCCTGCCGTAGACAATAGTACAGGCCAGGCCAAGGCAAGGCCACCGTCTTTTCACCTCTCTCATTGGCTGCTCTATGCCGGCCTGGCTGCCCAAGTCAGACAAGTCTGTGCCTTCAGGGAGGCCATTGATTGGCTGATCAGTTCTCTGGTCGGTAGGCGGAGTCCTGCCGAAGTAAAGGAGTGAAGAGGGGGCGACTGCTGCGGGAACTGATAGGTAGTGTCCGCAGCGGCCGTACACGGATGTTTTAGAAGTGGTCAGCGCAAGTGTGACCACCCCTATTACGTCACTCAAATACCGCGGTAATGAAGAAACTGTGATATCACCATATCGTCGTTTCTTATTACTGCAGTATATCATTATCACTGGTATATCGCCCAACCCTAAGCCGTCCTAGCGTCACCTGCGATGCTAGGGAGGCTCGTCCCAGTCGCAGCCTACTATTGGCTGCTCTCCCCATTAGCCAGATGTTTTGATCTGCACAACAGAGAGATGCCGGCTATGCAGGGATCTGGAGCGGCGTGGGTCCCGGAGAGCAGGTAAGTATATTGTATACAAGGGGCCAGGGCATTGGAGGGGTCATTATAGAGGTGGATAACCCCCTTTAAGATAAAAATTATTTTTCATGGTCTCTGTATGTTATGTCTTCAGTAATAGAAAAAAAGAAATGAAGAAATGTGGAAACAGTATATTTTAATGACACATCAGAGCTAAGAACCTGTATCCATGAAATTACATACAGGAAGCGTCACTCCGTGTTTTACATGAACCTATACTTAAATTGAAATTTTTTCTGGAGGTGGGGGTTTGATAAAGTCTGTACAAATACATAAGGACAATACATTGTAATTTCAATTTTGTAAAATACTGATTCAAACAAAAGGTTTAGTTTAATATAGCCCTGTATGTGGGGCCTCCGCTTTGGGCCCCAACATTCTGTAATGTGCTGCTATTAACATTGACCCTTCAGTGCTGAAACAGAGTAAGGCAAGAGGTGAACCTCTACAAAAAAGATGGCCTTCACCTCCAACACCAACATCATCATTGTGGTCCTATAACCATTATGTGCATTCCAATAGAAGTCCAGCAAGGACAGACCAGAAATGTGACTAGGACATCATGTCATTCTTCTTAGACATTTGTGGAGGGGATCATTTTCTGAAGGCGGCAAATATTTTAAGGTGATGACATAAGGTCATAAGGAACAAACAGAGCGTCGGGCATCATGTCAGTTCAAAGTAAAGGGACATCTCTCCATCAATAAGACTAGATTATAGTGGTATACACCCAAAGTTATTCAAACGGCATAGCAGGTGGTCACCGCACAACATAAATCCTTGAGATGAACGCAACGCCAACACCTTCACATCATGTGCTTTGTATAACTGCTTGAGGAACAAACATCAAGGCGATTTCCTTTCGGGTTAGAGCTTCACGAGAGATGCAGGTAACATGTAGGGGCCACACGGCAGCAGCTATGTGGTAAGTGCACACACAGTGATAAGACCTTCCATGAATGAGGTAAACGATTTGTCAAGTGGAGATTCTGTTTGAACAGTCTTGTGCAGATGGCATTGAGTTTTGGTCTTCTTGTGGAGAGCAAGACCTCCAGTGCTTTGGCCAAAAAGACTATATGAAAATAAAAAAGTTTACAAAAAAAATTTACAAAGAAAATCTACATCTAATCTTTTAACATGGTAATATTATCTATACTTCTTCACTTACCAAATTACATGAGGGTACAAGGCAGTCTAATGCAGCCCTGGCTGCTATCTTCATTGCTATCTAGTTTTTTCATCCTGTACTGATGGATTTCACGAACCAGAGTATAAAACGCATCTTCAACACCCTAAGGAGAAAATTGGTTGGGAATTTGTTAAAGGGGTGGGCGCATCTCACACATTGGTGGTATATTTCTTGGACATGCCACCAATGTCATATAGGTGCGGGGCCCCCAAAGTGAACAAGGGTGCATCATGCAAGTGCGGGTACCCTTCATTCACTTCTAATGGACTGCCGAAAATAGCTGAGAGCTGGCTTCGCTATTTCCATAACTCCTGTAGAAGTGAATGCAGAGGTGTCTGTGGCAGTTCCGGATACAGCCGATGAACACCCGCTCAGCTCTTTTCGGAACTCCCATAGAAGTAAACAGAGAACATGCCTCTGGCATTGGTGGCATACCCTAGTGATATGCCCTCAATGTGTGATATGACGCAACCCCTTTACATAAGACTCCATATACCGTATTTTTCGCTTTATAAGACGCACTTTTTTCCCCAAAAAATTAGGGGGGAAATTGCTGCGCGTCTTATAAAGCGAATACGTTACATTATGGGAGCGCTCACTAGTATGTACTAGGTGCCGGGACCCCCATCAGACCTCAGATCAGCCCACCCAGCTCCATAAGGATAAAATAAAAAACTCTCTCACCTCTCCTGCCCCGCGGCTCCGCTCCGGGTCCGGCGCTCCTCTGTTTTCTCCGGGCCGGCTCTGCATTGTCCTGACCGCATACAGCGTCAGGACGTAGTGCGCGCACTATGACCTGACGCACACAGACAGGTGACAGTGCAGCGCCAACCGGAGAAGACAGAGAAGCGCCAGACCAGGAGCGGAGCCGCGGCGCAGGAGAGGTGAGAGAGTTTTTTATTTTATCCTTATGGGGCTGGGTGGGCTGATCTGAGGTCTGATGGGGGCACAGTCGGCTAATATGGGGGCTGATGGGCTGATCTGAAGATTGATGGGGTAAAGTCGGCTAATATGGGGGCTGATGGGCTGATCTGAAGTCTGATGGGGGTAGAGTCGGCCGATATTGGGGGCACAGTGGGTTGATATGGGGGCATAGTGGGCTGATCTGATGTCTGATGGGGCACAGTGGGCTGATCTGAGGTCGGATGGGGGCAGAGTGAGATGATATGGGGGCTGATGGGCTGATCTGAGGTCTGATGGGGCACAGTGGGTTGATATGGGGGCATAGTGGGCTGATCTGATGGGGGCACAGTGGGCTGATATGGGGGCACAGTGGGATGATCTGAGGTTTAATGGGGGCACAGTGAGCTGATATGGGGGCTGATCTGAGGTCTGATGGGGCACAGTAGGTTGATATGGGGGCTGATCTGAGGTCTGATGGGGGCACAGTGGGCTGATCTGAGGTCTGATGGGGCACAGTAGGTTGATATGGGGGCTGATCTGAGGTCTGATGGGGGCACAGTGGGCTGATCTGAGGTCTGATGGGGGCAGAGTGGGCTGATATGGTGGCTGATCTGAGGTCTGATGGGGGTCTGACATGGAGGGCTGATATTGGGTTTGATGTGATGTCCTGAAATTTATGGGGGGTCTGATATGAGGATTATTTTCCTACTCTAAAATCTGGGGTACGTCTTATCAAAGGGTGCGTCTTATAAAGCGGAAAATACGGTAATTACAGCAATGATGTCTAGCACTGAAAGAGACAGATGATTAACTTCTTACCTGTCTTGTTTTCGCTGATGTCTCAACAAATGGAATCCCGTAACTTCTGGCCAGTTCTTGGGCCTGCTTGGTGTCCACAGTCCTTGTCGGCAGATCACATTTGTTACCAACAAGCACCATAGGAACATCATCCGAGTCTTTCACTCTTTTTATCTGCTCCCTACAAATGAGAGAAAGGCATCTGTAACAGACAGACTGCAGGTGCGGCATGTACATATTTCGTGTGTACATACGCACATGGTATATATAAAATTATTTATGAGGATCATACAAACTGTTTCAACTGGGAAACAATGGGTGGAGCATGAACCCCCAGTATGCTACTGAACAGGTAACTATGGAGTACTCTCGAAATGTCCGCATTAGGTCCTGTCTTGATTTCATGTTTGAAAACCCTCCAATGAAAACTAATTCTACAAATAAGAGTGGGCCAAAATTCCCCCACAGCCATGGGAAAGACAATTGGTTACAGAAGTCGCTGCAAGGGGCTACAGTTAGCAGTAGTAATATAGAGGCTGTCTCATGTATATGCTATGTCAGGACATATGGATATTATACAGCGGGAATGGTGTCTCTAGTCAAGTAAGAATACAGATCCATTTGGGTAGACCTGGCTCGTCCATGCATTACATGGACATTGAATGGACAGCCCGCCATGTACTGATACATTTCCCCTGCAGTGGGTGCAACAGTGGGTCTGGCTATAGAGGCTTCCCACAGAGATAACAGCTGATCGCCATGTGATAGAGAATCCGGAAGAACTGCATCGGCTTCTATTCAAAGAGGGGAGACCATCAGGAGACCACTCATTTCATTTTATTTTTGTAATCTTTTAAACATAGTTGAGAGTTTTCCTACAATAGGCAATATTTAAAATATATTTTCAAAAATTTGATATAGTCTTCCCTGCTCTGCAGGGATCAGATAAGTAGATCAGATAAGAGATCTGATAAGTAGATCAGATTCCTAATAAACAATGCATTTACCAACAAAGGTAACAAAGTTCAGTAAAAATGTATTGGGAAAAAAAAAAGACTGCCTCCATTTGGGAATGTAACCTTTGAAAGCTCAAAGTCAAAAATTGAGGGGCAGATATGCTAAAGGCCTGTGCCTATGTGCGCAGTGGTATCTGTCTGGCCGAAACTCAGCATTTTTGCCGGATAGTGGCTGGATCTCCGTCGGACTCCATTATAGTCAATGGGGCTGGAGGGCATTCTGGATCCAGAGAGCTCCAGCAGGCTCTTCTCTGCCAGAACTCTGGCTACAAGTGTGAAACAGTCATAAGACTGGTGTTACATACTCAAGAATTAGTAATAAAGTCCATTGGCGCAAAACTGTGCACTGGCCTCTTAAAATGGTTATCCAGAAAAAGATATTGATGACCTATCCTCAGGATAGGTTATCCATTTCACATCAGAAGGGGTCTGACTCCCGGCACCCCCACCGATTAGATGTTTCAGGAAGCTGCAGCGCTCACCTGAGCTCCAGTGACCGCTGTGGTCTCCTGGTAGTTTACCAAGCACAGCGCTGTACATTGTATAGAGACTGTGCTTGGAACTGCAGCTCAGCCCCATTGACTTGTACGCTGATGTCACATGGCCTAGACAGAGGCCGTGGTGCTCACGGAGCACCAGGCCTTTTCTAACAGCTGATCAGCGTGGGTCCCGGGTGATGAACCCTTGCCAATCTGAAATGGATGACATATCCTGAGGGTAGATCATCAATATCTTTTCCCGGATAACCATTTTGGCGCACCTCACAGCAGTCTTTGAGGCAGAAGTTAAAATCTATGCGACCTAACAGCTGGAGTAGATTTGAGCTATAACTTAAGCTGGTTTTCTGCAAAATTATGGTAAATGGGAAGTGCTACGCCCCTCCCGCTAAACCCCACTGACTTTTCTTGACACATTTCAAAAAGGACAAGAATAGTGAAAACTTGCAAATTAAGCAGCAAATATGGCATGTGCTATCATTTTCTACTTTTTACCCCTCAAAAGTGGCATAAAAAGCTTAATGACGTTTTATAGATAGTCACTGTCATTTCTATAATCCGAGGCCTCTTTTACATGTCAATGAATCGCGGATTATGCTGTACAAGGTCTCCCTGGACAGTACACGTACCGACAGACTTTAATGTGTATTCACACATCACTGGTTTTCCATGGACCATGGTGACACCACTAGAGATGAGCGAATCGAATCCCACAAAGTGGAATTTGATCCGAATTTCAGGATAAATTTGAATCGCCTAGAAGCCAAATTTCCTCGTGCTTCGTGTCAGCGAATCGATTTAACCTGAAATAATGTAAAAAAAAAAAAAAAAAAAAAATCCATACTTACTTCCTCCATTTGCTTGTGACGTTTCAGGAAGCATGATGACGTGATTTCGCGCCAGATCTTCAAGCAAGATGGTGGCGGCCGGCCCGTTGCGAGCAAATGGAGGAGGTAAGTATGATTTTATTTTTTTATGTTAATTTTGCACTTTTTTTGCACTCAGAGGCCGCGTTCATACATGATTACGGCATCTGGGGGGTACAATGATGGGGGTGGCGCTATCACAGCTCCCTGTCATTGCACCCACTACTTACGAAAACCAAAAATTGCAAAATTTGGCGAATCAGCCAAATCGAACTTTTGAAAAGTTCGCTCATGTCTAGACACCACATGCCCTATTTTGATCCATATTTATGGATCCCTAACACACATTATACTCAACGGATCAGTAAAAACCACAGAAACATCACGTAGGTCATCCGTGATTGGCCTGTGGTTTTCACGGATCATTGCTAGGAAATGGTCTGGAACTCAGTTTTCAGCTCAGCAGTGCCTGTGTAATATGGATGTCATACAGAAGGCAAAAAATGCACACACAGACCCAAAAAAAGGATTCTCCAAGGACATATTCACATATGAACCACTGACTATTTTGTCACTGATGTCATTGTGGACGGGTGTGAAAGATGCCCAAGTTATAACACAGAGAATAAGGGAATAATTGTCATGCATGGTTCAATACCTATAGGAATTTATATCAGCAAACGATTTGCTATTGTTGATTGCAAAGACGCAAAGAAAGCCTTCCCCAGTGCGCATATACTGGTCACGCATTGCGCTATACTCTTCTTGACCCGCGGTATCTAAGATATCCAGCAAGCAGGTCTCCCCATCAATCACAACCTGCTTCCGGTAAGAATCCTGCAGGAAGGCAGAAAAGCAGAATTTACATGTGAAGAGACAGATCTTATGCTTAATTAAACAAAATTCATAATAGAAAGTAGGTCCCTGCAACAATAAAATTACGTGAGGTTAGCATTAGGCCTCTTGCCCGCGACCGTATCCACACCGGCTGTGTGCATGCCGCATTTTTCTCCTAGCAAAATGGACAAGAATAGGACATGTTCTATATTTTGAAAAACGGCCAGGCTGATGAGGACAGCACGAGTGACATCTCTGAGCTGGCAGACCCATACAAATGAATGGGTCTGCAAGCAGTCCACAAAAAATGCAGATTGGACGCAGACCAAAACTATGGTCCTGTATATGAGACCTTACATGCAGAGTGAGGAAAAAAAATGTCCGACGCAAATAAAATAAGAAAAGAACACAAGCATCAGACAATGAAAGACTAGAGAAGAAGAAAAATTAACTGATGTCTACCAGGCTCTTCAGACTGAGTTTTTTGCAAGCTGAATTTGTTGTGGACTCCACACCAAAAAGTTGCTGGGCGGCTGCGCAGAAACCTCCTGCTATATCCTTTCTTGATACGGTGCACGCATGAATAGCAACGTCGGAAAGTGTCATTTTACTGAAAGAGTAGCAAATACTTGGAACAAATGTCCAGCAGATGTGTTTGGAAAATCATTACTGAATGTAACCATGTCTGGGCTAAATATATAGCTTCCCTAGGAGAGCAATTTAGGGGCGGACTAGATGGACCATGTGGTGTTTTTCCGCTGTCATTCTTCTAGGTTTCAAACATTCGTGGAGTAAATGCAATCTTACAGGGCAGTTCAGAGGCTGATCATATCACTTAAATTTTTTTTTTAATTAAACTAGCCTTTAAAGGGAACCTGTCATCAACTTTATGCTGACTGTACTGAGGGCAGCATAAAATAGTGACAGAAATGCTGATTTCAGCGGTGTGTCTCTCTTGAGCTAAATGTAAGTGGTTGCTGAGAACCAACATCACAAACATTGCAGCCCAGGCCTTGAAAAGAGTCAAATCTACCTGAGAAGAGTCATGGTTATTCCTAATCTCCTGCTCTACCGCCCATCTGCTTATGACTGGCAGTTCTCTCCTAGAGAGAATGGGAGAAAACTAGGTAGAAGCCTGTCAGTCATCAGCAGGTGGGCAGGGAGAGCAGGAATTCATGAATAACCATGACTCTTCTCATGAAGATTTGACTCTTTTCCAGGCCTAATCTGCAATGTTTGTGATGTTGGTTCTCGGCAACCACTTACTTTTAACTTATAAATGACAGACTGCTGAAATCAACTCACCTGTCTGTACTTTATTCTGCCGTTAGTATGGGTAGCATAAAGGTGATGACAGGTTCCCTTTAAAGGATTTTTTCAAGGCCTGGAAAGACAACATTTGACAGCTGCAAATTAAACACAAGTTCCCTTTACCTTGATGAAGCGATGATCAGTTATGTCAGCATGGACAGCACATGACTGCCGTGGTCCAGGCTGGCTGTCACATTATTACTCCAGCAAGATAAGGAGAGACTGCCTGTAAGACTTTTCAGATTTATCATAGACCCTGGCTGGTGTAGATCTCAATGTTTCTTCTACACCACAAAAATGGCATAGAAGATAATAAATATGGCAGGGCCAGCAGAGAAACGGCACTTGTGCAAAAAAAGTCGCAAAATGTGCAGTTTGTGACTTTCATGCCACAAAAGTGGCTTAAAAAAAAAAAAAAAAAAATCAGCCCTTTAATCCTTTTTTTTTTTCTACCAAATTTGCAGCACCGACATTTAAAAAAAATGGCCAGATCTTTACCTGGTTCTGAAAAGCTCCTGACAGCGCCAACAGCGAGCACTAATATAGTGACCATACTTATGCAAATATTATTTTTAACCCCTCAGCATCTGATGACTGAAACTCATAATAAAAGTATTGGCTGTAAACTTCGGCTGTACCTCGATGGTAGGATCATATTCATCCACAAAATGGTTCTGAATAAGCTGGATAGTTAAGGCACTTTTTCCAACACCTCCAGCTCCCACCACCACCAGTTTATACTCCGTCATTGCTGTAGGTTGGCTCCCTGGAGAAAGAAAACGAATAAAGAATTCAGAGATGGAAAGAAACTAAATGGTTTTATGTAAGAAAAGTACAGGATGTTAGGACAGCATTGACACTTATGTTTTAGGCCTCCTAACTTTCCCCTGATGGCAGACAATAGAGAAGATTAGGATCAGGTTGCTGGATTGTATCATGTCCGATGTTTTCAGGGAGATAAGCAGCCGCCAGTGGAGGGGCAGCTGTTAGCTGACAGGTACCTCATGGGCATGGCCAACCTTAGGAAATACAGGGGAGCCCCATAGTGCAAGCGTTAGCAGAGACTATGGGGTATTTTCCTTTTAGCGGGATGTAGACAAAGATGGATGGGTATGTGTTACCTACATTTTTTTTAGAATTTAGGAGATATGATTTACAACAGCCACATGGACACCTGGAGAACGGAGATCGATTTATATGGGGAAGTGTTCTAGGCATGCTCTTTGACCTCTGCAGAGGCCATTGTCTTGGTTGGGGGTGGTTCAGGTTGCGTGACCATCACCTAGTGGCCATAGTTGTCCTAAATTTGCAGGGAATGTTCCTGTATACTTGAACCCAATAACCCTGACTATGCAGGAGATTTGGAGCTCTGCATCAGCAGCTTGGGTGATAACTGGAATGAGACAGAACAGAAATAAAATTGGCCATATACGTACAGATTTACTTTGATTGACAGGGTATTATGATGTTTTCACTGTCTAGCCCTATCAAAGTGCAGGGGGCGTGGCAGTTGCAGAGAGAGAAGAGCCTCTCTGTGTAATGACAACGCCCCCATTGCTCCTAGAGGCTCATTTGCATATAATAAAACAATTTTTCTCTGAAATGCGGGCACATACAGTATGAATATGGGGTCAACCTAGATGCCTTCAGCACATGTAACAGGTCAGTCAGTTTCATGGGTACAAATCTGCTGACAGATGCCTTTAATTTTCCTTTTAAATGGAAGTGGCATTCACAAATATAGATATTTCTCACAAAGAAATGAAGTGTTTGCACTGCTTCCACTTTAATGTTACTAGTCTACAGGACGTAGAAGAACATTACACAAACCTTTCCACACATGTAGTACTTTTTGTATGGAAAGGTGATTATTTCCCACCCTGACATGCGGCACCTTCGTATAACACATAATGGACTCGCTTCCTGCCGTCACTGCCAAGTTACTTCCCATTATTTGTCCATCCATCTGTTTAGAAGAAAACAAGGTCGTAGTCATGGAGAAAACACAACCACCGGTGAAATGAAACCACAGAAACCATGATTGTGTCTGCAGGCTTCCTTTTCCGTTTGACATGCACATGAACTCCTCCAGTCACACATAAAGGGAGATTCCTGGAGCTGCTCAGGGGCCTTCTCCACATTCACAGAAGCAGCAAGTGGTGGCCTGGGACAAGCACCTGAGCTGGAGAAAGGAAGCAGCAAGGAGGGAAGTGGTGAAGATTTAGAGCTTCTCCGTGAAATGCATCTAGCCAGTGAAACCTCTACACCAGGACTGGAAGTGATTGCTTTTCAGCAAGTAAGAAGACAATGTTTCCTGATGGTAGGAGACCTCACTGCAATGTGTAGGCTACAGATGAAACACAAGGAAGGCTAAGAGCTTTACTTCAATGGTAAAAGCCAGAGAAGATGTAGGTCTAGGTTCACATCTGCTACAGATTCTGTCAAATATGCAGGAGAAAATGGTGCAGAATGTAAAACCATTTCTGAAGGTGAAATGATGGACAAAATGATGAATCACAATGGACATCGTTATAAGTCAATAGGGCCTGTTGCCTGCTGGTGTCCGGCAAATGATGGATTTTGCCCGCTGATATTTTCTGTTCATATGAGGGAGTAGAAAAACCAAACGTGAGTGCAGATGTGAACCATGCCTAAAGGCCAATTTATCTTCTAATATAATCAGCCCATAACTGAGCAGACACTGACCATACAGCATGTCCATCAGCACATGTAGGTCTCATGCACACAGCTGTAAGAGTTTTGTGGTCCATAAAATATGGATACCGGCCATGCGCTGCCCGCACTATTGAAGAAATGTCTATTCCTGTCCAGAATGTGGACAGCATTAGGACATGTTCTATTTTGCACCTGTGATGAGATGTCCCCGGAGCTGAGAAAGCTCCCCTGCTACGTGACTGACACGGCCTGGCTTCCTGTTAGCGGTGCAAGCACAGAGTCAATGCTTCTGCTACTGGAGCATCAACTGTTCAAGCACCGCTACCAGGAAGGCTTGTACTTTACGGTTCACAGCCTTTCATTAAGGCCTCATGCACACGACCGTATGTATTTTGCGGTCCGCAAAAAACGGATCCGCAAAAAATACGGATGACATCCGTGTGCATTCCGTATTTTGCGGAACAGAACAGCTGGCCCCTAATAGAACAGTATTATCCTTGTCCGTGATGCGGACAATAATAGGACATGTTCTATTTTTTTGCGGAACGGAAATACGGACATACGGAAATGGAATGCACACGGAGTACCTTCCGGAACGGACACAGAAAGAAAATAAGTTCGTGTGCATGAGGCCTAACACTGTTTAAAATTCTGTGCAGACTGTTTTTAGATATCTTCATAGCAATAAGAGGTCAGTTTTTCTGATGCAGAGCTCCAAACCTCCTGCATAGAGAAACATTAAAGGGTTGTCTCACTTCAGCAAATAGCATTTATCATGTAGAGAAAGTTAATACAAGGCACTTACTAATATATTGTTATTATCCATATTGCTTCCTTTGCTGGCTTGATTCATTTTCCTATCACATTATACACTGCTCGTTTCTATGGTTACGACCACCCTGGAATCCATCAGCGGTGGCCATGCTTGCACACTATAGGAAAAAGCACCAGCCAATGTGAGCTCCGACACTCCCAGCCAGCAGAGAGGCTGGCACTATTTCCTATTCTTTGTGGGATGGAATAGGAAATTAACGCAAAGTCGGCCATTGCCTTCTTGGTTTTGTTTTTACGGGATTCGCTAGGGAGTCTGCAAGTCAATTTGATTACAGAAAATACCAAATGTATTGTATGTTTTATTCATTTTGAAGAATGTAAAACCTTGTTTTCTTTCTTTCTTGCACTTCTCTGTCGGTGGAGGTGTGTAAGGGGCTTTTTTGCAGGTTATCCGCAGTTTTTATTGGTACCATTTCAGGACAAGTCCGACAAACTACAATTCCAGCACTGTCATTTTTTACAGTACTCACCAAGTGAGAAAAATAACATGATATTTTAATATTTCGGATGCAGTAAAAAGTCACAACCGCCCATATTCTCTCCTCCCGCAAAGTAGCATAAAAACGTTGCAAATGCTGGAAAATGTAGCAATTTCTGCCAAAATGTCTCAAATCTGCACTACACCTCTTTTACTATGCTCTGTACGACATTTGAAGTCTCAGCTTTTATCTCCAGTTAGTAATGGAGCAAATTGCGCCAAAATTGATAAATCTCCCCCCTAACTGTTTCCAGGGGCTGGATAAACCGGCTGGTAATCACAGCATACAATAATCCTGATTGGTGCTGAATTCTGTCCCTAACAACCACATGATGATGGAACGTGTGGAGTCCCAGTATCAGGCTCAAGGAAGTGGGATAAAATAAAAGTGGAGAACATGCCACTTGAATGAGAAACATGAGGGCACAATGTTCTATCCGTCATTGTATTGTACAGATGTCACAGCGGAGGGGCACGCCCTTGTAGCATTTCCTATTTAAGAACTTGTCCAAATTCACATAAAAGATATCCAAAACTCTGATTCCTATATCAAATAACAGGAAACTAAACATCTCGTTCACAGTACCATACACTGATACAATCATGTGAACTGACACGTAAAGTTTAAGGTCCCCCCCGAATGATCTGTGAACATTCAGTGGAGAATCTACACAGGAGCACAAGGTAAAAGATCCAATTCGTTACTGCACAACGTCCAGAATTTGGGGTAAACCGTAACTGCACCAAATGCGTAAATTAGCTCTTCTCCTCCAGAAGTGAACGGTCTCTAGTGCCACCTACAGGACGTTACCGTGTAAATCAATCCCAACATTGCCTTGAAATGTGATTAAGAGATTATCTGCATACCTTGTCCCAGGAGGGTTTACACGTACCGAGCTAAAGCCGTTCCTTCCTGACAGTCGGCTGCTCGTTCAGTGAAGGAGACCATGCATTTACATCCAGAGATCTCCTTCACAGTATGAGGATGGGCGGTCGCTATTACAATCCCTCATCCCCATACATGCAAGAATGTTCATTCCCAATAATCTGCCCGAATATCGAGCTGTGTAAATCCACCTTTAGACTCCTACACCAGCTAGTTTAGGGAGCTAGATAGCGTGTGTAAGACTGGTTTCCGGCATTGCCAGAAGCTACCAAATCGCTGTCCAGCCCCATTCACTATAATGGGGATTGGCGGCCGTCCGGCAGCAACACAGCAGTTTTCAACAAACCTATTCTTGGCATGTTTGCCGGGTTGCAGCCAGATGGCCACCACTCCCCATTATAGTGAATGGGGCCGGCGGGTATCAGTAGCGTCCAGCAGTGCTGAATCCAGACATCTCTGGCAGGCTGCTTCCTGCTGGAACTGTCCGCTAGTATGAATCTAGCCTAAATCCCTTTGGCCCCTGCTCAGAGATTTGAGATAGTGAAAATCTGACAATATTCTAAGAAAGGGCCAAAGATACCTTTGGTATGTTTCCATGGCCAAAATGGCTTACACACTCATCAGGGACTATGATCTGGAAATCAGTGGGGTCAGAGATCCACCCATGACATTCTCACAAGCATCAATGACAGCAGATGAGCATGTTGGCTAGATGCAGAAGACATCTATGTTGGTCCCATGTTCATATGTACCTGCTTTGCTGAGAAAACATAGTGCGACCTCTGGTAGTCACACCATGCCACCTGGTGTCTGTCCTGCGTGGGTCTCCACACTATATATGAAGGCATTAGGTGCTCTCCACCCCTCTTGCGAACTCTGAGGCTTCCATCAATAGTGAACAGTAGTGCAGAGAGAGAGAGATAACGCCCCCATTGCTCCTAGAGGCTCATTTGCATATATTCAAACATCATTTTTTTCTGGAAGAGTAAAAATACTCCACTTACCATTTCTGAGGAGTATTTTTGGCCGAGGAGAAGTATGAAAGTTACAGTAATTCCTACATAGGCCTACATAACGTTATGAGGCAGCTATTTCTGCAGGAAACCATTGCTAGTCTCCTCTATAACCGTCTTCCATACATAAATAGCAAATGTAGACAATTTGACATTTATCTGACATCATACACAAAACATAAGGCCACTGCCACCAGATCGTGCCTGCATAGATGCGAACAGTAGACTCCTTATTAGTCATTCCTCCAACATCTAAAGCTGGAGATGGAGTTCAGGGGCAAACTTGGTACAAAGGTCTGAGCACCAGCACCACGTACATGAGAGCTCCCCCTCTGCAGTGGGCTCAGGGTGGATGCTATGTAGCTTTAGGGTGGCACAGTATGACACTATGTAGGTTTGAGGTAGCACAGAGGGCTTTGCAGGGTCAGGGTAGCACAGCATGGTGCTATGTTGGCTTAGGGTGGCACAGAATTATGTCATGTAGGCTTAGAGTGACAGATATGTAGGTTCAGGGTGGCACAGAAAGCTCTAGGGTGAGGGTGGCACAGTACATGGGTTTAGGGACATTGCAGGCTTAGGTGCTAACCCCTCCCCCCACTCTCAACACAGTATCAGGTTCACCTACCCAGAATCCGTAGGCTCACTGTGCGGGGAGGCTGGGCCGTTTGCTCTCTGCCTGTCTCCTATGTCTGGCATAGCCTGGGCCACTCCCTATACACCAAGTCAAACGCTCTGAGATGTCCAAGACACTCATGGTATAATGGACAGGGTACAGTGCCCCCAGAACATGGAGACCAGTCCGCAGCTCCAACCCATGATATCCAAGCTCAGTCACCTTGAATTGGGGCATACCAACAGCAAAACGGGGGAGCAGCCGTCCTCTGGTGCTATAATGGAGGGCGACTTCTGTGATAAATGACTGATCTACAGAAGATGGAGCAGTGTGAGCCGAAATCGGCCAATCAGCATCCTCCTTACAAATCTCCTTACTCGCTCATGGTTGTTACCTGAGAGTATGGAGCTTTGTTACTGGATGTCTCGGGCACCAGAAGAACTGCTGTGCTGCACGTCCTGTTCACAGAAAGCAGTGCGCTCATCAAGTGCAGGGAAAGTCTGTGCGTATTCATAAGCATCAGACTTGTTTCAAAGCGTAAAATTGCCTGTACAGGCATCTATGACATGTATACAGACGTTATTGCGACCTCTGCTGGCTACCATGCCCGTTTCCATTGGGTATTCGTGGAGGGAACATTGACCAGCCTTCAGTAGGTCCAGGACATCATGGAACCTCATGGAGGTCCTACTGCCTTGACTCACGAGATGTGGAGTGTGCAGATCCCCTGGCCGGCTCGATCGCCAGATTTCTCCCCAATCGAAAATGTCTGGGTCTGAATGGGGCTTTAACTCTCCAATCCCCGCAGGTCTCTACTTCCTGAACCCTATTGATACACAGGAAATGATCACTCAGCCAATCATTATCCTTTATCTTTAAAGGGGTTGTGTAAGAATGGGGGGTTTGGCAATTCCCTCCCTTTAAAGAGAAGCTTACTTACCTGCTCCTTCAGGCCTGCAACGCTCCGCTGGGCTCCCTCCATGTCAACATAAAAGGGGTTATTCTAAAGTCTAAAATGTCACGGGGCCCCTCATATAGATTATACTTACCCCACTCCCGAGCACCCACGTCGCTCCTGATCCTCACACGGCCGCTGCTGCATCTCCCCAAAACATCCGGTGGGGGGAAGGGGGTGTCTTGGGTGGCCGCAACGGGGGATGAGCCACCCTAGCGTCACCCACGATTCTAGGGAGGATCGTCCCAAACGCGGCCTGCCATTGGTGCTGGGGAGCAGGGTAAGTATAATCTATATGAGGGGCCCAGGCATTTGGGGGCATGTTTTAGACATCGGATAACCCCTTTAACATTGCAAAAGCCAATCACCGGCCGCAGCGGAGATCGGATCCTCTTGCATCATATGACCCTTTGTCACCGGTCACACGTTCCAGTGATTGGCTGCGGCGATGACAAACCAGATGTTGATATGGAGGGAGCCCAGAGGGAGCGTTGCAGGCCGGGAGGAGAATGAGCAAGGAGACGGCACCGAGAAGCAGGTAAGTCATCTTTACTTTACAGGTCCGGACGAATGGGGGAGTATGCACCCCCCCAATTCTTGGGGTCCAACTCCAAGGATCCCCACTTATCAGACTTATCACTGGGGGTCTTAGGGTCAGACCCCAATAACACATTTTTCTTGTGGTTTACAGTCAATTGGAGTTTTAGTTGATTATATGGTTTCTGCTTATGGTATAAACGGTGCTTTTTACTTTCAGATCCCCCCTCCCCTAATCTTCTGTCACTGACCGCCTTCTGTGGAAATTCCTACTACTACAACTCTCACCAGTGTCAGGCTCTATGAGCAGCCCCCCCGTGCTATCCTGACACACACGTGTGGAGCAGTGAGCAGCCCTTCAGCGCTGCCGGTACTCACCCTCCGCCTGACGCTGCTCCCCTCCTGGTCCATGCACCGGTCACGTTACCGCTGGTTTCCTAGCTCCTCACCGGGAGCTACCACTCTGTCCGGGCGCACCCTGCACCCCCCTCCTCCCCCGGCAGCCGCTTCCGCGTCCTCTGCCCCAACACTCGCGAGATCTTCGCCCTCTCCTCACCTCGCCCGCCAAGCTGTCTTGTGCATGTAGTGCTGACTGTATCCCCTCCGCAGCTAAGCATCATATCATATTTCAAGTGTACCCTGACTCCGTACACTGCCTGGAAATGACACATATGTAGGGTCTATTCATACAGGAGATATTCCTTGTGGTGTCAGTGCCAAGAAGGGACAGCACACTGACATATTATAGTTTTAATGTACTAATTCTCATGTATTAGTAGCTTTTCCACAACACAATTGAGTGGGGCTTCCTACCACGCGAGTCAGCACCTCAGGACAGGAGGGTACTATGTGCCACATAATGGTGGGCCCCTCCGCTGTGCCACACTTTCTTTCCAATACCGACCGGTGACATTATGTACGGTGTAGTGGCCTGGGTATGGCTGATATTAAGCCGTGCCCAGGCCACTGCCGTCCACGCCCAGGCCACAGTGTCGCCAATGGTCCAGACATTTCTGGACAGTCCATAAAAATAGGTGACTTTTTTCCTGTGTCTGTCTGGTGGTACTTAGCTAGATTATTTTAGTGGTAATTATCATTTTACAGTTCAGAGCAAATGGAGATAGAGGTCTTCTGAGTATATTGAGCTATAGACATGTATTAAGACATTATGGTTTTGCAATTTGTCCATAAAAATGTAGCCTGTCCATTATTTTGAGATAAGTTGTCCAGAAAAAAAGAAAAATTCTGGTTGGCAACCCTGCCAGGCTACTGCGCTGCACAGAACCTCACCCAGTCACTGGTGTTTAAGGCCTCATGCTATTTTGTATCCGTGTCCGATCCACTTTTTTTGAGGATTGCTCATGAACCTATTCATTTCTATGGGTCCGCCAAAAAAAGGACTGCACACGGATTTCAGTAGTCTGTTCCAGCAGAGGAGCAGATTAACGGAATTACTGTATCTGTATACCTACAGCGGTATAGTTCTGGCAGAAAGCCAACATTTATGGCAAAAACCAGAACAGCCTACTGGAATACTGACAGCGTAGATGTTAGTCTTAGGGCGCTCCGTGAGCCATTTTGCTTTTTTTTTCCATTAAGGTGTTCACCATCCGGGATAAATACGTTTATGTTTAAATAGTTCAGGCATTTTTGGACACCGCAAAATAAGGGGGAGATTTGAATATTTATATTTTTAAAAACTTTTTTAATACAGTTTTTTTACATGAGGTCATCTCCCATAGACTGCAATAGTAATTTATTGAAGTGTATGGGAGAGGCAATGTTCCTATGGAGCCCTGCCACATGAACTTCACTATAGCAGGCCCGAAGCTTCCATAGTAACTGAATGGCTCCTTCAATCTTGGTGCTGGAGAACCATTTGGGGTCCAGGAGCACAGCGCTCCCGGGGAAAGACCTCTCAGATGTTGCGGTCGCAACTGAGAGGCGTCTGAGAGGTTAAAAGTATGTGATTGGCATTGTCACCAATCACAGGCTTTGCTTCCAGGTGTCTGCTGTGTAAAACAACAGAAACAAGGCTGCTCATTAGTGGGAGCCATATTTAAAGATGTAAAATCCATGTCAAATGTTTTTAAGGGCTTTAAAATATTGGACAGCAGCAGGAGGACCGGGCTGGTGGCGCAAAGAATGGCGCCGGAGAAAGAGGTAAGTATAGTATAATTTACTGGTAATGTGGTGACATTGCTTATTCCTCCTCCTCTCCAGCAAATGTGACGTGCAGTCAGAATATTGTATTTTCCTATATTTAAAAAAAAAAAAAAAAAAAAGTCTTGGGTTGGTGCCCCAAAACAATGCCACGTTTGCCCCCTTTCTCAGATCAGCAATCCCTGCAGAGAAAAAGTATGCACTTATTTGGTGCAATTCTTGCCGAATGGGTGAAATATGCTGTGTGAACATGGCCCTTCAGCCTGCCCATGCTGTCTACAGCACCACCCAGCCATGCCCCACGCTCTGGACATTGAAAGACTTAGAACCCTGGTTGGGACAATTTGGTGACAAAAGTGGGCATTCTTTCTTTTTTTTGACAAACATGAAAAAATGTGATATACTGATGAAAAACTCAGGCCCGCCCAGGGTGTGACCTGAAATGAGATGCCAGAACCTTGGAGTAGGTGCAGTCCCTACGTTACTGAATATGATCCCCCAGCAGGTAGTGGTGACAGTGTGGGGACATCACCTTGGATTCATTTACATGCTTCCATGTGTATGTCCCAACCAGTGGAAATGTATCGAAAACAAAGCTCCTCTAAGGCGCATTTCTGACTATACCTGACAAAGAAATCGCTTCCATTTCAAACACAATGAAGCTCGCCGCAATGTCCAGCCACTCTGATATCACAGCCCCACAAAAGACCTTTATTCTTTTGACATTTAGACCGTTTCCTTCCAGCAAAGTAAATTGGTTGGGGCAGTTTAAGAAAAAAAAAGTGATGACCTCATCAGTATCTGATCGGTGGGGGGGGGGGTCCTGTCTCAGGGCACCCCTACCAATCAGCTGTTTGAAAAGACCGCAGCGCCCTGGCCTCTTCCCTGGCCAATGACATCACATTCATCGGTCACATGGCCGATGTGCAGCTCAGGTCCATTCAAGTGAATAGGGTTGAGCTCTAGACATTAACTTCTAAGCGCTTTTTCTTAGCATCTATGTCTCACGAAAGGCGCCAAAAAACAAAGACAGACCGCACTGATGCCAATAGGTAAAAGTGTGTAATTCTGGAGCAGATCACACCCTTCATCACGTCCGGCTGTTCAAAGGTAGGACCAGACCTCCGGTTGATAGATAATGTATCCTCACAAAGCTGCAATATCTGCAAACACCCACTGATAGAGGATCATATGGAGGACCAGCCTCATCCATCAACAGCCTCCATTCACTTACACTGGGGACGGACTGCTGAAGCGCCGAGTCCCTCTGTCCATCCCCACTGTAAGTAAATAGCAGTAGTATCGCTGAAGGATAAGACTAGTCATATGATCCTCCATCACTGGCCATTTTTTTTGGAGCAAATGGACCTGCATACATAACGCGGTCAGTATAATTCTGTAGAGGCAAGGTCATGCAGACACAGCATTATAAATTATAATACCGTGCGATCCTACAAAACAAGCAGCGTCCATAACCAGAAATCACACTCCCACGCAGAGTAGAGATGAGGGAATTTATTTCCCGCTTCGTAGATTCGTATCGAATCTAATAATTTTGTGCTCCGAAGCAAATCTGATTTTTGTTGGATTCGCTTCGTATTATTCGTAAATCTTCGCTAAATTTCGCACTCTAACGATACGTATGAAACGTACACATTCTGCGTGAGGCGGAAAAGTGAAGATACGCCCCCCTCAGAACTGGAAAAAAAAACAGCCTGGCCCACCAGGATCTGACTATTTGCACGTATAGGAAGTGAAGACTCCTCCCTCAGTACTCCACCCTCCTCTGAACCAGTTTAGACCAGCGCTAAACACTGAGCAAGTAGCAAGCATGGCTAAAGAGCTGCGTCTCAACTGGAACCAGATGGCCTTTGGGGACAAGTTCCCTGAACCACCGCATGCTCCAGACATCAGGGTGTCAGTCTGAAATCAAGAGAACTCCATGGGATTCAGTGCCCTTGTTTTCTTTACCGCCTGATGAGATTGCTGCACATCATGATGCGGTTCGGCGTGAGGCGGCTGGTGTGGCAGAGGTGGCTGAAGCGTCCACTTCGCCGCCCAGAAGGAGATCCACGACAACACCTTCCATAAGGTAGAACCCGATTGTGCCACCATCGGTGACGACCCATGCGCAGACCCTCTGGGACTATAAAAACGCTGTGGGGGACTGGGTCATCCAGGTACTGGACCATCCTAGGCTGGGAGATCCTGCGTTGGAACGCCGAAAGGGAACGGTCCTGTGGTTTTCTGTAGAGAGAGGGTCTGGCTTCCTGGCAGACGAGGAGGACGGAAAGGAGTATTTTGTGGGCCACAGGTCGGTGAAACGGCCTTACCTGCCACAACATCGTTTACTTTCTAATCCACGGTCATCCACCAATACCAGCTCCCATGGAAGATGAAGCCAGCAGCAGCCAGGGAGGCTGGGGCTACTTCCTTGGATTCAACCTTGCCAGAACTGCTGCAGCCAAAAGTCCTTAGCCCTGCTGTCCCGGCACAAGGATCTGGAAAAGCACAAATGGCTGCAGCACTCGCCAGCGTCACCACCACCCGGACCCGGTCAAGTCCAAATTCCGGAAGAAGAGGGCACTGGAGTTCTACTACGGCAGCGAGCATGGCCTACAATAGGCAGGAGCGTCTTCTGATGACGTTTAGCAGCAGTTCCAGTGAGGAGCACTTCAGGTCCCTTATTTGAGGAACCATTCTACTGGCTGGGTGATGTAATGGACACCTCAGAAGGACCTATGGGAGCCACACCATGGACTGTACCTGACAAGTGAGAGCTAGTTGGCACTTTTTATGTTTGGTTGCTTTGTATTGCCACCGTTTGACTCTCACCCAGATGGGCATGGCTGTCAGGACTCCCCTCATTCTGCAGAAAAGTCCCAGTTGTGCCTATATTTTCCTCCCCCCCCCTCAGGTTATTTGGGAGCCCCCTTTGCAAAAAGAGTTCTCTATGTGCCGCTTTTTTTCTATCATGTAATGTATTGCCCCCGTTTGACTCTCACCCAGCTGGAGTGGACATGGCTGTCAGTCAGGACTCCTCCTCCCCCCCCCCCAGAAAAGTCCCAGTTGTGCCTATTTTCCTTCCTTCCTACTGTCATACAGCAAATCCACAGCATTGTGCAGTACCAGTAAAGTGGATACGAATTTCATAATTCTCATCCATATGTTGCGTTAAAAAAAAAAAAAAAAAAAAAAAAAAAAAAGCAGAAAAGCTGCGGTTTTGTAGTTTTGAAATCCGCAGCATGTCAATTTATACAGCAGATACAGAAGTATACAGATTTGTCTACTCTCATACATGTTGCTAGTAACTATATTACGGTTCAGTATTTCCACATCAGAATCTACATGGAAAAACCACACCTAATCTGCTGCATAAGCAGGTATCCAAAGACACACTGGGCCAAATTCACGCATGTGTATGCCAAAAATCTGTCTAAAGTTGCATAATTTGGTGCATCTAGGGTTTCTACACCTTTTTCTGACATGCTTGGAAAGGGGTGGGACTTATCAGAAAGGGGTGGAGCTCCACTGGAAAGGGGCAGGGCCTAAGATGCACAATTTTGCACCAAAATTGAGGCACAATTCTGGAGTAAAAATCTTCAAGATATGCCAACCAATAGTTGGTGGTCAGTGTCTTTCCCTGCATCGCATTCATTATCCAGTCCGAGCCCCCATGATAAATCTGGTGCAGGTGTCTAAGCTTACACCTTCTTTACAATTAGTAAAGCTGGGCTATAGACAACCCACTATACAGAATGTAATAAAAATGCAAGCAGTTATTCTGGCAGTTTTTGTATCAAAAAACATCAAACACAAAAAAAAAAATCCTGTATGATAAGTATGCAGATGTACATGGCTATATTTACAAAAGAAAAATCACTGGGAATCAGATCACTGGGGGTCCACTCTGTCAAGTATATACTACAAAAATAAAAACATCCTGCACAATGTGATAAATATGCGGATGTGATGTACAAAGAAAATACACTGAACACAATGGATGCAAACATCATACA
The DNA here is from genome assembly GCA_900303285.1 of Rhinella marina. Taxonomy (NCBI): domain Eukaryota; kingdom Metazoa; phylum Chordata; class Amphibia; order Anura; family Bufonidae; genus Rhinella; species Rhinella marina. The sequence goes on along the minus strand of ONZH01014133.1, from coordinate 384,251 downwards.
TGGACTAAGCCCTCACTCGGATATGATAGAATCGGAGACACCCAGCCAATATAATTTTAATCAAAACAAATCTGTTCCCACCTACCAGCACCAAGGGGTCCAAGTCAGGCAGGACCTATTACAAAACCTCTCTGCCATTGGGCATCTGCATTCAGTGTGTTTGTAGTATATACTTGGAGTGGCACCCTAAAGTCTGATTGTGCTAAACATAAAAAAAAGCCACGCGAGTAGCCCTATAGACTTTGATTGGTTCTAAAAACGGCCTTGTGGCGGTTGTTACAGCAGGCCCCTTTTTTCACTCCTTCACTGCCTGCAGCCTTAGGGTGCCTGCACACAGTGTGGGTAACCTGCGGAAAGAGCACGGTAGATGTTGGTTGCAGCGACAGCTTTTGGCCCGTCTTCACACTTAAGGGGTATTCCGGTTAAATTGTTATCCCCTATCCACAAGATAAGGTTCTCACTATTAGATTAGTGGTGGTCCTACCACTGATCACAGCAGGGTCCCCCTACAGCCCCTAAAATGAATGGAGCGGCTGATCAGACATGTGTGCGGCTGCTCTATTAATTTCTATGGGCATTCCAGAGATAGCCAAGCGCTATTCTCAACCTGGAACTCCGATAAAAAGTAATGGAGCAGCAATGCGCATGTCCAACTGGCCACTCAATTCATTCAAGGGGGCTGCAGGTCCCCTGTTGTGATTGGTGGGGGTCCCAGCGGTCGGATCCCCATGATCTAATAGTTATCCTCAATCCACAGGATAGGGGATAACCATGTAACCAGAATACCCCTTTAATTGTCAAGACGGACCAGAAGCTGTAGCTGCAACCAACTTCTTAGCCGACCAAAGGTTTTGAATGATTTGATTCATGAATGAATAGAGCATCCATTTTAAAAGGGAACGTGTCCCCTCTATGCTGCCATTGACGATTTCAGCAGGCTGTCGCTTCTGCGCTAGTATTCAGTACTTTTATCGTACTGACAGAGTCAACCTCTCGGGTCAGCATTGCGAAGATGGGTCTGATGAGACCTGCCCTCTGCCCATGACTGGCAGGTTTCTTCACCATGTGCAACATGAAAGAAAACTGCTGGTCAGGGCAGGGCCACAACTCTCATCGACTCCTACCTTGTCAGTAGCGCGAAAGTACTGAATTCCATCATCGAAGACTGAAATCAGGTCTGTCACTGTACTATGCCGTCCTAAGTAGAGATGAGCGAACGTGCTCGAAACGAGCACTGTACCGCTCGGCTCCCCTGCGCTCGCATGGGCGCAGGCAGCCGCTTCCGTCCTCCTCAGGACGAGCGCAGGGGAGCCGAGCGGTACAGTGCTCGTTTCGAGCACGTTCGCTCATCTCTAGTCCTAAGTAAAGGCATAGCATAGGTGACAAGTTCCCTTTACCTAAAGGATCAGCACAGGCGTCATGCACCCAGCAGAGTCACAGCCCTGTACAAGCTTTAGGCCCCTTTTCCATTGTTCACCGCAGTGTTCCATTTTCCACAGACAGCACACAGCTATTGGTTTTAATGCGTTTGCTCAAACATCAGTATTTTTAATGACCATGGGTCAGAGACATGCACTAATCTTGTCTGTGATGGGGGCCAAAAGCTCCCATTGAAGTCTATGGGTCACTGAAGGGGGGGGGGGGGGGGGGAGGAGGAAACAACCCACAGACAACACGAATGTCAGTGTTTGGATCAGTCTTTCACAGACCATTGGAGGAGATTCTCTGGAAATTTCCAGCTGAGCAGTATCCGTGGAATAAGGAAACAAAACCAAACACGGATCCTTCATGGATGAACGAGGCCTTAGCTGTATGCACCTGTGCACAGCACCCACAGAAAGGTACAAGCCCTTACAAATTTTCAACTTGAAACAGGGTTCTCCACGTTTAATTTGTGAAAAAGACAAAGATTTCAAAATTAATTGGTAAAACTTTATTCTATTTTTCATTTTTGCCATTAAACAGAAAAAAAAAAAAAAAAAATACCAGAGCCAAGTTTTGTTTTTGTACAAATGTAAGATAAGTCTTCAACAGAAGTTCCCAGAAATCAGAAGAAAAAAAAAGAAAAAAAAGAAAGAAAGAAGAGCATGGCGCAAGACACCAATAACTCTTCTAACCCAGAAAAAAAGTTCTTGATCTTCCTGGTTTAAAACACTTGGGAAATAATTTATTTCCTAACAGTAGGTGAGAGAAAGTAAGAAGAAAAAAAATAAAAAACACAAGAAGAAACGGACTACCCACATGGTTAGGTGAGCAGCCCGCTTCAGGTAGTGGCAGGTAAAAAAAAAGGTATCAAGTGTATTTTTACCTTGATGCATACGGCAATGCAACTAGGAATAACAGTATGAAGAGTTCCTGTCAACTTGGAGGAACAAGGAGGAGAAAAAAATAAAAATAAAAATCAGAACAGGGATGAAAATAACCACACAGTTCAGGCACATTTTATTCTTTTAAATTTCTACATGTCAAAGCTGCTGTATCTTAGCAGCAAGGAAAAAAAAACTGTGCGTTTCCAAATATTTTTAAACTTCACACTGATGGCACATGTCACCTTTGTGGTTATCTGCATTTCCAAAGTCACTTGCTTATACGAAAAAAAAAAAAAAAGCAAATAAAATGCTTTTAGAATCTAACAGCTTCCGTTCATACATCTGAATTAATAAAATATTCAAATCTGATATATAAAAAAAAGCAAACATTTGGCTGTCGTTAGATGAAGAAAATGAGTGTCTGAATAGAATATATTCCACCGTTACCATGTGGTCCTCTGACAGATGGGAAGGGGGTGAAAAAAAATTAAAATCAAGTTTGCAACTATTGGAGGTAGAATATATACTAAGCAGTATGAAGTGCAGAGTTTTGAAGGGTAAAGTAATGGATTATTCTGGACTGGACTCTTTAAAGGGAATCTGTCACCAGAAAATGTACTGTTAGACCAGGTACAATGCCTTGTAAGGAGAGCTAAAGGTAATGCCAACTTTCACTTAGCCATCAGTTTGTTCATTCTGGAGAAAAATCGCTTTTAACCCATGTGCAAATAAGCAATTAAGTGCACTGAGGGCGGGTCCCAGCCATTCTGTCTTTGCTCCTCCCACTTTGCCAGCCCCTCCCTCTCCTTGAGTGACAGAACAAAGTAAGATCACTATACAGGAACCTGGCCCTGCCAATCAAGGAGAGGCAGGGGCTGAAAGAAAGGTGGAGGAGCAAGGGTGCAGAGTGCTTGGGCCCACCCTTAGTGCACTTAACTGTTGATGTTCATATGGATTAAAAACACTATCCAGAATGAAGCGAAAGATCACTAAATAAGAGGAGTCATTACATTCATCTGAGCTCTACAGGGCACTGTACCTGGTTTAATGTGAACGTCCTGACAGACTCCCTTTAAGATGCAAAACTCAAATCAAACAAGGTTGTAAAGAGGGAAAAGGAAAAAAAAAGCCAAGGCTCCACCTTAACTCCTCTATTGCAATGTGCATAATTTAAAAAGGATTTGTGTCTTCAGGATTTCCCCCGACTTGAGTGCAAGATGGAAATTTTTTAAAACTTAATGTAACTGTTAGAGAATAAGGTTTTATTTTTGGGCTGCAGAGAGATGTTGCTTTTCATCATGTCCCTTGGTTTGATCATACTTGATTGGGTAATGTGCTTTCCCAGATGGAAAAAAAAAATCAAAACAAAAATAGTGAATTAGTCGATGACACCGGCTTGACGGATCTTTCGCTCTATGCCAAATCCCTGTGAAGGCAAGGAAAGAAAGATTAGGTCAAATGTATCTGCCTAAAACGGTAGCCAAGTACAAACTATCTTCTGACCAGCAGCCTCACAGATTTCAATCGATTCGGGGACACGTCATATTAAAAAATATAACCAGTTTTCACTTTCAGTATCTGTAGACTGTTGCTTCCCCAGCTCTGATGTCTTAATCTGTAGCCTTATATCTGAATTCCTGACAGATGATGAACACTGACGCAAGCCAAGGCATAGTTCACACTTCAGTGATTTGATCAGTGATTGTGAGCCAAAACCAAGTGTGGGTCAAAGACACAGAACAGGAGCAGAACTTTCCCTTATCTCAGTGTAGGCCCAAATCCTGGTTTTGGCTCAATCACAAGTGTGAACCAGGCCTAAATTCCCATCAAGCTGATGAATTTTGCTCTCGGAGCCGCTCTGGCGGATTCAGGGAACTTGACCAATCGAAAAATGATTTTTATCAAAAATAGTGAAAGGCAAAGAAAAAAGTCACATGGTGTCCACAGCCTTTAAATCCATCCCACAATAAAAAAAAAAACGTAACTGAACACTGAGCTTGCACATAATTTCCTAGAAATAATGCAATTCAAGACCACCTCGTCACTGATCTAATGCACTGCTATAGCTCAGGACGCAGAGGTAGTGTGTTTTTCAAGTCCAAATCTGGCTCTGGAAACAGGGGGTTAATTATTGTAGAAATTAAAATGCAAACATTATAACATACCTGTTACTTTAATAGGTCACCACTTTAATATCTGCGTTTGCTTCACATAAGCAGCAGACAGCAGTGAGGTACTGACATATAAGACATTAGAAAGCTGCAGAAAATCTCGTTTATACCGAGGGAGGAAGAACAACTTGCCTTTGTGTTATCTGGACCTCTGGGCTGACGCACGACCATTAGACGAGGGGCACTGGCATCATCCAGTGTTATACTCTTCAAACGACTCACTAATCTATCTGGGCGAGGAGCTGCCACCAGTTCAGGGCCTTTACTGCAATAAAGAGGAACACAAAATATTGAGGCACTTAAAATAGCAGCAGCCAGCCAATGACATTATATAGTGCTGGGAAAGAATCCTGCCATCCATCCAGACATCTATATATGTAGCTTGAACAAAGTCGTCACTCAGGCTTAGCCATTTTATCCAGTGGATACCAACCCCAGGCTTCTGCCCAAAAAGCAATTACAGTTAGGTTTTACATACTTGTAGATATGAGTCCTGGATGATTTACAGAAGGTAAATGTCACAGGTTATGGAGGGCTGCATTAACCAGGCAATTGCATGGGCGAGTGCCTGGGATCGCTCACATCAGAAGGAATCTCTAAAACGTGACACACAACGTACATAAGCATTTACCTGATTAGTGTGACATTACAGCCGCTGCACTTCCCAGTTCGCTGATTAAGAATTACTGAGAATTCCACTTCATCCCCAGCCTGCAGCTCAATGCCATCTTGTATCTCTTTCACATGGAAGAAGAGTTTCTTGCTGTCCCCAATTTCATAGTTAATGAACCCAAACTAAGAAAAACAAAAAGAATGCAAGCCATAGATAAAAGTTAAGATGACAGCATCAGCACTGCATCCAAATATAGGTCAAATGAAAACCCAACGAGTGTAAACATAAATCGTTTCATGGTTTTAGAGTTTGGGCCATTTCATCTCACTTATTGACATGTTATACAGTGGCATGCAAAAAGTTTGGGCACCTCGGGTCAAAGTTACTGTACAGCAACACCTGCACAAATATGGCCTTCATGGAAGAAAACCTCCTTCCTCACCACAAAATTCAGTGTCAGAAGTTTGCAAAAGAACATCTAAAAAAGCCTGGAGAGTTTTGGAAACAATTCCTATAGACCGATGAGGTTAAAATAGAACTCCAAGTCATTAAAAGAGCACCTCTCCAACCACTAAGCATGGGGGTGTGGATCAATCATACTTTGTGGTTGTGTTGCAGTCAGTGGCACAGGGAACATTCACAGGTAGAGGGAAGAATGATTCAATGAAGCTCCAGGAAATTCTGGATGCAAACATAACACCAACTGTGAAAAAAGCTGAAGTTGAAAAAGGATGGCTTCTACAAATGGATATGGATCCTAAACACCTCAAAAGCGGCAAGCTGAAGGTTTTACCATGGCCCCACTGTCCCCTGATCTGATGATTAAAAATCTGTGGATAGAGCGGTGCATGCAAGACAGCCCAGGAATCTCACAGAACTGGAAGACTGGAAGAATCTCTCAAACATGAATTGAAAGACTCTTTACTGGCTACAAAAAGCTGTGATACTTGCTAAACGGGGTGCTACCAGGTACTAACCATGCAGGGTGCCCAAAGTTTTGCTTTGAGGGCCTTTTCCGAAAGTGTAAGGAAAAAAATTTTGATTAAAATACAAAGGCAATGCGCTCTCTTTAACTTTGCGCCTTTTGGAGATCATTTCATCTTCAACTTGCTTAAAAGGGGTTGTCCCATGAAAAATATTCTAGTTTTCAAACCCTGGATCTGAATACTTTTGTAATTGCATGTAGGAGCATAGCCACCGAGTTATTCAGTAAAACTGGATCCATATGAGGTACAGGGCTGGTTCTGTTTATTAGAGATTAATGTTCTATATGATGTTCGATTTTCATTTTTTACATTGGTCATGAGATAAGCCCTTAATGACCTCATGCCTTTAGATTGACTGCCCTAGACCCTCTGGTCTAGCACTAAGATCAGGTGCCTGCACACTCTCATCCAAAACAGTGCGTGCACACAATATCTTTGCCTTCAGGCACGGGGACGTGATAACAGGAGAGGGGAGCCATAATGATGAAAGGGGGCGTTGCTGTAGCAGTGCTCGGACGCTATAAGCCCGCCTCCGAGAACTCGAATACTTCATTTGCATTTTAATTCTTCTCCACAACCAGAACTACAGAAGAAAGGTATCTTGTCAGTGCTATCAATCCTAGGGTTGATCTGGGTAGGAGTCTCTTTAAAGAAGAACTCCCGCAAAAAATTTTATTCTCTGACCTGTTAGAAAGGGGCATGATATAATCTGTAGTGATTGTCATTTTCTTATCAGTGACTGTTTCTGTGAGTAAAAATCTCTCTTCTTATTGTAGCTGGGTCATGTGACCAACTCCCTGACCTCCAACTGACCCAGGACAGAAAGCCAGTAACTGCTCTATTCATTCCTATGGGAGCCTCACTTTCAGTCTCATAGGAATACATAGAGAATTAGACTTCCTGTCCACACATAAGTCTATGTGCGAGTTGGTGGGTCTAATTCCTAGTCACATGACACAGATAAGAAACTTCAGGATGATATAAGTCAAAAATTCAGACACTGGTAAGAAAATGACATTCACTACAGATTATATATCATGTACATTTCTAGCAGGACATGGAATAAAATTTGTTGGGAGTTATTCTTTAAGCGATTCATCTGGCATTGCTAAAAGGCAGGTGCCTCTGGGACCTTTGCTCACGTTCTGTCTGACCAAAGCTAGGGCTACACTGCCATGTGCAACAAAAACAACGATGAAAGGTTGAGCATCTTCTGTTAAAAAAATAAAATAGTAATGTAAGATATATTTACCTGATCTTTCACACACTCAACAGTACCCCTGCGGAGGGGCTCAATGTTACACGCCATGGTCTGCCCATTCTGACTTAAAACACAAAGCTGGAACTTGACAGCTTCTCCTTTCTGCAGACAATCTGCTTTATTTACCATTCCCACGATGCCAAAGGGAAAAAGCCGTCCTTTCATGCTACCTGTAAGTAATAATGGCATAAAACAAGAAACGGTCATGAATTCAAGATGACTGTTCTAGGGGCTTGTCACAAAAACTCTTACGGGCAATGGTTTTTTTTTGTAGCACAAGTTGCATGAAAGAAACCTGCAAGCTGGGTCAAGCTGTGTACATGAAACATTTAAGCGTGTCATTCTGTATTCTGCCCCGACAATCCTTCACAAATCTACCACGTGTGAACATGACTCAATACTGCATATGTTGGGATTTACCATTCTCATCGTTTAGTCATTGCTTCTTGAAAAATTCAAAAATGCAAACTAGTTTGAAAGAAAAAAAAATAAGTTACATTAAAGTGCACGTTTTAGATGATTTCTGCTGCCCTATCAAAGCAGGATGACCGGGGGAGAGAAGCAGAGTTCTGGGATACATAGGTTTTTACGATTTGGAGCAGGATTTCAGAGTAGAAATCAGTAAATCTTGACAGGACTCCGGGGAGATGCAGTGAGTCCTGATTACCTCACCTACACAGGATGTCTACTGAAACCTGTAAACGCCTTGGTGAACAGGACCTTATGAGCCAAGAAGCAATAGTTTTTTCCCAGCTCGTCAGGCATATTTCACAAAAGTTTGTTCCTTTCCAACATGTTACAAAAATTAAATGCGTCCGTTGTGGGAATCACGCTCCATGTTTTATAATACCATGTGCCTGACCTCATTTCTATAGAATCAGGTCACATAGCATTATAAGTCATTGTAATGCCGTGCACACCTAAGAAGTCCAGAACGGAGAATCACGCTCAGACACGGAGCGCAATTCCTGCAATAGACTTGCTCATGTGAAACAGCCCTAAGGGAACCATTTCAACATCAGTTTTCTGTTTGCTCAGGAATATAATTTATGTGAATCCATCTCAGACAACTATATAGGATGCCATATGCAGAAAGACCAACCTTGCTTGTTGGTTTCAGTGCTAGCTTCAGCTTCTGCTTCCTCAGCTTGTTCAGGAGTCTCTTCATCTATCTTCTGTTTGTCCACTACTATAGGGTAAAGATGAGAAAGTCAAAGTCTGATATAAGACTCACAGCCATACTTTTAGCTAGAAACACTCTGGAAAGCAGGCTTCATTCACACACATAATGAAAGAGGGAATTACTCAAATGAAATCCAGCTAATTTTGCACGTGTTCTTACAGGAGTATTGTGTTTTTCACAGGAATGCGACAGGTTAGTGTATTTTCTTCCATACTGGATCTTCAATTGGGCATCTGGGTTTTTTTTTTTTTTTTTGAGGCGCCACTTATGTAGAGAACCACATAAGGTGTTTGATGGGGCATGGTGCATATGATGTAGTATGAAAAAAATACAGCTGTATAGAAACACTGATCTCTGAATAACTCCTTACAAGAAAGCTGCCTTTACATTAGGAACCACGGTACAGGAGCCGTGAATCCGCAAGATAATCACTAACGAGAGTTCATAGGAACAGTCGTTAGCGATTATCTAGCGGTGTAAGAGTGCTACAGATGAACGAGCAAAGCGCTCATATGGACCCAAATTGTTGTTTGCCTGCAACAGATCGTGCTGAGTAAACGATTCAGAATAGGGAAGAGTGATGGCATTAGCAATCACTCCTCCCTATACTGTGGAGGAGACTGCTGCATGTACCAGCAGCAGTCTCCTTCCTGACGACCTGCTGCTGCTGAGTAAAGGGACCTTAAGAAAAGTGTGAATGAGGCCTTACTCTGAGCAACGTTTGACACCAACCAAGGGGAAGCTGTAAAGGACACTTACCCTCTTCTATAAGCTCTATCATACCCTGGTATTCAGTCTGTGTTGGATCTACACTCCGTAAGGGTCGGACTACTTTACCCCAGTATACTACTGGATTAACTTCATCAGTTGACCCGTTAACTAGTGGACAAAAATATTTTGGAGGGGGAAAAAAAAAAAAAAAAAAAAAGTTAGACATTAGTCATAAGTTTCAAGTCTAGTTTGTAAAGCTGCACTTTATTCACCATAAATTAATACAGTCAGTGACTAGAGGATAAAGCATGCATAATCCAGATCCGTTCTTACCTTGATGAACCTTGGTGACCCTCTCAGCGCTAACCTTGTTTCCCTTTCCTTTGGACAAGCAGTACTCCACCATATCTCCTAGGTCTAGCTTATCCACATCTCCAGAATACTCACTAAAAAATAAATTAAAATTGTGTGAAAATGGCCTAAAGGAGAAAGCAAAGCAAGCCTTCAGCGTGAAGATTACCTGTAGTGAAAGAAGATCTCTTTGTCATGATTTGCTGTTTCAATGAATCCAAAGTTATCTTTCAGTGTGGCCACAAATCCATGAAACCTTTTACTATTGGAATTTCGCCCAAGAACTTTTAAGTTAACTGCACTTTGCTGGCCAGTCCTTTTGGCTTCACAAATACTGAACTCGACCTGAAGAAAAAAGGTGAACATCAATGTGACCGATGCTGCCAAAGTTGCAGAACATATCTAGCTCCAGCCAGTGGTACACTCCTGCCATAGATTACTTGGAACTGACAAGTCGTCTACTGGCCTCAAGAATTTTCTACTTTGGCAGCGCAGAGGCAATGTTGTTGCCTGTAGCAATCTCACTTGAGACGCATCCATCAACAATCAGGAGATGAGAAGTTCCCAATCAGGAGTTTCCGATACCCCAAAAGAGCTATGTGGCTATATTATACACCAAGCCTACTGGTTGTGTGGCAAACTTACTGCCAGAGCACAAAGGACACCTGTAAACATCCTTAAGGCATTTTCTGAAAAAAAAAAAACCCACACACACATCCTAGTACATGCAATAAACCCATGATATGGACTCACTGGGTAAACGGACTCAGACCCTATCCATCCACTAATCCTTTTTATCACCTGTTACAAACCTGTTCTGTACAGTGCATTAGTGCAAAAACGTTTCAAGCAACTCACCCTGTCTCCAGGTTGTGGAGCAGGTGATCCTTCCAGATCTTTCAGGTGATAGGACACAGTGAGCCTGATGCCACAGTCTTCATATGAGATGACGCCTTCTTCACCTTCCTGTTAAGATACAATTTGTGGAAGACTTGTCTTTAATGAAATTACTTTTTGTAGGGGAAGTATACAGAGTACTAAAAATTGGTGACATTGCCTGTTAGACTGCCCTTTCCCACTATTCTAAGTTAAGCCAGCACGCAAAATGTTGCCCAATCTTTCAGAGCATACATGCTTTCTGACCAGCACGTTCAGTTAATAACCCTTACCTGGCCAAAAAGATTCCCTAAAACTAAAGCCGGTTACCCAAGCAGAGCACGGTGGATGGTTTGCGCATCAGCACTTGGGTTCATATTACCACATTTATTGTATTCCTGGTTATGTTTTTGTAATTTTTTTAACCCCTTCCCGACCAGGAAAGGATTTGCCGCCCAGCACCGTAGTACTACAGTGCGCTGATCGGGTGGGTGCAGGAGCTGGCTGTTCCCAGTAGCCGGACCGCTGCTGCGTATGCCCGCATCGGTGAAAACACCGATGCGGGTGTATTAACCCTCGATGTGCCGCGGTCAGCGCTTACCACGGCACATGCGATGCGGGCGGCAGGAGGGAGAGTCTATCGGGTCCCCGCGCTGCTGTGACGGGGACCCGATGGCTTGGATGGCAGCCCGATGCATTCCTTAGGCATCGTGGCTGCCATCCCTGCAAGATCCAGCCCCCTGGATCTCACAGGAAGCAGGCTGTAAGTAGGGCTGGGCGATTAATTGAATTAATTCGATTAATTCGCCAATTTAAAGCCTCACGATTTTATTTTTTAGGAAAATCATGAACTCAATTTTCCTAAAATGGCGCCTGCCAGATAAAAAAAAATAAATAAATCAATCTCTCACCTGTCCTGCGCCACGGCTCCGGCGCTCCTCTTCTTCTCCAGGGCCGCGCTGCACTGTCCTGACCACGTACAGAGTCAGGACGTAGTGCGCGCACTCTGACCTGATGCTGCACGCAGTCAGGTGACAGTGCAGCGCCGGGAGAAGACTGAGGAGCGCCGGAACTGGAGCGGAGCCGCGGCTCAGGACAGGTAAGGGACTTTTTATTTTATTCTTATGGTGACCTAGTGGGCTGTTCTGAGGGCTGAAGGGGGCACAAGTAAGCTTTTTTTTTTATTTATTTATACTTTTAATAACATAAGAAAAATCGAGATTTAAATCGTGAATCGTCCAAAATTTAAAAAAAAAAAAAAAAAGATTTTTTTGGCCATATCGCCCAGTTCTAGCTGAAAAGTAAAAAAAAAAAAAAAAAAAAAAAAAAAAGTTTCACGTTAAAAAAGAAAGAAAAAGTAGACATTAGGTATCGCCTGGCTCAAAAAAAAAAAAAAACCACCATCATCCACCCCGCCAAAAAAAAAAAAAAAAAGGGCCAAAACAGCCATTTTTTGGTCACCTTTCCTCACAGTGTAATAGCAGGCGATCAAAAAGGCACATTTACCCCAAAATGGTACCAGTCAACTCGTCCCGCAGAAATTTAGACCCTGAAACAATCACCCAAAAAATAAAAAAAAATGGCTCAGAAAATGGCAACACAAAGATTTTATTCTGTTCAAAAATAAATCTAATGTGTAAAATTTAACAAAAATAAAAATGGTAGACATATTGGGTATCGCCGCGTCCGTAACAACCTGCTCTATAAAAATATCACATGATTTGCCCCCTCAGGTGAATGCTGTAAAAAAAAAAAAAAATACTATGCCAAAACAGCTTTTTTTTTTTCACCTTGACTCACAAAAAGTGTAATACCAACCGATCAAAAAGTCTTATGTACCTCAAAATGGTACCAATGAAAATGTCACCTCATCCTGCAAAATATGAGCCCCCGCATAATACAATAAAAAAATAAAAATCAATGGCTCCCGCAAACCAATCCATCAAAATCTGTGCTACAAAATCCATATGGCGCTCCTTCTGTTCTGAGTCCTGCCATGTGCCCCCACAGCAGTTTACCACCACATATGGGGTGTTGCCGTATTCAGGAGAAAATGGGGAACAAATTATGGGGTGCTTTTCTCCTGTTACCCTTTGTGAAAATGAAAAATTTGGGGCTAAAGCAACATTTTATTGGAAGAAATGAAACGTCATTTTCACAGCGAAGTGTTTCCAAATTCCGTAAAACGCTTAGGGGGTCAAAGTGGCCAGTACCCCCCTTAATATTTTCTTTGAAGGGTGTAGTTTCCAAAATGGGGTCGCTTTTTGAGGGTTTCCACTGTAGGGGTACGTCAGGGTCTCTCAATTACAAAATGATGCCCAAAAACCATTCTAGCAAAATCTGCCTCCAAAATTCGTATGGCGCTCCTTTCCTTCTGACCACTGCCACAAACCCATAGAGACGTTTACCACCACATATGGGGTATTTCTGTCAACTGCTGAATCAGAGCAATGTATATTGAGGTTTAGTTTGCTGTTGACCCTTGCAAGAAAAAAAAAATCTTAACATGAATAATTACCAAAAAAGTGACATTTTGAAATTTCACCTCCATTTTCCTTTAATTCTTGTGGAACACCTCAAGGGTTAAAGTTTGTAACATCAGGTTTTTATAACTTGGAGTGTAGTTTCTAAAATAGGGTCATTTATGGGGGGTTTCCATTACGCAAGCCCCTCAAAATCACTTTATATCTGAATTGGTGCTTAAAAAAAATGGTTTTGGTTTTTGTTGAAAATTTGAAAAACGGCTTCTAAACTTCTATGCCTTCTAACGTCCGAAAAAAGTAAAATGGAAGGAAGGCGTGCCAACGCCAACACATCATACACTCTGCTGCACTTCCAGCTAATGGCCTCCCTACCCTGCTGTCTCCGCGTGCAGTGGACTCCCAGAGTTTGGGACCCCCTCAGGCCTGTTTATGAACTTCATATTAAAGGTCCTCCATTGGAGGATGTATGTAAGGAGATGATGAGCTACATAATATACTGCCCTCTTTAGGGATGTGTATATGGATGCTGTAAGGAGGCGATGAGCCTTGTATTATACTGCCCTTTATATGGAGGATGTATGCAAGGAGACCATGACCTATGTATTATACTACCCTGTATATAGAATCCATATACAGGGAAGTATAATACATAGGTCCTTGTCACGACCCAAATCACTGTGTAGCCATTTTGTTTGTGGGCTGGTGAGATGTGTCCCAGGACTGCTTTTAAGTCCTAGTCCATGTTAATGTACGAGCTGTTTTTTCTAAACTTCAGTATTCAGGTTACATTGCCATGTTGGTACTTTGCAATACCCATGGGTTTTGGGTTCCGTCTCTAAAAAGGTCCGCCATCACTGCTCTAGGATGTTCATCAATATCAGATCGGCAGGGGTCTGGTGAGTACTGTGGCCTCCTCACTGCATCATACATGTGACCAATGAAGGATGTCACGGACCTTGGAAGAAGCTGAGGCATAGCTCCTTCAAATTGCTGACAGAAAGAAGCCCATATTGATAACCTATCCGGATCTGATATTCTAATTGTTTTAATACAAATATTTTTTCTATTTAAAGGATTTCTCTGGGATTTACATATTGAAGACCTCGCCTCATCAATATAAGTTCAGCGAATGTCCAACTCCCAGCACCCCCACCTCGCAGTTTACCAAGCACAGCACTGTACATTGTATTGCTGTTATGCAGCTCAGCCCTATTCACATGGCCTAGCAAGTGGATTATGCGCTCAGTTAATCTGTTCTCAATTAAAGTTAGTACATTACATGTGTTAAATAACATGACATAACTGCAGCTGTAAGTATCACAGTTCAGACCCATTCAAGTGAATGCGGATTTGGTAATTTTAAAGGTCTTCACAGCCATTTAACTTTGAACTGTAGGGTTAGTCGGCTCTTAGGCCTGAACATGTGCCCTGTAAAACCAAACACACACCTATCGGCGATCCTGTGCCTCTGGGGCCAGGAAGTGACTTGGTCACATGCCTGTGGTCGGCCACACGTGAGGCTATGGCTGTGAAGTCATAGGACCAAGCCACTTCCTGGTCCTGCAGGGGAGTTTATTTTATAGTGCAGAGTTATAACTATAGCCACTTAACGGCTATGGACACCTTTGGGGAGGGTAGGGGTGTAGAACGGCTTACATGTCTAGTTTTAGAGTAATAAAAAAAAATAAAACACCTTGCTGTAGTTTATTCTAGTAATATATTAGTGTATTCTTTTTCAGACCCATATATTTAGTTTACAACATGAACTGTGGGGGAGAATGTATCTTTCCTTTTCACTGATTTAGGAATTAAAGAGTCACATCTGGTTTTCTATGCCTCCCTGGTCAGTTTCACCCACAAAGCTCTCAAAAGACTTACGACTGACGTCCACCATAATCTGAACCTCTCACTCCCGGCACCTAGATGTCTCCCGAGCTGCACCGGTTCTCTGGAAAGCCTACCCCAAGAAATCAGGCTAAATAACAGACAGTTTAAGGTGCTCCCTAAAAACACACATTTTTAGGCTGGCCTATCACCTCCTCTGATATAACTCCTCTCCATATATAGCCCATTTATCACTCCCTGAATCTGATCCTCCACTGCACCAAGAAGCACTTTATATATGGGCTGCTCACCGGCTCATACAGCTCTATACCTGCTCCCCTATTCTCCCAAGATGGCTGGACCATCGTACAAATCAAGCACTTCTACCTCCTCATAGATTGTAAGCTCTTGTGAGCTTAAAGTTAAAGACCGTTTGCTACACATTAGCCTCTGAAAAAAACGTCGTTTAGGCCTAATGCACACAACCGTAAGCATTTTGCTGTTGGCAAACTGCAGATCCACAAAATACTGAAGATGTCCATGTGCCATCTGCAGTTTTTAAAAAAGTTTTGTGAACACATTGACTTTTATAAGGAAAAAAAAAAAAAAAAAAAAAATAATTATATATAGGACATGTTCTATCCTTTGGAGGCAATGTTCCTCAACTCCAGTCCTCAGGGCCCACCTGCCGGTCATGTTTTCAGGATTTCCTTAGTATTGAGCTGGTGATATAATTAATGTCAGTGCATCAGGACTTACCGCAGGTATTCATTCTGTGGGATACTCAAATCATTACTGGTAGGTGGACCCTGAGGACTGGAGGAGCACTGGTTTGGGTAACGGACATACAGAAAGCACATGGGTGACTTCTGGCATCCGTATGTCAGTTCTGCAAGAGGCAGAACACGTCCTATACCTGTCCTCCAAAAAAAAAAAAAAAAAAAAAAAAAAAAAAAAAACTTTTTGCTTTTAGCAAAATGCTGACTGTCGTGTGCACAAGGCCTAAGGGAAACAGAAGTTGCCACAAGTACATACATGTTCACCATTTTACATTCCTGTTTTTCCTGTAACATTATGGGAAAACACAGTCCTCCAGAAAATATATCCATCTCCCCATGCAGACTTTTTTTGCCAGATCATAAAAATTTACATCACTTTGCATACATTTAGAGGGGTCTGTGTCTGAAACAAAACGTGACATGAAAGCACTAAAGGGTTGGGGACCTCAGTTTAGGCACTATTCAAGTTCACATCACAAATGTAGTTTAAGGATGCAGGTCACACCATGCCATTGAACGTACCTTTTCTTTTTTCTATGGGGGAAGAAAATATAAAAAAAAATAAAATAAAAATCTAAATTCTAATGGCAAAGTGAAATTAGAACCCAGTGTCAAACAATTTTAGGACAGAATAAATTTCAACAATTACAGAATTATTGCTTTCAATCTCATGGATTTCCTAATGTGTTGGACCCGCTCATACACATGTGGCATGTCGCTATGAAATGCCCCCAATGCCTGATAGGAGAGAGTCCCGCCTATATCGAGCAGATCATGCATTCGCAGCCACCCTCCATTTCTATGGGATCCCTGAAAATATTTCCAGCTATTTCCATCAACCCCATAGAAGTGGATGGAATGGTGGCTGTGCATTTTCCATTCATTTCTCTGGCACTCCCACAGGAACGAAGGGAGGGCAGCAGCCAATGCAAGTTCTAGAGACAGGTGGGAGTCCCACACCTATCAGACATTGGGGGCATATCCAAGCGTTACGCCCCCAATGGACAAGATGAGCCAACCCCTTTAAGGATCATATGGTTCAATTAAAAATGTGACCAACTGCCACAAAGTGCTTTTTGAGGAGAGGAAAGAAACCTACCTTTTCCTTGCCTTTGTTTGGGCTGGTGGACTTTGAGGCAGCAGTGGCTTCTTTTTCTACAATGCCAACAAAACGGTGATCGGATTGGGTGTGGAATGAAACGGTTCCTTTGGGAAGCTTTTTAATTCGGATAGCGTGATTTCTCTGGGCGGAAAGCATGTCCTGTAATAAATGCAGCGTCGCTGGTTAGACGTTGTGATGTTTTCACTAAGGACATGTTCTAACAGCAAAGCCACTTTGCAACGTTCATAACACTAATATGAGGGTCGAGCACAGGCTTCCAAAACCACAAAAAACAAAAATTAATTTCTATTTAGGTGTAGGACACAAGAGGAGAAAAACAAGATTGCCATGAGTGGGGGAAGCACTACTTACAGGGACAACAGTAAATTCCACTTCATCTGAAATATGAAGCTGGTTTCCATCCAGGACTTCACTGAAGTGAAAGAACATCCTGGCGTCCCGATCAACGCATTTTATAAAACCAAACCCATCCCTCATTGCCGCAATCACACCCTGTGAAAGGGAAACGGCTACATCAGTGCAAGTCACCAGATTCTCAGTTTTCTGCAACCTCATTCCCTGGAGCCCATATGACCTTATGTAGTGCGAGCTACTGAAGGTGGACACTTGCTAAGGAAAAAGGAAAGAACCTGTTGCCACGAAATGCAGCACAGTCTGCAGAAGGCATGTTACACAGAAGGAGCTGAACAGACTGATGCATAGTTTTGTGAGAAAAGATTCAGTAAAACTTGTAATTTATGCATTTAAGTCTGACTTTAGCTGTACACGGGGAAGTGTCATCAGTGATTGATAGTATTCTCTGTGTAAGTGTGTATACACAGGTGTCAGTCACTGCTAGCTGTACACAGGGGAGGTGATATCAGTGATTGATAGTATTCTCTGTGTAAGTGTGTATACATAGATAACTGTCAGTCACTGATATCTGTACACAGGGAGGTGTTATCAGTGATTGATAGTATTCTCTGTGTAAGTGTGTATACACAGCTGTCAGTCACTGCTAGCTGTACACAGGGGAGGTGATATCAGTGATTGATCGCATTCTCTGTGTAAGTGTGTATACATAGATAACCGTCAGTCACTGATAGCTGTACACAGGGGAGGTGATATCAGTGATTAATAGTATTCTCTGTGTAAGTGTGTATACATAGATAGCTGTCAGTCACTGATATCTGTACACAGGGAGGTGTTATCAGTGATTGATAGTATTCTCTGTGTAAGTGTGTATACACAGCTGTCAGTCACTGCTAGCTGTACACAGGGGAGGTGATATCAGTGATTGATCGCATTCTCTGTGTAAGTGTGTATACATAGATAGCGGTCAGTCACTGATAGTTGTACACAGGGGAGGTGATATCAGTGATTAATAGTATTCTCTGTGTAAGTGTGTATACATAGATAGCTGTCAGTCACTGATATCTGTACACAGGGGAGGTGATATCAGTGATTGATCGCATTCTCTGTGTAAGTGTGTATACATAGATAGCTGTCAGTCACTGATATCTGTACACAGGGGAGGCGTTATCAGTGATTGATAGTATTCTGTGTAAGTGTGTATACATAGATAGCTGTCAGTCACTGGTACACATGCCCGTCTTCAGAAAAAACAGTAGCTTAAATGTATAAAATTACATTTTTACCACAAAACCATATTAATCTGCTCACTATAACAATGCCAGTCAGCATTTCATGGTGACAGATACTCCCAGAAAATGCAGTGAAAGTGGACACAGCCTTTAAAAATGAGAAAAAAAAAAAAAAAAAAAGTCTCCCAAACTGTAGAACGTGACACTTGCTTATAAACTTATACTAACCATTTCTCTTGACTCATCTGTAAACTGAAAGGTATCTGGAAGAACCTCAATATTTGTGGCACGTTCCAATTTGTCCCGACGATCTGTTGAAATGTTGAACCGCACATGATCGCCTTCCAAGAGGGTCACCTTGGATTTTGTATCTTTATCTCCAAAAGGAAGCTCTTTAGGGATCACAAAGTCAACTTTTATACGTCCTGGTAGGGGATCATTCTATGGAAGTCAACAAAACAGACGCATAAAATATGTAGTCGATGCCACAAATAAGACAAAGCATGCCAACACTTCACAGCATGTGCAAGGAGCGAGGCAAGTCACTGACATGTCAAACCCTACCTGGTTTTTATTGGGTACTTTAGGGATAACTTTAGTAACAACTCCTTCAAAGTGTTCTATGCTGATGTCTTCAAAAATAACTGTTCCTTGAGGTAGGAGCCTCACATCAGTTGCAACTTCCTTACCCTGCAAAGTAAAAAGGTTCAGAGGTGTTGTCCATGATTTATGGGGAAAAAAATAAATAAATAAGCCCCCAAATACTGTAAAATAAAGACAAGGATATACGCTCCTCTTATTCTCTGTGATGCCAGTGCTGTACACCTGCACGTCACTGCAGCCAATTACATGTCACATATCTGCAAGTCCCCATTGGGGCTTGTAAACATGAGAGAAAGAAATTAATATACCCGCATTTTTATTATAGAACATTCAGGGGATAGGTCAGAACTTTAAATATCTCAGATTGCACCTTTATCCAAGTATTAATTAGCCGTAAGGTAAAGCACAGAGCAAAGGCAGAACCGTTTACCACGTACATTGCGATCCTTGATAGTGAATTCTACATCATCTCCAGGTTGTAAGGCTTCAAGGTCTCCCTTAAATTCACTGTAGTGAAAGAATATCTCCTTTACAACGTCCCCCCTTTCAATGAACCCAAAGGCTTCCTGCAGACAGGGAAAAGGTAGAGTTATCATATAATTCCAATACAGATTTGGTTTTTTCCACATTAAGATAAAAATCCATTTTACCTTCATGGCACAGACCACCCCCTGACAACGCATTTGTTTCCTTTTCATAAGCAGCATGATGCTACGAGCACTTACTGCACCAGTGCTAAAAAAACAAAAGAAAACTGGCTTCAAACAAGAGGCTAATGCCATTTTATCTACAGGCTTACAAAAATAATGACTTTTAATGTTTTTAATTATGTCATTCATACAATTAATTATGTCCATCATACAAGCCTATACTCACCCGTTACCTCCCCTCACCACAGCTCCAGTCCTCCTAGTGTTAGCAGTGACATAGAAGTATACAGCATGTGACCACAGCATCCAATCAGAGACCTCAGTGGTATATGACACAAGACAACTGAGGTCAGTGATTGGCTGCAGCTGTCACGTGCCACATACCTCTACATGACTGCTGTAGTATACAAACACTGCAAGGCTGACCAGGGCTGCAGTGCTTGAAATAGGGGTGGAAAATGCAAGTATAAACTCATTTTATGACATTTAGACGTTTTTAATTAACTCTAATACATCCCTTTAAACGTGGTTGTCAATCTTAGACATGTGACATATCCAGAATACTTCATTTCTTATAGATGCAGAAGTCCCCACACTGTCCTAATTGGGGAGGTGGATGCTGCATCCTTGCAGAGGTGGCCGGGGATTATGGAAACATTAAGCTGTACTATAGAAAGTGAAGCCCAGAGAGCCGGGGCACGCCAGCATGCAATCGCTGCCTGGATGGGGCGGTCAGGGGACCTCTGTTCTGGAGATAGGTGCAGGTCACACCACAACTGGCCCAGGATGCCTTTCAGAAGTGCCAGTTCTGATCACACATTGGACATAGTTATAACCAGACCGGTCTTAATATCCAGCAAAAAGAAAACTTACTGTTTGTTAGTTTCAATAATAAAATTAATTTTGTCTCCAGTCTCGAGCTGAACATTTCCATCCACATCTTCTGGGGTATAGGTTAGATAAAACACTTCCTGCAGTGGAGAAATAAATGAAGTTACTAACCTGTATGTAGTGAACAGAGCAAGAGGATTAACCATTTAAAGGGGTTGGCCACTATCAGGGTAAAATAAAGTTGCCCAAAAACAAATAAAGCCAAACAGTATGGCATGTGTCAAAATACAAGAATGACATGTTTTTCACCTTATCACATGGCTAAGTCTACTGTACATAGGCTTCTGTGGGCGACACTGCAGAAATCACAATGCGAGTATACCCAGCATGCCCCAGGGTCAATTATATCAGAAGCAGCTCACATCACTGACCACAGCCCCGGATCTCAGCAGCGGGCTCTTGTTATATCTTTCATCACACGTTCCAGATAGTGATCTGCTTCCTACTCTGACTGTACAGACGGCTGAATCAGCAAGTTTACAGCAAGGGGAACGCGGTGTTTGCGTGTTCTGCCATTTGCCCACCCTGCTTCTGACAAGTAGCAGATCACTTTCTGTAAGGGTGCAGTCACACGACCATCTGCAACATATATGGATGTCAGGTTGCATACATTTTTGGGGTTTTTTTTTTTTTTTTGCAGATCCATTGTAACAATGCCTATACTTTACTGCAAAATGGATATGAATAGGACATGTTCTCTCTTTTGCAGGGCTACGGAACATGGATGTGGACATCACACGAATTTTGCAGACCCATTGAACCTAATGGGTCCACATCCTATCTGCAAAAAATGCGAATTGGATGCAGACTATATGGTTCTGTGAATGGAGCCCGAGAGTGAGGCCAACTGTAACGATAAGCACCCAGGTCAAGGATAACAGAGCAAGCTACATCCTGTAAGGAGAGCATATTTGACTCTGCGCTGTTGTACAGGTCCTGGAAGACCAGGAAATTGCCCATGGACGTTCCTCGTCACCTGACTTAACATTTCCTGTGATTTTATGGACAGAGCTGCGTGCTGATGAGGAGGAGGAAGGCCTTTCTGTAACCAGGGGGCGTGACTGTCCAGACAAAAACACTGCAGAGCTTCTACTGGAAGTATATTGGTAAGCTGTAGCAGCAGAACACGCTCCCGAGCCGCTTGGCAAGCAGCGTAATATTACAACTGCCAAGCATGGCAGTTATGAAATATCCTCATGCCAGGGCCTCCTGATCAGCAGTGGCTACTGAATGTAATGCAATTTGTTTGCCTGGAGTCTCATTTTAAGAGGTATTCTGGTTTTAATGATTATATTTATGTGGAGAACAAAACTTTGAATAAGTTTCTATTATACATCATTTCAAAATTTTGCTTGCGGACCTTTATTATATCCATACACAAGTCTTTCCAGATAGAAAGTGATGGTATGGCCCATTTTAATCCTGAAAAATGTATCCACAGGAGAGTTGGATAGGACTAGACATGGCATAAGTCATGTGAGCCATCGTGTGACCCAACTTTCAGTGCCCAGGTATCCGACAGCAGAACAACCTGCAGCAGTACCTCATCATGTCTGCCAGTGTGTGGAAGCAGATCTGTTTTTTTTTTATATAACACTAAAAACTTTATTAACATGACATCACCTAGAGGCAAGCATATAACGTAATAGCCACAATAAGATTATTCCAGCACTAGTCCTATGTACTTATCACATGGAAGTGTCCTGTGTGCTGACAGCACGTGTACGTCATGTAACACTGCTGCTTACTGAATGTCAGGTACTATACAATGAAGGGGGTCACAAGACTGATGCCATGTTTCAGTTAGGCCATGGAAACATTACACATACTGATCCACGGCCTATACCATTCTACTGCATATAGGTAGATATGCAGAAATGTAAATACATTACAAAATTATGATTTCCTATTATACTAGGTGTTACCCATTAGGGGTCCTTATTTAAAGGGAGGTACAGAGAATGCTACACTGCAAAAATAAAATTATCAAAAGGGGCAACAGGACTTACTCCATTACGTTCATAGCACACACTCCCTGAAGGACTCTGGCCTGGGGCAGCCGGGGATTTGCTTTCTAAGTTATGAGGCACAGCACAGACAACCTATTAAGATACAAGAGAACAGAAGAGGGAAGCTTATTGGCTGCAAAACCAAACCAAAATCCGAATAGAAAAATGGACTTAAAAAGCATCTGTCAGCAGGGTCAAGACATTTTTCATTCAAATGAGGGCTTTAGTGCACTGAGGGGCAGAGCCTAGTGTCCTGGTGCACCTCAGCTTTACAGTGCTGGCCACGCCCAGTGCACAGAAGCCTTTATCTGCATATGTAAAGCAAGGTTTTTAATTTGTTCTTCCCATTTAAAGGGATTCTGTCAGCAGCATTTCACCTATTGAGTTATTTATACCATCGGATTCGGCCAGTTATAAGCAGTTCTAAATTGTAATTGTTATAGGTCAGAGGCAGTTTTTGTGTTAAAAAAACGATTTTTAGTAGCTGTCACTCACTGTTAATAAGGAGCCCAAGGGGAGTTGCCAACCGTTGCAGGAGCCCGGGCTCGGCGATTCCTTGGAGCCCAGGCACGCCCACCTACTTAATATTCACTTCACTGACTCGCTCAGTGAAGCTTCGGCGCGGACGAAATCCCGCGCATGCGCAGTACATCAGGAGAGGCCAGTGCCCGCAGACTGCACGGGCGCAGGCCTCTTGATGTACTGCGCATGCGCGGGATTTCGCCCGCGCCGAAGCTTCACTGAGCGAGTCAGTGAAGTGAATATTAAGTAGGTGGGCGTGCCTGGGCTCCAAGGAATCGCCGAGCCCGGGCTCCTGCAACGGTTGGCAACTCCCCTTGGGCTCCTTATTAACAGTGAGTGACAGCTACTAAAAATCGTTTTTTTAACACAAAAACTGCCTCTGTGACCTATAACAATTACAATTTAGAACTGCTTATAACTGGTCGAATCAGATGGTATAAATAACTCAATAGGTGAAATGTTGCTGACAGAATCCCTTTAACTTCCGGAGGTTATCAGTGATGTCGACACTCCCACATTTCTGCAGTATGAGGTTACTGTACATGTGTACTAACCTTTAGGTGGGGCTAAGAGTAGAAAACAGAGAACTCCACTCCATCATCAGGGTAAGATGTCTTGCTACCATCCCCTCTCTTTATATCATATGGGTGTTGGCCGAGTGCCATGTTGGGCACTGGTGGATGGAGCCCGCCCATTTGTTCCCACGACTCTCTGTATCTGTTACTTTACCTTTGTATATCAGTGTACGTGTATCTTATCATACTTTAGTAAACTCTTTATGCACCCAAGTCGTGTTAAGCCTATTCTTTCCTAAACTTCCGATCTCACAATAAAGCCTCATTCACACGTCAGTGTTTTGGTCAGCGATTGTGAGCCAAAACCAGGATTGGAGGCTGCAGAGACATAAGGGTTAAGGGAAAGATCTGCATCTGTTCTGTGTGGAGCCGCACCTGGTTTTGGCTAAAAATCACTGATGGAAATAGACGACGTGTGAAGGTGGCATAATACAGCATACAATAATTTCTCAGGAACGCCACAACCAATTCTCACAAGACTGGTAGCATTTTAATCAGAAGGATTAAACCCTACCAGGCAGTATAACTGGTTTACCGGGTTGATTCTGCTGACAGGTTCTCTATAAATAGGTTTTCCAGGTCACTCATTGATTACCTGTCCACAGGAGAGGTCATTTATATCCGATCAGCGGGGGACTGACACCTCCACCCTCAGCTGTTCCCTGCAGCCTTTGGCACCAGAAATAGCTCTGAGCAGAGCCAGAAGCATGGCTCCAAGCTGTAGAGACCATGCTGGGTTACTGCAGCTCAGTCCTTGTCTGTCAACACATGTAACGATGGGGGTCATGTGTGTCGATGCAGCCAATGAGTGGCCTTAATGACGACCTGTCCCCAAGCAGCATGTGACATTAGCAGTGATGTGCCCCTTGGCTCACTTACACTCAACTATTGCGAGTGCAAGTGCGGTATGGGAACGCATCTATCACACATTCATGGCATGTCCTGTGAGCAAGCCATAGATTGTTTGTATATTGCCAAGCTGCCTATAAGGCTTCATTCACATGTCTGTATGTCATTGCGGATCCGCAAAACAGACACCGGCCATGTGCATTCCGCATTTTGCGGACCGCACGTGGCCGGCTCTATAATAGAAATGCCTTTTCTCGTCCGTGGATGTGGACAAGAATAGGACATGTTCTATTTTTTTGCAGGGCCGTGGACCGGAAGTGTGGATGCAGACGACACTGTGCGCTGTCCGCATCTTTTGCGGCCCCATTGAAAATGAATGGGTCTGCACCTGTTCCGCAAAATTGCGGAACGGATGCAAACACATTATCAGGACGTGTGAATGGAGCCTTAGAGGAAAACATGACCATAAGGAGACTCCATAAACCGTTACCCACCTGTCCATTGATTCTTTCTTCTGGCATAATTTCAGTTTTGATCTTTACCAATTTAACCGCAATTGGTTTACCAGTACGTCGGTCTGATGACACTTCAAACTCAACATCATCTGCAGAAAGAAAAAAAAATAAAAATAAATTATACACAAGGTTTTGTATCAGAACTTTTTACTTGAAAATTTGAAAGTATTAGGCCCCTTTCACACGAGCGTGTTCGGATTTGGTCCGGATGCGTTCAGGAAAATCCGCACGCATCCGCACCAAATCCGCACGCAATTGCAGTCAGTTTTGACTGCGATTGCGTATGTTCTTTCAGTTTTTTCCGCGCGGGTGCGAAGCGTTTTGATGCGTTTATCACGCGCGTGCGAAAAAACTGAATGTTTACAAACATCTCTTAGCAACCATGCGTTAAAACCGCATTGCACCCGCACTTGTGTGCGGATGCAATGCGATTTTCACGCAGACCCATTCACTTCAATGGGGCCAGTTCTGCGTGAAAAACGCAGAATATAGAACATGCTGCGTTTTTCACGCAACGCAAAAGTGATGCGTGAAAAAAACGCTCATGTGAAAAGCCACGTTAAAATGAATGGGTCAGGATTCAGTGCGGGTGCAATGCATTCGCATCACACATTGCACCCGCGCGGAAATCTCGCCCGTGTGAAAGGGGCCTTACCGATCCCATTCAAATGAATGAGCAGCCACGTAATAGACATACAGAGTACTCCCAACAACTGTGTGGCTCAACTCCGGCCAGTAGTGGGGAGTCGCGAGTAATGAGCACCTTCATGTCACTTTACTACAATGGACGCAAGATGTCCATTGGGACAACCCTTTCATGCACGAGAAAAAAAAAAAAAAAAGTAATGGTTACCTCCTACTTTAAGTTCTTGCAAGTTTCCATTGTATTGTGAGCAGTGGAAAAATAGTCTAGCTTGACGTTCTGAACACTGAATAAATCCATAAGATGTTAGCAGTTTCTCGATAATGCCTGTTTCGCGCAGTGCTGAAGTACCATTGGGGTACCCATTGTGTCCATTGTTGTGGAGAAGGTTTGGGTCAAAGCTCATCTGATAGGAAAGGAGACATTGTTAGTTTCAACCTCTTCAAAAAAAAAAGGAATAAAAAATTAAAAAAAAAAAAAATGCGGTTAAGTGATTTACAACACCATGTTAATATGCAGCAAAAACACTTCAAGAGAAATAATAAAATGAGAAAAAACTAAAAAAGCAACATTAAAACAGAAACATGGAAAACATGATGTGAATGTGGGGCTCCAGGTTTTTCATTTAGTTCAGATATTTGACAAAAGTGTTACTTTATTTCCAGTAGGTCCAAATTAAAGGGATCCGCAAATTTAGACTACAGTTGGTCAGTCAAAAGGACACACCTTCCCAAAAAGAAAGTGATCTGGTGTAGACACGCAAGCCATTACATGCAACAATATCAAATCTATAAAAAAACAGGACGCCACACAAGATGCCTAGAGTTAGCCTAAATATTAAGCTTAGTATGTTAATACAGAGTAAAGCCCTGACGCTGGCAAATACTCATGCTGAGGGCCAAAACTCCCTGACTTACAGATCTCTGATACAGTGGGGTCCTCTTCTGCTTTTTAGAAGCGCATGAGGTGGGACTTACAAGGACTGCAGTAGATGGTGTAAGGGACTCTGATACAGTATAGAGCTTCTCCATCACATACAGCTGGGATAAACAGTTAAGTGTAAAAATCAGAAAATGCGCTAATCTAACAAAGGCCAAGCTATTTGGGGCCAGACAAGAAATAAGGAAAACCCAACACATGTTTGTCTGAAGATGTAGAACTACTTAAAGATCTGTGTATCTTTAGGAGACGCTTTGAAAAGCGCTCTTACATCTGGCTTGTTAGTAATGGAAGATGTAAGGCAGGATAGTTCATTTTATTTCTGGAGCCTTTATTCCAGGGTTAAAGGGGGTTTTCTGAGATTTTACTACCGATGACCTACCCTCTGGATAGGTTATCAGAATCTGATCAGTGGAGGTCTCACACCCGCTGTTTGAGAAGGCCAGTCATGTGGCATGGAGTGGGCAGCTCAGGAATAAAATGAACTATCCTGCTAGTCTCATTTCTTGCACTACTAACATGCTAGATTAGGCTTTTTTGAGGACGTGCTTCTTTAATAGACCATAGCCTAAGAGCACAAACTATGAGGTGTGACAGTACTACCTCTTTTACCTGCATGCACCGGACAGACAAAAGGAGAAAATCTCTCCACTATACAGGCTCAGTACAGATTTATAGCCAACAGGATCCTCACTGACAACACATAGCTAGGAAAAAAAGTGTGGGTCATTCAACAGTGGTGGAACTTTTAATGTACACAATAAGCATGGCCCCAAGTAACAGAAGCCAGGACCATGGGATGGACTAGATCTACCACAGCAGCTCCCACCCAAAATGGTGAGGGATTAGGACTCCTAATTTAGGAGGGAGACTGCCGTCAGAGTTAAATAGGCTGCTCCAAAAAGAACAGGTCCTTTTACGGTTTAGTAGACCCCCGACCTTCCCCAGCCCCAGGTGTGGACGCTCTAGAGGTAGAAATCTTCCAGGTAGCAAAAGCTCCCCAGGACATCCTATCCGGTGGACAGGAATCCTGAACTGAGATGTGGAGGGGATGTGCACCTTTTTTTTTTTTTTTAATATATCTTATCTGCTGTGCAACATGGAAAACAACTGGTCAAAACCCACCCTGGAGCTCTTGGCAAGGAAAGCATGCACAAGCCTCATGGTTTCTGTAGGAGTCAGGACAACTGCATGCTTTGAGGGTACAACCACACACAGCGCCTGCGCTTGAGATGTGGGCGATTACCGCAGCTGCATCCCATTAACCAATTACCACCACAATGTGTCTTCCATCACCAGTGTTAATGACCATGTGGTAAGAAGTGAAAGGCCCTCTCTAAAAGGCACTGACATAAAATAAACCTTACTAAGGGGCTGCACAGTACGTCCAACTGTTCTAGTGCTGCAAATCCCATCCCCGGTGGGCCAGGGGAGAGGATGGCCCGTACACACTCCCATCTCTGCTGCAAGCCAATCAATGGCCTCGGCAATCACATGCAGTTCTTCTGTTCACCACAGAAGCTGGCTGCAGCGATCACATGAGTGCACACAGGCACCTCAAATGTTGGCAGCAACATTGAAAAGTCATCTAGACAGGAATTTCAAATGCCCGTCTTAATAAGTTTGGCGCATTTTACTCAAACAGACTTTTGATTAATAAGCTCGGCACATTTAGGGCTTTCCTTGCACCAATTTCTGGGCCAAGTTTTGGTAAACCCGTCAGTCTGCAGGAGGCCCAAACCGCTTTTTAGTGCTTTTGAAAAGTTTCAAGTTTAAAAGTGTCCCTGATTTTAGTGAAAATATACCATTCCGTATTTGGCATATCATGCTCCATTCACTCCCATACATTATTTTTAATTGTGTTCCCAGTGGTCGCATCCCCACAAGCAGATACTTAAGGCCCTTTTAGACGGGCCGATTCTTCTCCCTGCCCGAGCGCCGATCAGCGATATCGGCGCTCGGGCAGGGAGCCTTTACACGGCCCGACGAATCGAGCGCCCGGCCGCACGAGTGATCGCTGTATCGCTCGTGCGGCCGGGAAGCTCCATACTGTCAGGCGCACATCGCCTGTTTACACAGGGCGATGTGCGCCCGACAGATTGGATCTTTTGGTTTCTACAAAAGATCCAATCAGCCGACGAACGAGCGTTTTGCTCGTTCGTCGGCTGATTAGGGCCACTTTTACACGGGCCGATTATCGGCACTAGCGTTCCTAGGAACGATTTTTCGGCCGATAATCGGCCCGTGTAAAAGGACCTTTAGCCCACTATCCTGTGGATAGGTTCTTAAAGGGAACCTGTCATCTCCAAAACACCCCCTGAACTAAAGTAAGCGGTGTATAGTGTAAGTGATGATGAATCCGAATATGTAAGTTTTATCTTCATACTCACTTCCATTCTGACGCTGTGCAGAAAACAAACCGGCAGTAAAATACATTGAGATTAATCTTCTTTGAGTCCTCTCCATTATGTGAGTGAGCACTGGAGTCCACTGAGTGCATTTTACTGCAGGTTTGTGTGAGCACAGCGTCAGAATGCAAGTGAGTATGAAAATAAAACTTACATAATTGGATTCAGCATCACTTACACTATACAATGCTTACTCTAGTTCAGAGGGTGTTTTGGAGATGACAGGTTCCCTTTAAGGTAGGACAATTGTGACTGTCCTATACATCTGATCAGGGAGTGCAGAAATTCATACGTTTGAAATTAAAACCACCCTATCCAGGGAAATGGATCAGATTTATTACAAGTCTGCCACATGAAAAAACTAGTCTACCATTGTATTCCATAACCTTTTGGCGGTATAGTGATGTATACCAGCCAGACACCTCTTGCCTCTGTTGAGCTGCTGCACCCTATATACAATAAGCGTACATGACAGATGTGATAACCGGAGCAAAGCCTCAAGGGCTAACAACTGCACCAGCGTAGCTCACATCAAAGTAGTCAGGATTCTGGGGAGGGGGTGGGTAACACTTTAATGTATGCAAATAATGGGAATTGAATAAAAAGGATTAGAGACTAAATAAAACTTAAGATTAGTAAAAACTTTTGCACAAAAAAAACCTAGTGGGTAGGGATGAACTAAACATAAGTGGGATGCAAAAGAAAAAAAAAAATATGATGAAACAAATGAAGTAATGGGGGGGATAAAAAGCCACCGTTTAAGGCAAACGCCCCATCTCTATATGGACTAGTTAACCATTAGAACTGGAATGGTGAAATAACTTACTGATCGGCCATAAGGTGATAAAGCCAGTCCGACTGGAGATGCATTGCCCAGGTTGGCACTAACGTATGCAGTAGGGGGAGAAGACGGCATGGAAAATTCAACAAATTCTTTCCAGGTGCTTGCCATATTCCTACTCCTGTTTCAACTTAATTTTACAATGCTGCATATAACAAAATCAGACAAGACAACCTTATCAATTCCAGCGTGGCTGTAAATGAGAAAAAAAGCTCATTGCAAGATGCCAGCCCTAGGAGGTGAAAACAGGTTAGCGGTCTAGACTACGACGGACAGCAATACATGGCATTTAATCTAGTTATGGATGGGTGCAGTTTGACAATGGACGAGAATAAACACATTCTTTAAGATGTTCACCAATTGACACACATGCACGGTATGTAGTGAACACAGCGATATGACCCAGACGACCCCCCAGATCCAGGCCGTTGTGAGAAGAAACACTTGGCACCAGCTTTACATGCACCAGGTGGCAGTCTGGCAATTCTATAACAGATGCCAATCATCTCAGCTCACACATGTGTCAAACACGTAGGTTAAATAAACTAAAGGAAGCAGAACGAGCCAAGCAATACAGAAGACACTATGCAATTCTCTAAGGCCATACACATTAAACAGCCGATAGCCGACAACTGCCGGCCATCTCTCCTGACTCCCCCTATACATTCGGCAGAACATTAGGTGTATTCCTTCTATGGGGAGGCTGGAGACACGTCTGACCGCGGCGTATCTCCAGGGAGAAAGAAAGAAAAAAAAAAATCCACAAAAAGTTTTGCCCGACCCTTCTCGCCAACACAAACATTAAAGAAGAACTCCCGCAAAAAATGTTATTCCATGTCCGGCTAGGAATGTACATGATGTATTCTGTAGTGAATGTCATTTTCTTACCAGTAGCTGAATTTTTGAGTTATATCATCCTGAAGTTTCTTATCCGTGTCATGTGACTAGGAATTAGACCCACCAACTCACACAGCACCTTATGTGTGGACAGGAAGTCTAATTTTCCACGCATTCCTATGGGAGCCTCACTTTCAGTCTCATAGGAATGAATAGAGCAGTTACTGGCTTTCTGTCCTGGGTCATATGGAGATCAGGGAGTTGGTCACATGACCCAGCTACAATAAGAAGAGAGTGAAAACACTCAATTTCAGCCTCTGATAAGAAAATGACAATCACTACAGATTATATCATGCACCTTTCTAACAGGTCAGAGAAATTTTTTTGCAGGAGTTCTTCTTTAACCTGTAACTGACAATACACTAGTGTGTATGGGGATCTTAAAACCAGTGCTGGCATGCGCAATAGACCTCTTTAGGTGCCCCATGCATGGAACAAAGATCACACTAGGACAGAGGTCATCAAACAGCACACCTCATGTGGCACCCTCCCAAACCAGACAGCTAGAGAGCCACAATTTTACAGTATGTCAGTGTGACATTCCACCTACAGACAGGCGATAAATGTACAACTGCTGGGACAGCCATGATCACTAGAGCAGGAGTCCAGTCCCTCTGCATGTCATGAGTGTGACTGGAGTCCAGGGGCACTGAATGGAACAAGAGGGTGAATGTTCATCTGTCGCTCCATTCAAACCCCTCACATCACCTATTCTATGGATATCCTACTCATCTCCTAAGGGACCCAAGGATCAGGCATATACAAAATCCAACATGCCCAATCAATTCTCATTTCCTCTGACATCTGCAATTACGGAAGAGTAAGAAAATTTCAATATATACTGAATGGTTGGCACCTGAGCTGACATTTATATAATGTCTATGGAAATCTATTCCACTGATTGTAACTGTCTTACATCCTCTTCAGTCACCACTGTAAAGTTTACCCCCCATTAAAACGTACAGGGAAAACTTTACAGAATCAAAGAGGTAAGGAGGTTTCTTTCCAAACCTTATGGTGGGGACCTCATTCCTGGAATCAGTGGGGGTCCCAGCAGTCAAACATCCAATAATCACACATTAACATGCCATATCAGGAGCAGAGCCAGCTTCTCCAACTGAACAGCGGTCATATTGGTTACATGAAAGGCTAGATTGAGGTAGCAGGGGAACCAACAGTGTATAAGCGGGCATGCTCAACAGTCTGTAGCAAACAGACAGGCTGGCAACCAGAAATCCATGTCTATTCTTCAGGCCAAAATGACCATGTTCATACAAGGACCATTTTGCAACAACATTTCTTGAACCATTGTGAACAGGATGTGACAGAAAATGTTAAAAGTTAAACTAACATTTCTCCAGGATGACATTGTGCATATTCTGAAGATCTTAGAGGTCGTCCAATTTAGGTCCCCATCACACATGGCAGAATCACTTCTGATCTGCAGGGACTGGCCAGACATCTCTCCATTTTCATCTGTACGTACATTATTATAACAGGGCATACAGACTTAAAGGGGTTGTCTCATCTTAGACAAAGGGGCATATCGCTAGGATATGCCCCCATTGTCTTATAGGTGTGGGTCCCTGCACCTATATCAAGATCGGAGGGGGGAGCGCTGCTCCCATAGAAATGAATGGGAGCACACTGCGCATGCACGGCCACTGCTCCCATTCATTTCTATGTAGCTGACGGAAATAGCTGAGCCAGCGCTCGGCTATTTTCATCGGCCCCATAGAAATGAATGGAGGGAGGGCGGCTGCGCATGCGCAGTGCGCCCTCCTTCAGTTTGGGGGCTCCGTTCTCGATATAGGTGCCGGTCCCAGCGGTGGGACCCGCACCTATAAGACAATGGGGGCATATCCTAGCAATATACCGCCATTGTCCAAGATGAGATTAACCCTTTAAATAAAAAATAAATAAAAAAAAAAAAAAAAAAAAATCTAAAGAACAGTTTCCTGCTTACTATGTAATTTGTGTTAGTATAAACATAATGAATTTCATTCTGCCCATCCCAAAATCAGAGGAAACCCATAAATATTTAATGTATTGAGGGTATACCTAGCGTAGACATTAATGCGATCTCCTGGGTAAACCACCAAACACCGCATGCTCAGCAGTCAGGTAATGGAGGCAGCACTGCACATGCACAGCCACCCTCGGCTCTCACATGAGAGCTGCACTCCTGTTCTACCAGCCCTGACCGGCAGGAGTGCCAATCAGGGCTGTTTAACCCCTTACATGCCGTGGGCAACAGCAGCCACAGTATGTAAACCGTGAGAGTGCGCAGACTCCATATGTCTCCCAAAATTAGATTGTGGGCCCATGTATATAAAGGCTGGTTGGGACCTGGTGTAAGCCCCAAACCTACCCCCAGTGTTTTCCAGCAGCC
This sequence comes from Rhinella marina, assembly GCA_900303285.1. Lineage (NCBI taxonomy): Eukaryota > Metazoa > Chordata > Amphibia > Anura > Bufonidae > Rhinella > Rhinella marina. The sequence continues at coordinate 351,264 of ONZH01014133.1, read as the reverse complement.
TGCGCCTTCTTCAATTCCATAAAAAGAAAGTTATGGGTCTTGGGCTGCAGCAATGGAAAAATATTACATGTAAAGAAAGAAAAAAAAAAATTTATATATATATATATTTTATATGTAAAATTGGGAAAGCAGTGATTTAAACAAAGGGTTTCTCCAAGTTATATTTATTGATGACCTATCCTCAGGATAGGTCATCAATATCAGATTGCGATCAGCTATTTAAAGACTTAAAGGGAACCTGTCATCACCTTTATGCTACCCGTACTAACGGCAAAATAAAGTAGAGAAGAGTCATGGTTATTCATGAATTCCTGCTCTCCCCGCCCACCTGCTGATGACTGACAGTCTTCTACCTAGTTTTCTCCCTTTCTCTCTAGGAGAGAACTGCCAGTCATCAGCAGATGGGTGGGGAGAGCAGGAGATTATGAATAACCATGACCTTCTCAGGTAGATTTGACTTTTTTCAAGGCCTGAGCAGCAATTATTATGATTCTGGTTCTCAGCAACCACTTACTTTTAGCTCATGAGTGACACACCGCTGAAATCAGCATTTATGTCACTACTTTATACTGCCCTCAGTACGGTCAGCATAAAGTTGATGAAAGGTTCCCTTTAAGATTTAAATGCGTCCTCTTCATTGTTTACATGCTGGCCGTAACACAGGTAGCGGTGAGCGGATGTAATTACATCTAACCGTCCCACTCATTTCAATGGGAAGGATCGCTTCTATACAAGTTGAGGAGGAGGGGTTAACTGCGTCGTATCGCAGCTCCCCATCATACATCAGGTGCCAGCTATGTGATTCTGCACCGGCACCCGCCTCCTGTATTTGTATTAAACATCGTTATCATTGGTGGCGCAGTGGCCACAGCCCCTCCTCTCCTTGGTTGCAGCAGTAGTACGGGGGGGAGGGACAGTGCTTCCTTCTCCCCTGTGCTGCTGAGGGAACATGGAACGTGATGAGAGCAGCGCGCTCCATGTTCTCTGATACTAGGCTGCGCGGTAGAGCAGCTTAGTATCGGTAAATGCCGGTCGGGTCCAGGTGCAAATGGCGACAAGACTAAAAAGTCTTCTTGTAAGTTCTAAGTCGCATTGGCGACCATTTTGGTTGCCATCTGGGGCACTGATGGTCATGTGAATCCACCCTAAATTAATGCCAACCTGGCAACCAGCAAATCATTGCCAAAACAGTCAGGCCTATAAATTTGGCCTCCATTTGTTCACACCCCATCTCTAATCAGATCTCATTTCAGTATACACATCTCCATCCAATACAAGGAAAGTTTGACCAAGTGATATGTGCCATGTCTCACACCACTACAGAATACAATAAAGCGTGGAAACAAGAACATCTACGTGGTTCACGAGTCGGGTATCAAAATAGCCAAACCAGCTCTGTAGTCTTTGTGAACATTGCACCGCTACAAAGACGACCTAACACTGGTTTCAGGCTGGTGTCGCATGCAGCATTTTTTAAGCAAAAAATGCCAGCTCCAAATGCTACATGGAAGTCCAGAGGAAATAAATGCAGGTCACAAGAGATTTTTGCAATGTGCTTTTCTGCCGTTGCTGTGCATTATGTGCTGTGTTACTTTTTTTACACCAATGTATTTCCTCACATACTGCTGTATGGAAGTATCACTACAGGAGGGAAACATACTTTCATGCAGTATACAAATACAGGAGGAAGACACTATATGGGTACAAATGACTAAAAAAAAATGCTACAAATAAAAGGTTTTTTTTTTTAAGCCAACAAAACAAACTGACGTTATTGGAGTTGTCCCAGAATGACAATTTACCACAACTCCGTGCCAGAGGGAGCTGACCACTGGGACACGCGCCAATCAAAAAAATGTAGGGCCCTTTCCCTCCCCGTTTAAATAAAACAATTGCGAACCCACAATGCTGTGCCAATCTTTATAGGCCTGATAGTCAAGCATTGCCCTCGCTCATCTTCAGTAGTCCTACAGACTCCACAAGGAGTGGCACTCAGCACCCCCATTCTTGTGACTGATGGAGGTACCAGTGGTCACAAATCCCCCGATCAGACCTCTATAGTCTATCCTCTGTATAGGTGGAAAGTTGATTCTGGGACAATGCTTTAAAGAGCATCTGCTAGCAGGATCAACACTATGAAAACTAAGGTTGAACCTGGCGAGTAAAAGTCTCAATTATGCAGGATGCACTGCTCTATTCACCTAGTAATTTCACCGTATTGAAGTAGTAAATTAGGTCTTCAGAGACCCAGTTTACATATAAACAAGCTTAAATGGGTTTTCCAAAAACTGTCAGGATAGATCCGATTAGTGGAGGTCCGACATCTAGGTCCTCTGCTGACCAGCTGTTCGAGAAGACAGTGGGGCTCACCGTGGTGCCGCAGTCTTTTTGCAGCTTTCCCTTTACCAGTGATGACATTCATTCACATGGCCTAGGCACAGCTCAGCCCCATAGAAGTGAATGAGCTGCGATACAATGTACGGCGCTGTGCTTGGCGAGCATGGGAAGGAGCGCCAGTGCTTTCTCAAACAGTTGATTAGTGGGGGTCCCAGGTGTCAAACCCCTTACTGATCAGATACTGATGATATGTCTTCATAATTGAAATACAGTTTTACTTGACATGTATGGTTTGTATGCCTGGTGGTTCATAGGGCTGATCTTTCTGACTCAAGACTGGTAAAGCAAGCAGCAAGGAGAAAGGACACCATTTAACAGCATACCCACCTTGCTGAGATATTCAGGTATTGCACTCTCAGTAGTATTACCGATTTGTGTAGACAGCAGATGGTACAGAAGGTTGTCGGTTGCTAGTTTAAAAAGAGATAGTGAGAAAATGATCTACTGAGCTAAGAAAGACGACTCCCGCTACACAATGCGAATGCAGAGTGCGGCGCTGAGAATAAAACAAAGACTAATAGCAGCGTTGGGAAGTGCTCTTGTGTAGCTGTTGAGTAGGCACAAACTTCTTGTTTCAGATCAAGCGTTGTGTCTTCAGCGCAAGTTCTCTTCTTTGGTCTTGTAGGTTACTATTGTGGCAGATGTTCCTTGACTGATCTGAACTTGAAGCAGCAGTTTCAGGTGGTAGTTTCTGTTCTGTTACACTTCATACTGAAAGACAAACCAGCACTATGAATGAATGACAAGAAGCCCGACATCCCTAGACACAGCAAGCTGGTTACACATACTGGGAAATACAAAAGCATCAACACAAAACCGACAGCAAACCCTAGGTATACTCTCAGTCAGGCTTCAGATTACAACTCACCGTATTTCTCACCCTATAAGACGCAAAGTGTGTGTGTGGGGTCAGTGTGTCTTATGGTGCTAATACTAAGGAGCGCTTCCTTTATATAAGTGATTAGTACAGGAGAGTGTTGAATGCTCCCAAGCTCTGTACTCATTCCTGGTCCTCAGCCATTCGCTGGCGCTCTGACCTCACGCTGTGTGGCATCAGGTCAAAGCACAGCAGGAAGAGCATTTTTGGGTTCAGCACACCATCCATACTTTTGGCGGATCCGCGCTTTGCGGACTGCAAGATACATAGTTATGTGAATGCACCCTTACTAGGTAAATCATGCCTTTAGCAACACAGACGGAAAGAAGTGGGCGTCTCTTCACTGGCTGGTGCATCTGAGCTCAGTGCAGAGGCCCCTTCCCCATCCTGGGCTTAGCGCCTGAACACTGCAGAACGCTCAGCATCTCAGACGGCAGTTTTCAGCGTACAGACATCCACATCTTGCCTTGTGTACACAGTAAGAGCATTTCTTTCTCCAGTCACAATAGACTTCTTTATGAAGAGCTTGAGAGCCTCTGCATGTGCTGGTTTTAGTTTATTAGTCAGCATTCCTCACTCGACTGATTCTGCATCAGTACATAGCCCTTGCCCAGTTTGTGCTGTAATCAATAAGTACCCTTGTGTTCTGGATCTTTCCCCTCTCCCCCATAAACGGTCGCCTGCGACCTACAATTATTTCCACCTCTCTATTCCGTCATGATGTGTATCCTGAGCTTTAGATCTGTGTGCTGTGAGCATAAACCGTCTTACACGCCATGTGTGCTGAGGATAGGGGCAAGGATGATGATAGGGCTCACTGGTGATTGGCCTAGAAGTACAGGAAAGGAAGTCTAGAACAGTATAGTACTGGAAGATTGCCCATATTAGGACACACCCCCAGGCCTCTGTAGAACCGCTGAACTCAGGAGCAGTACACTGGGTCAGCTAGAAGTCAATACAAGCAGACCAGAGCACTGGGGGAGGTGGAATGGATCTTCACACTGTCTCCAGCAAAAGTTAATTTGCGAGAAGCTCCAAAACTCAGTTACCCTTTAAGCTGTGCCTAAAACGCAGCCCTGTAGTGAAGTGTGCGTAGTGTGAGCACTAAATTTACAGCATTGACCATGTAGCATAACTAGTGTTACTTTTATTCTAAGGGTCAGCACGAATAAGGGGATACCACACATGCATTTGTTTCCTAAATTCTGCACAGTACTAGTACGCCTCATGCAACATATCAAGAGGCATTCATTTTTCTATGGATGTGGCCGTATGTAGACTTACTGTTTGCGGGGCAAAACACAGTTTTCATTGGTACCATTTTGGATTACATGAGACTTTTTTTGGGGGGGGAATTATATGTGTTTTTTCACACAGCAGTTTACCATGTTATACTTGTGTGTGGTGGTGAACTTGGCAATACTGTCTATGTGGTTTTTAGCACTTTTACAAAGTAACAAAGTTACAAAGTGGATCCGTTTGGTGTGACACCAGTAATCCGGATCTGTCCTCCATTGACTTGCAATGGGGTGGTGGTGGTGGGGGGGGTCATTCCGGATCCAGCTACACATATACAGAGATACATACATACTCACATACTCCAGCCAGGGACACCGGCAGCACGCCTTCACGCGCCTCCTGTGCGCAGCTATGACGTTTCCCCACTGACCCAGCAGAGGGCGCTGTGGGGAATCATCATCACTGCGCGCAAGAGGCATGTGAAGACATGCTGCCGGCGTCCCTGGCTGGAGTATGTAAGTGTGTATGTATGTTCTCTGTGTCTTGTCCCAATGTCTGTGTCAACATGTGTGGGGCCGGAGCATGAAACGCTCATATTAAAGGGGCTGCCTGGGTGAAATTGCAGGCATGTCTGGGTTCAACTCTGAACCCGGACAACCCCTTTAAGTGTAAAACCCGCACGTCTCCATGATAACACTAAACATGACCTCATGGGACAAGGCAATAAGTTCTTTCAAAAACACAGCCTCAGGATTTGGGCCTGCGACCTCAACCTACCATGTGCACGCACAGACCATTACAGACGCTGCATTTTTATTGTAAAGGGTTGGTATAACATAACCTTTAGAAGATGACATCCAAACAAACCTAGTGAAACATGGCTTTTACTGCCACCCAGCCAGAGACAATATGCTGTGCCCTCCAGCTACAAGGAGCAGTCTGACAATCTACGGCCATCTTATATGTGCTTTCATGAACAAAAAAAAAAAAAAAAAAAAAAAAAAAAAAAAAAAGGGTTTTAGCATGTTTTAGACTGGGTGTAAGCACACAAAAAATCCAAGTCAAACAAAGGTGAAAGGAGGAGGCACAAGTGATGCACGCCTCCAACAGCTGCTCCTCCATCTGCAAGCATTCCTATGCGGTTGTTCTAGATGTCCCCTCTAGTGACTATTAATAGGCCGCTAAGTCGGAGCATTGTGCGCGGCAGCTGTGTGTTCTAGCCGCTTTATTCTGGGAATGTGGCGTACGGTACTGCCCGTCCAAGAGGTGATGAGACTGCTGAAGCCTCAGAACTAGCGACGTGCCATTCATCAACTTCTAGAATCAGAGGAATCTCCGCCACCATAAAGCTACACAAGGTCACACTAGTGTCTGCTGTGCCCAAAAGTCAGGGAGCCCCTAAAAAAACGCTCTGCTTTCCAAAATGTTAGTGAATTACCTGTTCATGGTGAGTACATGTAGAAATGTCTAAGCTCTATGAACTGCACCACTACACGTGCCGATTAGTCTTGGGCTGACCATACACACAGCCAAGTGTACAAGAGGGACAGGAGTAAGCCGATGCCAGACATTTGGCAGTAACTTATGTCCACGAGTGCAAAATGATGGGGCATACTGACAACCAACATGTCTGAACCTTCTCCCTTACATCAGGACAGAGCCTGGAGGTTCCCCATACACAATTGGCAGTTGGCTGGTCCCACCCAAAATAACGTTTATGGACAGCTTTCTACGGATCCCAAATATCCCTCAACTGGGCAAACAACCCTTCTGAAATGGAGAGAGTATGTTTGTGGCCACTGACTACAGACTGCTGTAAAATGCAGACTGCCCATACTTGGTGGGGGAAGGGCATTTCACACTTTGGTTTTGGTAAAGTTCTTTTTGGACAAGTCTTGGAATGAAGGAAAACGAAACACTGTATTGTGCCCGATCCTCCAGAAAACGCATGAACTCACAGGCACTACCCTTTCCCTCGCCAATTGGGTGTACCCTACAGAGGACACAGCCCGCTGATTGAGCAGCCTAAAGGAACCCATATACAACACCAAACAGCAGATGGAAGGATTGGCCATATTGGATATTAGCCATCAGTCAACCAGGTACCTAAACTTTATGGGTCACTAGAGCGGCAGACCCATGAAGGAGGATGCCTTCTGCTAATTGCAGTGCCATTCCACTATATTTCAGAGGCACAAAGGAGTACCCCATCAGACAATAAATGAACAGGATCACCATACAAGCAACTGAGAAATTCACACTAACAGACATTACATAAGCATCCGCTCTATGGAGTTTTTTTTTTTTTGGGGGGGGGGGTAGGCTACTGTAAGAATATTGGGTAGATTGGCCACAAAGTCTAAAGGCTCATTTACAAGCGCAGACATAACAGGTCGATGGGCACTCGTTCACCTCCACTTACATGGAGCAATCAAAACTACATACAGCTTCATTACTGTCAGCAGCACATCCCATATAAAGATGCCAGGGGGGAGGGGGCAACCGATCAGGAATGGACTTTCATCAGCCCATGTAAAAGGGCCTTATTATACTGAAGAGGCTCTACATTCCCGAGAGCCTGGAGCAAGGACAAGCCCATCCATCACGTCGCTCTTGTAAACAGCTACATCAGGGGTTCCTCTAGGCCAGAGGATTGCGACACGCAGCTGAGGGAAACAAGCACACTGCATTTCACAAACCACGTTCCTCCTCAGCGCCGCTAGTCCTTCTGGGATACGTAGTGCCAGCGGGGTGGCCATGAAAAGCAGGAGGCAGTGTAGGACTACAGCTCCCATCTGCCCCCGCGCCGATCACCAGGAGACAGTCAGTTCGCACCCTGCCTGCCAGCTGCAGACTAGCCGCTCCACCCGCCTCCTGATTGGACTGCCAGACACCTGATCCCCGCCCCCACCCCGCATCGGGAATCTCTTTGTCCACCCGCTACAGGCATCACTGCGAGAGGCGGACGGGCTGTGCCCGAGCCCCGCGTCACACAGCACCGGGCCACGTTTTCCATGAAAAGACGAGTTCAGTACGTTACCTCAGGCCGGTACTCGTGACTGTGAGGACGGGGCAGACACGAGGCCAACCCCGTATTGCAGCGCTGACGGGGCACGACGTGACAAAGCAGCTCTCCCAACACACAACCCCGGGCTAACGGCAACACCGATCACTCTGAACACGTCCAGCCATCCGCCCGCACCACACAGAAGCCAAACCCGACATTTCCGGCCCCCAAAACCCAGAATAAAAAGCAAACTCACCCCAACAGCTCACAGCACTATCACCAGCGCCGCCATAAGCAGCACGGCACATTACGTAGGAATAAAACACAGCCTTCTCGCGAGAACTTGTATTGCCATGGGAGGAGGCGGGAAAACGGCACATGCGCAGTCTCAAATAGAGAATGCGGCGCTGGCTGTGGCCCCGCGCTTGCGCAATGGACGCTTTTTGGGCGCGTTGGGGGTGATGTCATCGTATTGGCTCGAAATCAGTGTTATTACCTTTGTCCTAAAAGTAATGGACGACTTCTGTGCGCTTTATTACTACCTGCGGTTTTATTGACTTATAGCGGACACTCTTCTCAACTTGCTTAGGGAAGAGGCTTATTATATGATTTTGGGTTCCAACGTTTCGGCTACATTCACACTGCAGTCAAAAAAATATATACTGTTAGTTTTTGTCATGGTCATTTTGCATCACTATTTAACAGTCATTAAAAATGGCAGAACTTCATAGTTTTCTTTTTTAATCTCACCCCCTGCAGTGCCCCCAGTATAGATAATGGCCCCCGTCAGAGGCGGACTGGGAACTTAAAGTGGCCCTGGAAAAAATACTAAAAGTGGCCCAATTTTGAAGTTTGTTTCAAATTGATGGAAAGCAGGGCCAGCAATACCATATTGTGGCCCATTACACTTCCCCTCAACAGTGCCAAATACAACAGTCCATCACAAAATACTGCCACCAACAGCACAAAATACATCCCCAAAAACTTACACTGGCCGGCTGTGACGAGGGCCCTGGAGGCCCCCTGGGCATCGGCCCACCGGGAAATTTCCCTGTAAGGTCTATGGCCAATCCGCCCCTGGCCCCCGTAGTGCTCCCCGGTATAGATAATGGCCCCATAGTGCTCTCCAGTATAGATAATGGCCCCCATAGTTCTCCCCAGTATAGATAATAGCCCCCATTATAGATAATAGGATTAGCATGCATGCCTCCAAATTGCGGTACAGTGCATTTACATACCTCCCAACTTCATAGAGGGACACATTGCAAAATTTTTCAGCACTAGGCCACGCCCTTAACTCCACCCAAACATAATTATACACCTAATCCCACCCAGTCCCCTTAATGCTCCACATAGTAAATATTCCCCAATTATGTGCCCCCATTAATATGCCTAGCTGTGCCCCCAGTAATACACCCTGGACATCGGCTGGTCTAGTCTGGAGAGGGCGGAGCCAAGGCTGATTGTCGGCCGGCCATGCCCCCCAACCCAGACCAGTGGTATGGAGAGCCACAGGGGGGACGGGAGGGAGGATGGAAGAAGCAGCCAGCCCATGCCGGCTGTTTGCTTCTTCATATGCCGGCTGTTTGCCTCTTCTGGCAACTGCCAGAAACCGGGACATACCTCCCCTGTACCGGGACAGCCACTGAATCCGGGACTGTCCTGCTGGATCCGGGACGGTTGGGCGGTATACATTTAGAAAGTCTTCAGACCCTTTCACATTTTATTTTGTAGCTTTATGCTAAACTAAAAAAAAAATCTTCCCATCAATCTGTATACAATACCCTTTAATGAGAAAGTGAAAACAAAATTTTAGAAATGTTTGCAAATTTATTAAAAAGGAAAAACTAAAATTTCGCATGGACATAAGTATTGAGACCTTTTGTGATGACACTTGAAATTTAGTTTTAGTGGCCTCTCATTTTTCTTCATCATCTTAGATGTTTCTACACCTTGATTGGAGTCCACCTGTGAGCGGCGGACTGGGAACTTAAACTGGCCCTGGAAAAAACTAAACGTGGCCAAATGGAAAGATATACTACGCACAAAAAGATAGGGATATTTGGCTTTCGGGTGAAATTTATGGAACGTAAAAAGTTCACGCTACAGTGATATTATATCATGAAAGTAGGGCATTTAAGTAGAAGCATGCAATGGTGATTGCCTCATCTCAAACAATGTACTGAAACAAAAACCAACAACAATGGTGGGTGTACCCCCACAAAAAATGTCAGTGTCTCAATAACTTGTCATGTTGCCTGAGCATCAATTACAGCTTGACAACGATGTCTCATGCTGTTCACAAGTCGACTTATTGTCTGCTTAGAGGCATATCATCCCACTCTTCTTGAAGGGTGGTCCTCAGGTCATTGAGGTTCTGGGGTACAGAGTTACGAGCCTTTGAACGGTGATTCAGCTAATCCCATCGGTTTTCAATGGGATTTAGATCTGGAGAAACTGCAGGCCACTCCATTTGAAGTACCCGAGTCTCCAGCAGCCGTTCCCTAATGATGCGACCTCGATGAGCTGGCACATTGTCGTCCATGAAGATGAAGTTATGCCTGTATTATTCATGCAGAGGCACAATGACTGGATTAATGATGATATTCAAGTAGTATGGGCTTGTCAGTGTACCATTCACACAGTGTAGGTCAGTTCTGTATTGACTAGACACACCTGCCCACATTGTAGCACCACCACCACCAAAGGCTCGTCTGGCAACAACAGTGACTGATGCAAAGCGCTCTCCTTGACGTCTCCAACACCTTTGGCGGCCATCATTTTTGCTCAGTGTGAAATCGACTTTCATCAGTGAACAGCACTGAGGCCCACTGGTCCCTCTTCCAGTGTAGATGCCCGTTGGCCCATGTAAGATGATTACACCTGTGGTCAGGTACCCTTGCTGGTCGTCTAGCACAGTGTTCCTGAACTCCAGTTCTCAGGGCCCACCAACAATCATAATTTGAGAATATCCCACAGAATGAACACCTGTGGTAAGTCCTGATGCATTATTATATAATCTGCTGAATACTAAGAAAATCCTGAAAACCTGACGATTAGGTTGGCCCTGAGGAGATGGAGTTGAGGAACACTGGTCTAGCACACAGACCACGCTGATGTAAACAGTTTCGAATGGTCTAACGTGACACTTTGGTGCCTCTCATCTCCCTTATATGTGCCTGGAGTCGTGTGGCATTCATCATCCAGTTCTGCATGGCATTGTTCACAATGAAGCGGTCATCAGTGTGGGATGTGGCCAAAATCCACCTAAAGGACTTGTGAGAAATAAGATTCACTGGTTTGGTGATTGAACTTTTTGGCTTCAATTCTAACCGTTATGTCTAGAGGAAACCAGAAACTGCTCATCACCTACCCAGTACCATTCCTACAGTGAAACGTGGTGGTGGCAACATCATGCTGTGGGTTTCTTTCAGAGGTTATGACAAGGAGACTGGTCAGGGTTGATAGCTGAAATGGAGCAAAAGTACAGACATATTCAACCTGATTCAGTGTGCTTTGGACCTCAGACTGGGTCAATGTTTCACCTTCCAAACAAGACAATGACTCTAAGCACACAGCCAAGACAGCACAGAAGTGGCTTAGGGACACCTTTGTGAACGTCCTTGAGTAACCCAGCCAGAGCCCAGACTTGAGCCCAATCAAACATCTCTCGAGAGACCTGAAAATGGCTGTCTACCGACAGTCCCCATCCAACTTAATAAAGCTTGATAGAATCTGCAGAGCACAATGGCAGAAAATCACCAAATCCAGGTCTGCAAACCTTGTGGCATCATACTCAGGAAGACTGGAGGCTGTAATCACTGCCAAAGGTGCTTCAAATAAGTACTGAGTTTGAATACATATATCAAGGCAATATTCTACTTTTTACTATTAAAAAAGATTTCTAACATTCTGTTTTCACTTTCTCATTATGGGGTATTAAGTGTAGAATGATGGGGAAAAACTAGAATTTTTATTTTTGCACAAGGCTGCAACATAACAAAATGTGAACAAAGTGAAAGGGTCTGAAGACATTCCGAAGGCACTGTGTATAGTGTTACGAAAAGGACAAAGCAAGTTACTCTTAAAGGGGGATGACAAAACCTTTAAAGGTGTTCTTCAGGAATGATTTAAAATGGCTGCCAGCAACCTGTCCTAGAATGTGAGCAGAACTGGGTGCCTCCTGTTGCTGAGCTGCCTAAGGAGGTAAGTGGGCAGGGCCTTACTACACACTGCGCTCTGGCACTTGCATACACTACACATCCCTGAGCATTCCTCTCAACCTGTCCAGCCATGATGGCACAGCATAGGCAGGATTGCATCATTGCCATTTACTGAAGAGCAGTGTAATGAGGCCCACCTGCTAGGAAACTTTGCAAGTGGAGGCAACCAGTCCTGCTCACATTCTAGGAGAGGTTGCTGGTGGCCAATTCAAATTATTCCTGGAGAACATCTTTAAAGGGTTTGTAAATTAGTAAGTTGCAGGGTCTGGCACAGAGAAAGGTAAAAATGTATACCCAGATAACCCATTTGTATACTGGTGACTCATGCTTCAGTCATTCTGACAAATAATAATATCCTTAAGAGTCCTGGAATCTATTGTATTACGCTGACAGCATTATGTAGTGTAATTCAGTAGAATCCAGGACTCTGAGGGACACACAACATTATAAATCATTATAGAGCCGCATTCAGACGACCATACGTACGAGTCTGCATCCGTTCCGGAATTTTGCAGGACGGATGCAGACCTATTCATTTTAATGGGGCCACCAAAGATGCGGGCAGCATACCGTGTGCTGTTCGTATCCATGCTTCCATTCCATGGCCCTGCAAAAAAGATAGAGCATGAACTATTATGGGCCACAAAAATCTGTCCGCAGCCCCATTCTAGTCTATGGGTCTGGAAAAATGTGGATTACACACAGATGTGTTTCCGTATGTAACCCGTACCAAGGCCAACAGCACTACATAAAAATATTGCTTAAAATTCAAATATCAGGACACTGAGTGAGGCTACTTTCTAATACGTATGTGTTTGCCATCCAATGCCCCTATACAGTTTGGAAACTGTGTGGATTGATAAAAACCCTCAGCGATTCTCAGCCAATCTTCTTCCTTTGGTTAGGGCATCACCACATCTCTGAGTCGCTGCCAGATAAGTTGACATGTGTGACAGACAATCCCAAATATGGTTGAGATTCCCAGCAGATACTGATAATGCAGTGACACATTGGTGCACACGCAGATGAAACATGTTACCTTGGTAGAAGATGTTATAAAATAAAACAACCGACTTTTGAAATACAGTACAGACCAAAAATTTGGACACACCTTCTCATTCAAAGAGTTTTCTGTATTTTCATGACTATGAAAATTGTAGATTCACACTGAAGGCATCAAAACTATGAATTAACACATGTGGAATTGTATACTTAACAAAAAAGTGTGAAACAACTGAAAATGTCTTATATTCTAGGTTCTTCAAAGTAGCCAGTTTTTGCTTTGATTACTGCTTTGCACACTCTTGGCATTCTCTTGATGAGCTTCAAGAGGTAGTCACCTGAAATGGTTTTCACTTCACAGTGTGCCCTGTCAGGTTTAATAAGTGGGATTTCTTGCCTTATAAATGGGGTTGGGACCATGAGTTGTGTTGGGCAGAAGTCAGGTGAATACACAGCTGATAGTCCTACTGAATAGACTGTTAGAATTTGTATTATGGCAAGAAAAAAGCAGCTAAGTAAAGAAAAACGAGTGGCCATCATTACTTTAAGAAATGAAGGTCAGTCAATCCGAAAAATTGGGAAAACTTTGAAAGTGTCCCCAAGTGCAATCTCAAAAACCATCAATCGCTACAAAGAAACTTGCTCACATGAGGACCCCCCCAGGAAAGGAAGACCAAGAGTCACCTCTGCTGTGGAGGATAAGTTCATCCGAGTCATTAGCCTCAGAAATCGCAGGTTAACAGCAGCTCAGATTAGAGTCCAGGTCAATGCCACACAGAGTTCTAGCAGCAGACACATCTCTACAACAACTGTTAAGAGGAGACTGTGTGCAGCAGGCCTTCATGGTAAAATAGCTGCTAGGAAACCACTGCTAAGGACATGCAACAAGCAGAAGAGACTTGTTTGGGCTAAAGAACACAAGGAATGGACATTAGACCAGTGGAAATCTGTGCTTTGGTCTGATGAGCCCAAATTTGAGATCTTTGGTTCCAACCACCGTGTCTTTGTGCGACGTAGAAAAGGTGAACGGATGGACTCTACATGCCTGGTTCCCACCGTGAAGCATGGAGGAGGAGGTGTGATGGTGTGGGGGTGCTTTGCTGGTGACACTGTTGGGGACTTATTCAAAATTGAAGGCATACTGAACCAGCATGGCTACCACAGCATCTTGCAGCGGCATGCTATTCCATCCGGTTTGCGTTTAGTTGGACCATCATTTATTTATCAACAGGACAATGAGCCCAAACACACCTCCAGGCTGTGTAAGGGCTATTTGACCAAGAAGGAGAGTGATGGGGTGCTACGCCAGATGACCAGGCCTCCATAGTCACCAGACTTGAACCCAATTAGCAAAAGGGCCAACAACTGCTAAGCATCTTTGGGAACTCCTTCAAGACTGTTGGAATACCATTTCAGGTGACTACCTCTTGAAGCTCATTAAGAGAATGCCAAGAGTGTGCAAAGCAGTAATCAAAGCAAAAGGTGCCTACTTTGAAGAACCTAGAATATAAGACATATTTTCAGTTGTTTTACACTTTTTTGTTAAGTATATAATTCCACATGTGTTAACCCCTTAATGACCGGGCCATTTTGCACCTTCGTGACCAGACTGATTTTTGCTAATCTGACATGTGTCAGTTTATGTGGTAATAACTTTGGAACGCTTTTACTTATCCAGGCCATTCTGAGATTGTTTTCTCGTCACATATTGTGCTTCACGACAGTAGTAAATTTGTGGCAAAATATTTCATTTTTATTTATAAAAAAATACCAAATTTAAAAAAAATTTGGAAAAATTAGCAAATTTCCAAATTTCAATTTCTCTACTTTCAAAATAAATAGTAATACCTCCAAAAATAGTTATTATTTTACATTCCCCATATGTCTACTTTATGTTGGCATCATTTTATAAATGTCATTTTACTTTTTTAGGACGTTAGAGGGCTTAGAAGTTTAGAAGCCATTTTTCAAATTTTCACCAAATTTTCCAAAACCATTTTTTTTAAGCACCAGTTCAGATGTAAAGTGATTTTGAGTGGCTTACATAATGAAACCCCCCATAAATGACCCCATTTTAGAAACTACACCCCTCAAATTATAAAAAACTGCTGTTACAAACTTTGTTAACCCTTGAGGTGTTCCACAAGAATTAAAGGAAAATGGAGGTGAAATTTCAAAATTTCACTTTTTTTGGTAGATTATTCATGTTAATAATTTTTTTCTTGCAACACAGCAAGGGTTAACAGCAAACTAAACCTCAATATATATTGCTCTGATTCTGCAGTTTACAGAAATACCCCATATGTGGTGGTAAACGTTTCTATGGGTTTGTGGCAGTGGTCAGAAGGAAAGGAGCGCCATACGGATTTTGGAGGCAGATTTTGCTAAAATAGTTTGTAGGCACCATTTTGTAATTGAGAGACCCTGACGTACCCCTACAGTGGAAACCCTCAAAAAGTGACCCCATTTTGGAAACTACACCCTTCAACGAATATATTAAGGGGGGTACTGGCCACTTTGACCCCCTAAGCGTTTTACGGAATTTGGAAACACTTGGCTATGAAAATGAAAAGTTTCATTTCTTCCAATAAAATGTTGCTATAGCCCCAATTTTTTTTTATTTGCATAAGGGGTAACAGGAGAAAAGCACCCCATAATATGTTACCCATTTTCTCCTGAATACGGCAACACCTCATATGTGGTGGTAAACTGCTGTGGGGGCACATGGCAGGACTCAGAACAGAAGGAGTGCCATATGGATTTTACAACACAGATTTTGATGGATTGGTTTGCGGGAGCCATTGATTTTTATTTTTTTGAGCTATTGTCTTATGTAGGGGCTCATTTTTTGCAGGATGAGGTGAGGTTTTCATTGGTACCATTTTGGGGTAAATACGCCTTTTTGATCGCTTGGTATTACTCTTTTTGTGAGTCAAGGTGAAAAAAATAGCTGTTTTGGCATAGTTTTTTTTAGCATTTTTTTTACAGCATTCACCTGAGGGGGCAAGTCATGTGATATTTTTATAGAGCAGGTTTTTACGAACGCGGCGATACCCAATATGTCTAACATTTTTATTATTGTTAAGTTTTACACATTAGATGCATTTTAGAACAGAATTAAATCTTGTTTATGTGTTGCCATTTTCAGAGAGCCATATTTTTTTTATTTTTCGGGCGATTGTCTCAGGTAGGGTATCATTTTTGCAGGACAAGATGACGGTTAGATTAGTACCATTTTGGGTTAAATGCATCTTTTTGATCGCCTGCTATTACACTTTTCGTGAGGGAAGAGGGAAAAAAATGGCTATTTTGGCATAGTTTTTTTTTTTTTTTTTTACAGCATTCGCCTGGGGGGCCATCTCATGTAATATTTTTATAGAGCAGGTTGTTACGGACGTGGCGATACCCAATGTGTCTAACATTTTTATTTTTGGAAAGTTTTACACATTAGATGCATTTTTGAACAGAATAAAATCTTTTTTTTGTGTTGCTATTTTCTGAGAGCCATATTTTTTTTATTTTTCGGACAATTGTCTCAGGTAGGGTATCATTTTTGCAGGACAAGATGACGGTTTGATTGGTACCAATTTGGGTTAAATACACCTTTTTGATCGCCTGCTATTACACTTTTTGTGAGGGAAGAGGGAAAAAAATGGCTATTTTGGCATAGTTTTTTTTTTTTTTTTTTACAGCATTCGCCTGGGGGGCCATCTCATGTAATATTTTTATAGAGCAGGTTGTTACGGACGTGGCGATACCCAATATGTCTAACATTTTTATTTTTGGAAAGTTTTACACATTAGATGCATTTTTGAACAGAATAAAATCTTTTTTTTTGTGTTGCTATTTTCTGAGAGCCATATTTTTTTTATTCTTCGGGCGATTGTCTCAGGTAGGGTATCATTTTTGCAGGACAAGATGACGGTTTGATTGGTACCATTTTGGGTTAAATACACCTTTTTGATCGCCTGCTATTACACTTTTTGTGAGGGAAGAGGGAAAAAAATGGCTATTTTGGCATAGTTTTTTATTTATTTTTTTTACAGCATTCGCCTGGGGGGCCATCTCATGTAATATTTTTATAGAGCAGGTTGTTACGGAAGTGGCGATACCCAATATGTCTAACATTTTTATTTTTGGAAAGTTTTACACATTAGATGCATTTGTGAACAGAATAAAATCTTTTTTTTGTGTTGCTATTTTCTGAGAGCCATATTTTTTTTATTTTTCAGGCGATTGTCTTAGTTAGGGTCTCATTTTTTGCGGGACAAGATTACGGTTTGATTGGTACCATTTTGTGGTACATACGCTTTTTTGATCGCCTGCTATTACACTTTTTGTAAGGGAAGGTGACCAAAAAATGTCTGTTTTGGCACAGTTTTTTTTTTTTTTTTTTTACTGCGTTCACCTGGCGGGGTGGATGACATGATATTTTTATAGAGCCAGTCGATACGGACGCGGTGATACCTAATATGTATACCTTTCTTTTTTCACCTTTTTTTTACCATTTTTTTTTACTTTTTTTTTTGAAAATGGCTTTTTTTTTTTTTTAACTTTTATTATTATTATTTATTTATTTTTACTTTATTTTTTAACTTTTCATTTTCCACTTTATTTAACTTTTGGGGGTCTGATCCCCTTTACAATGCATTACAATACTTTTGTATTGTAATGCATTGGCTGTAAGTGTATTACTCAGTGTAATACACTTACAGCCTGCTTCCTGTGCGATCCAGGGGGCTGGATCGCACAGGAACGCAGGGATAGCAGCCACGATGCCTAAGGAAGGCATCGGGCTGCTATCCAAGCCATCGGGTCCCCGTCACAGCAGCACGGGGACCCGATGGCCCCGCTCGCCATCCTGAATAGCGGCGGACCATGCCGCACGCCTCATGTGCCGCGGTCAGCGCTGACCGCGGCACATGAAGGGTTAATGCGCCGGCATCGGTGTTTTCACCGATGCTGGCGCATTCAGCAGGGGTCCGGCTATTGGGCACAGCCGGACCCCCGTCGCTCGTCCGTCCTGGGGCTCCCTGACACCCCTTTTCTGCAGCGCCGTCTTTAGACGGCGCTGCAGACTGGGGACTTGCGCCGCCCGCCGTCTAAAGACAGTGGGCGGTCGGCAAGGTGTTAATTCATAGTTGTGATGCCTTCACTGTGAATCTACAATTTTCGTAGTCATGAAAATACAGAAAACTCTTTGAATGAGAAGGTGTGTCCAAACTTTTGGTCTATACTGTACATATAATCATATTGGATCATGGTTAGGGTAACATTTGAAGTTGAATTCCACAGAACTAGAAAATCAAACTATAAATTATTATGAAGTTAAGTTGCTCTTTACACTTCCAAAAGATACATATCTTTTGGCCAACCACTATCTCTCCTAAGTATACAGTGCCATGTAGTTTGGGCACCTCTACTCAAAATTACTCTTACTGTGAACATTTAAAGGGTTTCTGTCACCAGTTTTTTCGGTATGAATCAGGCTGAAATTAGAGATGTGCTAATGTCACCTGATTCCAAATATATATCTGTTTTATTTACTGGTGCCCCCATTTTTATATAAAATTAACTTTTATTTTATGCTAATAAGGCCTCTAGGTGCAAGGGGTGTTACCCCTGCTCCTAGAGGCTCTGTTGATTGACAGGACCTATGGTGAAGAAACACTCCATTCACCATAGCTTGCAAGGACCTTCAATGATGTCATGACCACATGATCACATGGTTTAGGAGGAGACAGGCTGTTTGTGTGATCCACAGGACTTGTTTCCAAAATGCATCAGGCTTAGGGGCAGTCCAGATGGCCATCAAAAATGCGGATCCGCAATACCACGGATGCCGACCGGCGTGTGTTCCGCAATTTGCGGAACACATGTTCGGGCGCCCCGTTCAAAATGTCTATTATTGTCCGCTGTTGCGGACAAGAATAGGACATGTTCTATAATTTATTGCGGCTCCGTGCCGCGGCTGCCCACTCTAATAGAAGTGAATGGGGCCGCATCTATTCTGCAATATTGCGGAATAGATGCGGACCCATTCACACGTCGTGTCGTGTGAATGGGCCCTTATATAGATGTTCTTTTGCACATTTCTGACACTGAGTGTTGTGGTGAGGACGCAGTACAGGTTTTCTTCTGATGACTCTTCCATAAATTCCATAACTGTGCAGGTGTCGCTGAACAGTAAAACAATGTACCACTACTCCAGAGTCTGCTAAATCTTCCTGAAGTCTTTTGCAGTCAAGCGGGAGTTTTGATTTGCCTTTCTAGCAATCCTACGAGCAGCTGTCTCTGAAATTATTCTTGGTCTTCCAGACCTTCTCTTGACCTTGACTGTTCCTGTTAACTGCCATTTCTTAATTCCTTTTTGAACTGAGAAAATGGCAACTTGAAAACACTTTGCTATCTTCTTATAGCCTTGTCCTGCTTTGTGGGCCTCAACCGTTTTCATTTCAGAGGGTTAGGGAGCTGCTTAGAAGAAACCATGGCTGCTGCTTTTTGGGACAAGTTTAGAGGGGTCTGGGTATTTATAAAGTTTAACATTTTCATCACCTCACCTTTTTAATGAGGATTTTGAACAAGCCTTAACCCTAACAAGCACAAAATAAAGAAAAGAAAGCCGCAAACTGTTGCACATCCAATATATTAAAATATATACTTTATTAAATCAGACTACACACAAATTAAAAACATTGTATACAATATAACCCAGTATTAGGAACACAATATATGTCCCATACTACCCTTCAAACAATCTGTCCCAAATAAACCCATACAGTACATAGAAATAACGTGGTATCAAAATACGTATCCAATATGAAAAACAGCAGGCATGGTTGGAAGGGAAGGAAAAGGTTCCCCACGCATATCGCTAGTCAAGCTAGCTTCCTCAGGGATATCCTACCAATTATTAGTAGATCTGGACATATATTAATGTTCAAGATAATTGGAAAATGCACATCACCTGTAAATGAATTTAAAGGGATGAAGCTTCAAGAGAGGTAAAAACCAATGCCCCCGGTGCCAGGTTTACATCGCTACACTATACAGAAGAAAATGGTGTACATTCACTACATACAGGAAGTGAAAGTACGCATGCGCAAGGTTACGAATGCATATTGCATCATGCGTACCAATCACCAGAAGCTGAACACTCAATGCGTGCCAGTGCCCGGAAGTTATCTGAAAAAATACATACGCAACATAGAGCGTGCAAAAAATATTAAAGCCACGCATACGCAAAATTTCGAACGCACCTATCAACATGCGTATCAAACACCACACTAAACACACTCTACGTATACATACTCAAAAAATGTTTTATGTCAATGAGATCGTATACCAATATTTGCTAGAAAAGTCATTATACTGCATATTCATATATAAAACAACCATAAATCCTAATATTCAAAACCACACATCATTGGAAAAAAGTAAAATATATAAGTGCCTAAAAGATATATCTAACGATCATTCTACAAAATAAATATTTCATTTTATTTTATAAATTCATACGTAATCATAAACCAAACCACCATAATGCCACTTATATAATTCATAGCCAATACCTCGTATTAAATAACACCATGATTATAAACAAATATGCCCATAATTAGATTCATTCCAAATTAAATAAATAAATTTTAACACCATAATAATACAAAATAATATCCTCGCAAGCGCGATAAAGAACCTGGCACCGGGGACACAAAAAAAGGAGAAAAGAGAGGCAAGTCAAACAGCTATATATCACCCATACGTAAATATATATATATATATATATATATATATATATATATGCACACATGTCTCTCAGTATAGAATACAATCATTGATTCAACATCCGAATACATATACAAAAATAAGTTTATATAAGTACAATAAATAAATAATTAATAAATAATGAACACATACACTACCGTTTGGGGTCATCCAGACAATTTTGTGTTTTCCATGAAAACTCACACTTTTATTTAGCAAATGAGTTGCAAAATGAATAGAAAATATAGTCAAGACATTGACAAGGTTAGAAATAATCATTTTTATTTGAAATAATAATTTTCTCCTTCAAACTTTGCTTTCGTCAAAGAATGCTCCATTTGCAGCAATTATAGCATTGCAGACCTTTGGCATTCTAGCTGTTAATTTGCTGAGGTAATCTGGAGAAATTTCACCCCATGCTTCCAGAAGCCCCTCCCACAAGTTGGATTGGCTTGATGGGCACTTTTTGCGTACCATACGGTCAAACTGCTCCCGCAACAGCTCAATGGGGTTGAGATCTGACGACTGCGCTGGTCACTCCATTACAGAGAGAATACCAGCTGCCTGCTTCTTCCCTAAATAGTTCTTGCATAATTTGGAGGTGTGCTTTGGGTCATTGTCCTGTTGTAGGAGGAAATAGGCTCCAATCAAGCGCTGTCCACAGGGTATGGTATGGCATGGCGTTGCAAAATGGAGTGATAGCCTTCCTTATTCAAAATCCCTTTTACCTTGTACAAATCTCCAACTTTACCAGCACCAAAGCAACCGCACTCTTCCAGCATCTTTTCAGTTGTTCTGCGTCTCACAAATTTTCTTCTGTGTGATCCAAATACCTCAAACTTCGATTCGTCTGTCCAGAACACTTTATTCCAATCTTCCTCTGTCCAATGTCTGTGTTCTTTTGCCCATATTAATCTTTTCCTTTTATTAGCCAGTCTCAGATGTGGCTTTTTCTTTGCCACTCTGCCCTGAAGGCCAGCATCCCGGAGTCACCTCTTCACTGCAGACGTTGACACTGGCGTTTTGCGGGTGCTATTTAATGAAGCTGCCAGTTGAGGACCTGTGAGGCGTCTATTTCTCAAACTAGAGACTCTAATGTACTTGTCTTGTTGCTCAGTTGTGCAGCGGGGTCTCCCACTTCTCTTTCTACTCTGGTTAGAGCCTGTTTGTGCTGTCCTCTGAAGGGAGTAGTACACACCGTTGTAGGAAATCTTCAGTTTCTTGGCAATTTCTCGCATGGAATAGCCTTCATTTCTAAGAACAAGAATAGACTGTCGAGTTTCACATGAAAGTTCTCTTTTTCTGGCCATTTTGAGAGTTTAATCGAACTCACAAATGTAATGCTCCAGATTCTCAACTAGCTCAAAGGAAGGTCAGTTTTATAACTTCTCTAACCAGCAAAACTGTTTTCAGCTGTGCTAACATATATGTTTTTAAGGGTTTTCTAAACATCCATTAGCCTTCTTACACAGTTAGCAAACACAATGTACCATTAGAATACTGGAGTGATGGTTGCTGGAAATGGGCCTCTATACACCTATGTAGATATTGCATTAAAAACCAGACGTTTGCAGCTAGAATAGTTATTTACCACATTTACAATGTACAAATTCATAAATTCCATAACCAAAGATATATAAATCAAGTTCATAAATGCCATGCTCAAAATGAAACTCCAAGTCCAAGAATCCCATAACCCTGGTGGAAATGTTTCAGATCTTGTAGACGGGCAGATGATCTATGGGTGGATGTTAAAGTGCCAGTGCATTATAACCAATCCTTAATGTGCCAAAAAACTTGACATTCTGCAGAAAGAAAAAAATATTAAAAAAGAGATATATTCAAAAAAGAAACAATAATTATTAATTAAACTAACCCTCAAAAAAAAGACAACTTAGGTATAAAACCCCGTAAATGTGAGTTCCTCATTTAATCCACGTGGTGTAAGAGAACACAGGTTAAAAATCCACCTGGACTCAGATCTAAGTAGTTGTGGAACTACATGTGCTCCCCTAATATTGACTCGAAGAAAATCCAACCCAACAATTTTCAACCCACTACTTTTACCTCCATGATGCTCCAAAAAATGGGAAGCGACCGATGTCAAAGGTCTATCCTTTTTCTGTTTATCCCGTCGTGCCAATCCAATATTAGACAGATGTTGTTGTGCCCGCTTACGTAACTCCTGTGTAGTTTGCCCTACATAGATCTTATTACAAGGGCAGATGAGCGCATATACCACATTCCTTCAATCGCAATTTACATATCTCTGTAGTGTAATCTTCTTCATATCTTCCGAATAAATAAAAGTATTCGAGCCCAGCATGTATTGGCAGACATGGCAATTGCCACAGGCGTAAGTTCCTTTTAATCTCTTGCCACTTCCCTTTGTGGTAGTTGGACGCTGTAAATGACTAGAAACCAATTTATCCTTCAAGTTTGGTGCCCTCCAAGCTATAATATGAGGTTCTAAATCAACACAGGAGGAAAGTCTTGCATCAGAGGTAAGAAGGTACCAATTACCAATAAGTTCCCAGAATCCTATCAAGTGAAGGGTCGTACCTTATTATCCCTATTCCTGTATTTTGATTTAAACAAATCCAAACAATTTGATTCTTTGGCTTGAACATAAGCTTCGGAGATAAGCTTCTTCGGATGTCCCCTATTGTGAAAACGAGCAGACAAATCCTTCGCAGCATCCCTAAAATCCGTCAAAGATGTACAATTTCTGCGGAGTCTAAGGAACTGGCTCTTCGGAATTCCTTTCTTCAAATGAGCCGGATGAAAGCTCTTATAGTGAAGCAGACTGTTTGTGGCGGCAGTTTTGCGAAACAAGGAGGTTACTACAGACGGACCTTCCTTCCGGATCTTCAAATCCAAAAAATCCACCTCTTTGTCAGAAATTTCATGAGTAATGTTGAGACCATTTTGATTTAAAGAGCCTATGAACTCTTCGCATTGTTCTCTTGATCCCTGCCAGAAAAATAAAACATCGTCAATAAATCAGAACCAGCCCACCACATGTCTCCGGAATGATTCCGATGGGCGCACGCATGTCTCATCCCACCAACCTAAAAATAGGTTGGCATAGGAGGGTGCACAGCACATGCCCATCGCTGTCCCGAGAAACCTGTCTGTAAAAACACAATCAAAAACAAAATAATCATGATGTAAAATAAATTCCAACAGACTTACCAGAAACATGTGGTGGGCCAGGTCCCCAACCAAAGACCTTTCAAAAAAGTAGCGTACAGCAGTCAAACCGTGCAAATGTGCAATGTTCGAGTACAAAGACTCGACATCACATGTGACCATTAAAACATTTGCTGGGAGCACAAAATCCTGCAGAATCTCAATAAGATGCATAGAGTCATGTACGTAGGATTTTAAACCTAAAACAAAAGGTTGGAGAAAAAAATCAACATAAATGCAATCCTGCTCACACAATCCCCCTATTCCAGCCACAATCGGGCGGCCCGGGGGATTGGTAAGGTTCTTATGTACCTTAGGCAGCATGTAAAACGTTGGAGTGGTAGGGTGTAAAACTTCCAGAAATTTAAATTCCCTCTTGGTAATGATATTGATATTGAATGCTGTAAATAATAATTTCTCCAATTTCTTCTGAAAGGTTACAGTGGGATCTGAAGAATAAATTCACATCCCACAGGACAACGTTCCCACCTTTGTCAGCCTCTTTAATCACAAAGAGGGGATTGTTCTGCAACTTCTGAATAGTATGAAAGTCTCTTTTTCCCAAATTTTTCCCACGAACGGTATTAGGCCCAAGTTTTTCCACCTCTAATATAACCGCCTGAAAAAACAAATTAACCCTAACAAGCTATGAGACCTTGGTCAAAGTTATCTGAATGGTAAAATACTTTGCAAGGTACTCCTTTCATTTTTCACTCTAAAATTGTACAAAACCAAAATAATGCACTGATATTGCTTAGAATGTTGAAAAGTGTGTTTCATGTTTAACATTATGCATTTTGGATATTCTTTCATCTTCAGCTTGCTTAACTGTTCACATTAACAGTAAGTTTGACCACGGGTGCCCAGTCTTTTGCATGCCACTTTATGTTGGTTTATGTGACATTATACATTTTTCACAAAAGAGGTGCCAAGCTGGGATACCTTGTGGCCAGGGCTGGAATGCCCATCTGGCAATTCTGAAAAAATGGCAGATAGGCCAATGTCCTTTCATGACAAGCTTTTCCTCACTCCTCTCTGACCTGTCTTTGCATGATGCAGCATCAGTCCTCAGAAGTAATGTGTTGTGCCTGCAGAGATGACCACTCATATGCAGCATCCTGAAATCCATCGCCAGTGCTACCAAACTGCTGAGAAATACTAAATCTACCCTTCTGCACATCCTGTCCCTGTCAACAGCACAAAATAGATGAGCCTTGCTGTTCAGGTGTCATTGTGCCTACTTCCAGTACATGCACACAGCTGGTGAAATCAGGAAAAGTACACCTTGGCTTCAATTTGCATGAACCAGAAGTAGACACCAAGGAGCACACATGAGATTTCTGCCAGGATTGTGATACCAATCCCTGCCCTCATGGACATCAGCCAAGCCTGGCTGGGAGGGATATTCTGACTGGGACCAGCCATTTTGACTTTTATCAGCAGAGGCTCCTCCTCTTTGACACAAGACCCAATAAGCATGCAACTAGAGTGGGAGATAAATGTACATTTCTGCACCATTAGAAACCTCTTTGGAACAATAAGGACAAAAAAAGCTAGACCATAGGTACTGGTGGCGGTTTTGGAGGCAACGTCCTGACAGGTCCCCTTTAATAGCATCTATTATAAACATTATTCCAGTTAGCATAAAAAATAATTACTTGACCTATTGAATGGTTTATGACCTGGCTGTGTTTGATTTCTCTTCTATCTTCTATCTCACGGCAGCCTATAATAAATGTAGCACTGTCTCCTTTGTAGCGGCAAGCAGGAGCAGTGCTCTGGTATGACAGCTGGGCTCCTGCTCTAACAGTCAATAGCGACCGCAGCATTTAAAAGTGGTTTAGAGGGAGACAGCTCCCTCTATAAGGCATTGACAATGACATTGCTGGGTGTCAATGTCTGTACATGGCAGTTAGGGGCCTAATGAAGGCCTCCAGGTCTGTCTGCAACAGGTGATACTGCTGGTCGCAGACATTTAACCCTTCAGGTGCCATGATCAAATGTGACCATGGCATCTGAAAGCTGAAAACACAGAAGTGCAGCACTTCCGGTGCTGGAACGTCTCACCCTGAAGGATCCAAGGCTGCCACAGCTATGTTCCTATGTTCCGTCCCCATTCATTTTAATGTGAGTATTCAGACATCAGTTTTTTTAGCACGGATGCATGTCCTATCTTGATCCGTGTTCCCGGATCCCTCACGCCCCTTATAGTCAATGAGTCAGTGAAAACCACGGATTCCTCACGGATGCCATCCGTGTTGCATCCGTGTTTCACGGATCAATAAGAAGAGATGCTTTGAAAATTATTTTTCAGCTGCTCAGTGTCAGTGAAACACGGATGCAACACGGATGGCAAAACAAGGACCCACGGACGACCCAACACGGATCCTTCACGGATGCCTCACTGACCACCTGCTCATGGATTGGAGCACGGACACGGACGTGTGAATGAGGCTTTATAGAAGGAGAGAGGAGAAGTGTCACTCAGAACACCTGTGTCAATGAGCCTATTTATAGATACTCACATGCTTAAAATGGCTGCAAATGTAGGTCAATATCTTGAGAAAACATGCCTTGTGTGCTGTAGCATATTTACAGGGAGATGCTTTCTACGAGATGTTTGCTCAGCATTTATTAGAACTGTGTGGATATAGATTTTTGCTTTTCCTTTGTATATAACAGCTAGGATCTCTTTTGCATATTGGCAGTGTGGTTCATGAAGTCTTGCTAAGCAGCTTTTAATTCTTGTATCTTCTTTTGGCACAAAAGCAAAGAAACCCTGCCCTTGCCCAGGTTACTCAAAGCAGTCTATTGCTTGTTCTACCAGAGTTGACGTTAAAGGGGTTATTCCTTGATCCCATGATAGACCCAGCCCTGTAACTCACATGGATCCAAAGAGCTGCCCATTCATTGATTCAATTGCTCTGCTTAAAGCTGGCAGCTTAGGGGGCGTGTGCTTTTAATTTGGACAGAGAATTTTGAAAAAGTGCAAACAGCAGGTGGTGCTATACAGATTGACTTCAGTGAATAACTCAGTCCCTAACTAAATTTTTAATTACAGGCAATTACAAGAGTATTCAGATCCAGGTCCTGGTTTGGAAAATGTAGAATATTTTTCATGAGACAAGCCCTCTAAAAGTAACTTTGTCCTTGGCAATGGAAATGGATTTAAATATAGTAAAACATCATTTTTCTGAGCAATGCGGGCACATATGAACATGGGACCAACACAGGTGCCTTCAGCTGCTAAGTGCACAAGTAACAGGTCAGCCAGTGACATAGGTACAAATCTGCTGACAGATGCCCTTTAATATGTGTGTACATGTGCCACGTTTCTGTGGTGATTTCACTTTTACATAACTGCACCTGCCACCTGCACATGTTGCGGTTTATGCACAGTTTTTCCACGTGGATTCTCATACAGAAAAATCATTCAAAAAAGCGTAATACAGCACCTGCAAAGTGTATGAGATTAGACAAATCTCATGTACACTTCGCTTTTTCATTCCGTGCGGAAACTGACCTGCCGTGCAGATTTAGAAGTCCGCAGCATGTCAATTATGTTTGCGCTTTTTGGTGCAGATTTTACATTTTTCTCCAGAAAACTGAAATCCACATGGAAATTTGTGCGCATCTTCTGCATGTTTACCCGTACCTGTGTAGCCTAACTGGTTCTACGGATAATGTGCCACACATGTATAAGCTTCTACAGATTCTGCATTGCACTGTAGAAAGCCATTCATGAGCACTGACTACGAATAGCACACACAAGAGTAGTTTTGTAACTGCAGACTTTCAGCGTACAAGCAATTTTAAGGTCTCTTAAGGTCGAGAGCTTCAAATCTAGTTGTAGATTTCAGGATACGACTGTAGAGCAAACAAGCAACGTCTCTTCCAGAAAGATTTGCCCTAATAAAAATGACAGTGAGTGTCTCCTAGTAACTCTCTAAACACAGACAACTGTCCAGGCTTTCCGCACGGTAAACACTGTCATGTGAAGCGGCTCTAAAAGTAGACTTCAGCAGTCCCGTGACTATTGCATCCATTCTCTGCTGTTACACTCTTCCAAAACAAGACTTCTCTGCTGTGGGTACACATGGCACGATATACAACAAAATAAAAAAAAAACTCCAGGGAATGTATCATTTGATTTGTAAGAAAAAAGACAGTGAAAAGAATTTCTAGGAGAGATGGGAACATCTGCTTTACATGGGTTGTCCAGGCAGTCATTTTTGTTTTTCCTAAAGAGGAAACGGCTTGAAGGGGTTGTCTCACTTCACTAAATGGCATTTATCATGTAGAGAAAGCTACTACAAGGCACTTACTAATGTATTGTGATTGTCCATATTGCCTCTTTTGCTGGCTGGATTCATTTTTCAATCGCAATATACATTGCTTGTTTCCATGGGTAACGACAACCACTGCAGCGCTGATATGAAGTGGCCAGGATGGGAGTGCCTATGGGTGCTCCCACAGTCCCGACCACCAGAAAGGCTGGCAGTTTTTACTATTGGGTGCAAGCACGCAATCCTGCAGCGGTGGCCTTAAAGGGGTTGTCTTACTTCAGTAAATAGCATCTATTATGTAAAGAAAGTTAATACAAGCCACTTACAAATGTAATGTGATTATCCATATTGCCTCCTTTGCTGGCTGGATTAACTTTTCCATCACATTATACACTGCTCGTTTCCATGGTTACAGACCACCCTGCAATCCATCAGTGGTGGTCGTGCTTGCACACTATAGGACAAAGCGTCAGGCTCTCTGGTGGCCGGGACCATGGGAGCGCTGCACTTTTTCCTATAGTGTGCAAGCACGGCCGCTGCTGCTGGATTACATAATGGTCACAACCCCTGGGTACAAGCAGTGTATAATGTGATGGAAAAATGAATCAAGCCAGCAAAGGAAGCAATATGGACAATCACATTACATTAGTACAGTGCCTTTGTCTACGAGATAAATGCCATTTGCTGAAGTGACACAACCCCTTTAAAAAGATAAGAAAGAAATCATACCAGCCTTACCGATTCCCTCGGCTCTCCAGTCGTGATGCTTCCGAGGTCCACTGCCGGTGTCTGCTTTCTGGTCCCTCTCCACACAGGATATGTCACCATTCAGCCATTCCCTGGCCATGGGACATTAAGGAGTATCACTTCTTTTATTTTTCCATTCTGACCTTTTTTTTTTCTAATCAAATATTTCTTTTTACAGCCCCCAACTTCAGACACTCCGAGGTACAGCATCCACAGAATGGCATACATCACAAATAATATAGATGATAAAACCCGCCTCCTAATTCAAGAATCCCATTTACCTTATTTAGGGTTCATGCACACGACATATGTATTTTGCGTTTACAAAACACGGATCTGCAAAAAATTTAGATGATGTCCATGTGACATCTGTATTGTCTCCTTTTTTTTGCGGATCTATTGTAACAATGCCTATCCTTATCCTTTTTTGCGGAACAGCCATGCGGACATACAGAAACGGAATGCACACGGAATGAGTAATTTCCTTTTTTATTTTGCGGAACCATTGAAGTAAATAGTTCTGCAAACAGGTTTTATATGATTGGTCTGCTCACCCTCCCCACTGTTAAAGATAGGTGCTCTATTTAATAGACAGACCCACTCTGTCCGAATACAAACCAGGGTTGAAAACTAATTAGCTTAGATAGGCCCTCACATCTGTGACACTTGCAACGTACTGCATATCATTTATTAAGACATACTAAATACACAATGTTCTAAAAACTCTTAAAATGGATTATATTCTATTACGCAATGAAAAAATAAGGTAAAAATCTACAAATTAAATCAAATTAGCAGCCTCCTTGACCTCAGGTCCACTATGTGACATATATAGATGAACAGCCGGCTCCTTCTATGCAATAACTGCATCCATACTGAAGCTTGATTAATATACAAAATCGATATTGGGATGTATCACATCGATATGTGACTGTATATTAGTTCAGATCGCAATTATAGTCATACTGTAGTGCAGTCATAAGTTAAAAGATAGTATTATATATATTAGACAGGCACTCTTGACTGGAGTCATGTGTATATTTATTCCAAAATCATAAAAAATATATTAAAATTAGAAATAAAACTATAAAAATAAAAGTTAATAAGATAAAGTTAAAAAGTAAATAGTACGCTATACAATAACATCAAAGGCTTATAGGTTTCTTATCACTCCTTGGTCTTATATTTGTTCGTTGTTAGTTATTAGTTCATCCACTTTGATCCTTTCAAATATGTATAATGTCCAACAGTAGTCAGTATTTGATCTTTTACAATAGTGTCCCAAATACTAATTGCAATATCACAGATGTTAGTTATGATAGTACAACCATTGAGCGATCATTAGTAGTGATGAGCGAATCGAAGCGGCAATATTCGTGATTCGCACGAATATTGCCCGCTTTGGCTCGGCTCGGCATCCCGAGGCAGCGCGGGTTCGTGATTATTCGTGCGTCACTGCAAGTTTGAAATGCCCGGTTTTTTCAGCCAATCAGCATCAAAGGGAAGCCTGTGGGAACGCCTGCTGTGATGTAACAGCCCCTATACCTCCCCAGCAGTGATTGGCTGGCAGTGACATGTGACCTAAGTTTACATAAGGTAGGGACCTGCATAGTGTCGGACTGGCCCACCAGAGGACCGGAGGATCCTCCGGTAGGCCCCAAGCCACCCAGCCACTTAAAAAAAGCATACTTGCCTGTCCTGCCGCACTGCCGCTGTCCTCGGTTCCCATGCTCCACTGTCTTCCCTTCCGGCGCGCACTATGACCTGACGCAGCGTCAGGTCATAGTGTGTGCCGGCAGGGAAGACAGTGGAGCGCGGAACCTGATGGAAGCCGCAGTGCGGCAGGGCAGGTAAGTATGCTTTTTTTAAGTGGCTGGGTGGGCTGATCTGAGGTCTGAGGGGGGGGGGAGAGACCCTGATCTGAGGTCTGATGGGGCACAAGACGCCGACCTGAGGTCTGATGGGGGCACAAGACGCCAACCTGAGGTCTGATGGGGGCACGAGACGCCGACCTGAGGTCTGATGGGGGCACGAGATGCCGACCTGAGGTCTGATGGGGCACGAGACGCCGACCTGAGGTCTGATGGGGCACGAGACGCCGACCTGAGGTCTGATGGGGGCATGACACGCCGACCTGAGGTCTGATGGGGGCACGAGACGCCGACCTGAGGTCTGATGGGGGCACGAGACGCCGACCTGAGGTCTGATGGGGGCACGAGACGCCGACCTGAGGTCTGATGGGGGCACGAGACGCTGATCCCTGTACTGTGACATCACTGTGTTTATTATCCCTGTACGATGACATCACTGTGTTTATTATCTCTGTACTGTGACATCACTGTGTTTATTATCCCTGTACAGTGACATCACTGTGTTTATTATCTCTGTACTGTGACATCACTGTGTTTATTAACTCTGTACTGTGACATCACTGTGTTTATTATCCCTGTACGGTGACATCACTGTGTTTATTATCCCAGTGCAGGAAGAGGTAAGTGGTATGTGTTTGTGTGTTTGTCTTCTATTTTTCAGGGTCGTGAATGCAGAGGACTACATCGGATTCAGTGGACAACGTCGGACCAGCTTTTTTTTTTTTTTTTTTTTAATAAAATTGTCAAACAGGGGTCTGGGGGAGTGGTTATTTCAATAAAATGTTTTATACTTGTGTGTGTGTATTTTTTTTTTACAATACTATCTACAGACGGCCCGGATTACTAATACTGGGCTTAGTGCTTGCTGGTATGGCAGGCCAGCACTAACCCCAACATCTATTACCTCGGCACCCACCGCCACCAGGGGTGCCGGGAAGAGCCGGGTACCCGCAGGACCGGACCTTCTAAATTGAGGGTCTGGCTCTGGGGCGGCTGTAGGCTGGTACCATTAGGCTGGGAAGGGCCAATAACCGTGTCCCTTCCCACCCTGGTAGTGCCAGGCTGCCGCTGCTGGTTGTATCTGGCTGGCGAAGGAAAAAAGGGGGGGACCCCACGCCATTTTTTTAAAAATTATTTAATTATTTTTGTAAAAAAATGGCGTGGGGTCCCTAAACCCAGTATTAGTAATCAGGGCCGCCTATAGATAGCCCTAATTACTAAAACTGTAGTATTGTAAAAAAAAATACACACACACAAGTATAAAACATTTTATTGAAATAAACACTCCCCCAGACCCCTGTTTGACCATTTTATTAAAAAAAAAAAAAAAAAAGCTGGTCCGACGTAGTCCACCGAATCCGACGTAGTCCTCTGCATTCACGACCCTGAAAAATAGAAAACAAACACACAAACACAGACCACTTACCTCTTCCTGCACTGGGATAATACACACAGCGATGTCACTGTACAGGGATAATAAACACAGTGATGTCACTGTACAGGGATAATAAACACAGCGATGTCACTGTACAGACATTATAATCACAGCGATGTCACTGTACAGGGATAATAAACACAGTGATGTCACCGTACAGGGATAATAAACACAGTGATGTCACCGTACAGGGATAATAAACACAGTGATGTCACAGTACAGAGATAATAAACACAGTGATGTCACAGTACAGAGATAATAAACACAGTGATGTCATCGTACAGGGATAATAAACACAGTGATGTCACCGTACAGGGATAATAAACACAGTGATGTCACAGTACAGAGATAATAAACACAGTGATGTCACAGTACAGAGATAATAAACACAGTGATGTCACCGTACAGGGATAATAAACACAGTGATGTCACAGTACTGGGATAATACACACAGTGATGTCACTGTACAGGTATAATAAACACAGTGATGTCACAGTACAGAGATAATAAACACAGTGATGTCACCATACAGGGATAATAAACACAGTGATGTCACAGTACAGGGATAATAAACACAGTGATGTCAAAGTCCAGGGATAATACACAACCTCAGATCAACACATTGTGCCCCCATCAGACCTCAAATCAGCGTCTTGTTCCCCCATCAGACCTCAGGTCAGCGTCTTGTGCCCCCATCAGACCTCAGATCAGCGTCTTGTGCCCCCATCAGACCTCAGATCAACACAATGTGCCCCCATCAGAGCTCAGGTCAGCGTCTTGTGCCTCCATCAGACCTCAGGTCAGCGTCTTGTGCCCCCATCAGACCTCAGGTCAGCGTCTTGTGCCCCCATCAGACCTCAGGTCAGCGTCTTGTGCCCCCATCAGACCTCAGATCAACACAATGTGCCCCCATCAGACCTCAGGTCAGCGTCTTGTGCCCCATCAGACCTCAGGTCAGCATCTTGTGCCCCCATCAGACCTCAGGTCAGCGTCTTGTGCCTCCATCAGACCTCAGGTCAGCGTCTTGTGCCCCCATCAGACCTCAGGTCAGCGTCTTGTGCCCCCATCAGACCTCAGGTCAGCGTCTTGTGCCCCCATCAGACCTCAGATCAGCGTCTTGTGCCCCCATCAGACCTCAGATCAACACAATGTGCCCCCATCAGACCTCAGGTCAGCGTCTTGTGGCCCCCCTCAGACCTCAGATCAACACAATGTGCCCCCATGTGCCCCCATCAGACCTCAGGTCAGCGTCTTGTGCCCCCCTCAGACCAGCGTCTTGTGGCTGGGGCCCCCCATGAAATCCAGGTGCTCCAATTATAATCTGGCCCTGGCAGCGCGGCAGATCTTAGAACATGGCAACCGCATTAAAGTGATGCGTGCGCCATGTTCTATGTATCGGACGGCAAGAAAACTCGGTATCGAGCTTCGGTACCGCACTAGGTACCGAAACCGTACCGAGTTTTCGATATATCGTGCAACACTACTTTCAACTACCTCACCCCCCGACACCTGTGTCTCGCCATTGTCCACCACCTCCTCAGACAACACTGGTAAATCCCCACTGTCAGCACACTGAGACTGCAAAAGGTCTTGCGAATTGGGGCAGAGAATGTTCTGGGGTAGCACATCAGAGAAGGGGTGACTATGGGGTTCCAGGGAGTACGTGACCACATGCAATCTCCATCCAAAAAGTCATACTGAGGCTCACCACCATGCTTTACACTGCAATTTTATTGAAAGACAGACAATCAGGGGTTCACCGCCAGGTTGTCAGGCAGCATTTTTAAGTGGGTCACCGTTACCGTGTCCCTGAAAATTGCCTTGGGGTCATCAACAGACTATTGGCCAGATTTAGAAAAAATGGTGCAATTAGGGAGCCTCAGAGGCATCCCTACATGCTGCCCCTGGTGTTTCCTATCCATTTCCAAGGTGTTTCCATCTTTTTCTGAGGTTTTCACATGTTGGAGCAAACTTGACTGTGCAGAACCTTTGGCCCCTGCAAAAATATTCGGGTCTCCCATAGACTTTAATGGGATTCGTGATTCGGCTCGAACCCACGAATCCCGCGGAAAATTCGGGCCGAATACCGAATCCCCGAATCTTTTAGGATTCGCTCAACTCTAGTGGTTATATTTCAGATGTTAGTCCTTTGTACCACTACAGATCTTAATTGTGATGCCGCAAGTATTTGATATATTAGCTTCACTCCCAGTCATATGAGGGACTCAATTCTCACATTACTGTGTCCATATGGCTCATCATATACACAATGTATTTGCGAGGTTCCAATCTGCAGAATAATCCTTTTCTAAATTATCTGAATATTTGTTCAAAACACCGGCAGAACTTCATACATATGTACGGGATGTTACTAAATAGAGCGTCACTTTACTTATACATATATAAGGAATATAAGGAGGATACACAATCTCTCTTTCTCCATAAAAGCAGAATTTACAAAGAGCAAAGAGCAAAATCGCAAGCAATGTGGCGTAAAAGTTAGTAAGCAATGTAGCGTAGGGGTTAGAGTGATATACTCACAGCTTTTTCTTCCTATTCACTGCACCAGTGGCGTCCCACTTGGTAGAAGAGACAATCTAGCACTTACCCTTAACAGCGCTGTCCTGGGGGTATTATCTGTGGCATATATTGAATTGGAGTCCGTGCTGTCCATGCTCCCAGTGTTGTGCTGTGTGCGGCTTGCAGTGAGTCGCTCTGTATCTGAACTTAGCGTCCCACGTGGGTAAATTCTCTTGCTCAGGATGGCGTCTCACGTGACTCCGCTACTCCCGTCTTATGCTGTTGAGTATAATGAAGCTTGCTCGAAAACAGTCCAGTACAAGCAGGATTTACATTTGATCCATGAGGTAATACTACCATCAAAATTCCAAACGCATTTCGAAGTATAGACTTCCTCAGTGTCCATATATGTTTTTTATTTTTATATTTTTAGTTCTAATTTTAATATATTTTTTAGGATTTTGGAATAAATATACACATGACTCCAGTCAAGAGTGCCTGTCTAATATATATAATACTATTGTTTGTTTGACGACGTGGAGATCGTAGTGTATTCTGCCGGCTATCTGATTCTCGTACTCCAATTCTACCAGGATCAATGTTGTAACACAGTAGGGTGGGTAGTATTGGTGGGTGTTATTTTATCTGTCAGTTCATATGCCAGTTATGCCATACGCTTTTCGAGGTTGCTGACCTCTTCCTCAATGGCCATCATCAATGTGTATAGGAAACACCCACTGTTTATACCCACTTCATCAAAGACACCACCAAAACCCCCACTGGATTCTCTGTGTTACATCGTTGTTTATTTATCATTTATCATTACAGGCCACATAAAAACGGAACAGACATAGAAAAAAAATACGTTTGTGTGCATGAGCCCTTATACAGTATATTCTCTGCTCATGGGGAAAGGGGGGCAATGTAAAGCCAATTTAAGGTAATTTCTCC
Source organism: Rhinella marina (assembly GCA_900303285.1). Classification (NCBI taxonomy): domain Eukaryota; kingdom Metazoa; phylum Chordata; class Amphibia; order Anura; family Bufonidae; genus Rhinella; species Rhinella marina. Next base: position 315,753 of record ONZH01014133.1, on the reverse strand, counting down.
ACTGGATATAGCAGCATCACCACTGCATGACCACTGGCATTTATTATGTCCAATGTATGAGATATAATCAATTAGTCTCAAGGAGGAATAATGTAGGGACCAGCTCCAGAATATACTATATGCCCATTTCTCCCCTGGAATTCAGCCCATAGCTCTCTCCAATTTATGTAAAGCTTGCTTAGAATGTTTATCTATACGATTTTTAAGTAAATGTCTATATCTAAAAGAAATGAGACCAGAAAAGCCTTTATCCCGAACATTTACAGATGAACGGATAAATTCTAAACTAATGTAATCCATCATGAACCCAATTCTTTTGCAACTCAATTCGAACAAATCTCTCAAAATGGCAGCCACCGTTTTACAGGTCAAACGGCAGAGCCAAAGACACGTGGCACCAAAAAAAAAATAAAATCAGACTGTGCAGTGTGTTATAAAACAGGCTGGTTGTTACCACTCTCTTCCATCTGTTTTCCCATAGACATGTAAGTTGCTGTCACTTTGACAGTACTAATACTGTCTTGCCATTAAAGAGCTGGAAAGTGGTTGGATATGGTCCTAGGAGACCTCAGAGTGCCATACGCAACTGTTCAGGGCAATCTGAGCACTTCCGATTCAGGTGCAGTTTATCTGTAACCAAATTGAATCTGTCGACCAATTCCTTAGAGTCAGATCTGAAATGAACTTAAAAATTCGATCTCCCACAATATCTTTGCTCTGGACAGTAAATCCATACCAAGCAGCTGGCATTTAGACCACAGTTACTCATACGTTTTCTTTCAAATCTTTATTATTTTCATCTATAAAATTCTTACAAAAAGACATGTAAATATCTCACTACAGACAAGCTCCCTCCTTACCCTCCCCTCCTTCCTCATACTATCCCCCATTATACAATTGATTCCAATACTCCAGTACTTTCCATTTTCTGCTCTTATTAAGAATAACTTTTTCATATGGTTTAATTGTATCTACCTCTGATGCTCATTCTCTTTCTGTAGGTGCCCATTTCCAAGCGATTATTAATCTGGTTATAGTATTTTATATATCACAGAGTGGACCTACTTTCTTCTCCTAAGCCCTGCATATCACCTAATATTGCACATAGAAATCTATCGTTTGAAAAACATCCGCTTTATCATTTCAAAGATATCAATCCAGTATGTTTTGATTCTTCTGCATTCCTACCACACATAGTACTCAAGATCTATTACATTGTCCACAACACGTTACCCCATTTTATATAACCTGTTAGGTGCATAATATAATCTTTGTATTACAAATAATTGTACTACCCTATGTGACATTCAATATATTATCAAACTTTATTCCAAAACTCCTTTTCATTACCTATTACTGTCATCCATTTTGCAGTGATGTGCGTCTCTGTGTACTTGCACATTAATTTTTAGGTTGCTCAGCCGTTCTGTGCATAGGGGACCGCAATCCGCCGTCCCCAATGCACAGGCACTATTCGTGCGGCTGCCACGACTGATCCAGACCCATTCAAGTGTAGTCCTTCCATGGGGTTCCGTGCCCCCGTTCTGCACCGCACCTCCAGAGAGAATGGGTCCGCATCCACGATGCGGTGAGCACACAGCCGGTGGCAGCATATTGCGGACCCACTGTTTGTGGGCTGCAATAAGGGCCATGGTGATTTTGTGGGGATGGCATGGCCTAAGATGAAACATTTTGAGCCAATTTGTTCCGCATTTGTGGTGTAAAATGTTGTCTCAAAGTAAGCCAAACTGTTGTTATACACAAAAGTGTCACACCCTGCAAAACATTTTTCATACAGTCACTGGAATAAATCTGGTGCAGGTCTTGCAGTCCTAAATTTACAGTATCTGCATGCTTATTAAATCTGCCTCTGACTTTTTAGGCCGAGTTTCCACGGTCACATTTTTTATGCAGTTTTTGAAGATACAGCCAGGAAAGAATCCAGAGGGAACTTATGAAGAAAAGACTGAAGGGGACATTTCTGACCAGATATACCCCAATACGCCACTTTACACCATGGTGCGGCAGAATCTGCAACTTCTTCCCCACTCACGCCAGGTCTAAAAAAGTGGGCATAGCTTGGGCGGGAAAGAGGACGGACTGGCAGGCCTGTCTCATTCATCATTTTCTACTCCTGATTTAGGTGTAGAAAATGGTCTAAATGTAAGACAGCAAAGAAGTACGACAGCTGTCTATGCCGTCGCCTCTTTCATAACTTTGGCTATAGTGCTTAAAACACCGGTCCTAATAAATGTGCCCCTGAGTGTTCTCTTTTTAAATCTAATCTTGATTATGGCTTTAAAAAATGCATAAAAAAACTTGAATGAGGAAACTCAGGTTTAACCCCTTAAAGAGGCTCTGACACCCAGATCAACCCTACCCTACCAGGCATATAGCCTGGTAGGGTTGATGACCCTGACAAAAATGATACCTTTCTGTAGTTCTTCTGTAGATGTTTCGGTGGTGGAGACAAATCAACTTTATAAATGCAAATGAAGTATTCGAGCACTCGGAGGCGGGCTTATGTCCTCCAAGCACTGCTTCAGTGATGCCCCTCTTGCTTCATAATGACTCCCCTCTCCTGTTGATCACGTCCCCATGCCTGTAGGTTGACAGCACTAGACCCTCTGGTCTGCCTCTGAGATCCCGCACTTGAGCACTTGAGTCCAGAACGACGAGTGCGCACAACATCTTTGCCTTCATTCCCCGCTTGTGAAGATGTCTAGTGCGCATGTGCTGTTGCGTCACAGAATCCACAAGTGGCGGCGTGTGCACACTAGACATCTTCACAAGAGCCAATACCACCATGTTCATCCCACATTCCTCTGATGTTTATATTGAGAAGGTAGCCTTGCTGTGGTAAGTAAGAAGGTAGCCCTCCCTTCATGACAGTAGCGCAGTATAGGGAAGAGTAAGGGACACACTTTTTAGGTGTACATTCACACTGTGTTTTGTATTTATGGTAACATGTAAGGCTACTTTCACACCAGCCGTCGTGGATCAGCAAAAATGCTTCTGTTACTGATAATACAACCATTTGCATCCGTTATGAACAGATCTGGTTGTATTATCTCTAAAATAGCCAAGAGGGATCCGTCTCTAAAACCATTGTAAGTCAATAGAGGACGGATCCGTTTTCTATTGTGTCAGAGAAAACGGATCCGATTATGACAGGCAGGGTATAATAGCCCCCTTTATCCCTTTATGGTAAGTGGCAACAGGGACAGAAAGCATTGCCCCCATTTTTTCCTGCCTGGATCACGGTGTCTGCCACCCCAAGTGTGTATAACAGAAGGATACTACCAACCTCAAGAATAGATCGTTACTACTAGAAGGTGGTAAGAATAATATATTTTGTTCTGATTATATGTCTTTTCACTATGTGTTTCTAACATATTATTACTATCCTGGGCTAAGATTTTTAATTGGAGTATAGTAATAGTTATGTTTTAAGTTGCCCACAGCCTTTTGTTAGTTGACACAAAGAAAACGGTCAAAAACGGACGGAAATCTGTCACCATTTACTTACATTGTGTGTCAGGACGGATCCATCTTGCTCCGCACCACATCGCGGACAGAAAACCAGTGCTAGCAGCGTTATTCTGTCCCTGATGGGGACACAACTAAATACATTCTGGTGCATTCCGTTTCGTTCAGTTCAGTTTTGTCCCCATTTACAATGAATGCGGCCAAACTGAAGCGTTTTCCCCCACTATTGAGATCCTATGACGGATCTCTATAGTGGAAAATGAAAGCGCAGGTGCGAAAGTAGCCTAAGTCCAGACCCACATATCCCTGGTTGCACTGCAGATCTAGGCCTACAGCATGTCATTGCTGGCTTCTAACTTTGGGATCTAGCTCCTAGATCGAGCCAATTGTCTAGCACTGATCTATGGCCATTGCAAGTAGATTCAATGCTGATTAAATAATATTCATTGGTAATATGCAATTGATTTACATTTCCCACCTTTTCAGTGTTCTGCTTTTTTTTCCTAGAAGAATGCCACTTTTTTCCATGGGTTATGTCTGGTATGGCGGTATAACCCTATTGGACTGACTAAAACTGAGTCCATAGGCTACACTGCTTTTGGAATAAGAGGAACCTTTATTAATTTTTTGGGTGGTGTTTTTTCAAACAGATCGCTGCAAAAATGCAGTTTTTGTAGGACATTTTAGAATTTTCAATTGGTTACATACATCTGGCCACTGCATTTTTTTTTTTTTTGTTCCAAAGAAAAGCCACAGACAAAAATCTGCCATAAAGGGGTGTTCTGAGATTTAACAATTGATTGCCTATCCCAAGGATAGTTCCTCGTTATCAGATCAGCAGAAATCCGATACCCCCTATGTTCACATCTCTGGATTCTACAGTTCAACGCCGGATCCCCATTGACTTAGAAGCTTAAAACATCAGATAACAGAAATACTGCATGCATCACTCTTTAGTAAATGCATTGTCTGTTTTCACTTCCTTAAAGATGCATTTACACCTTGCAATGAGCAGCAGAAGGAACGCTTCCTTCCTGACAGGTGGCTGCTCACACATTGGAGGAGGCCTGTGCATTTACATGCAGCGATCACCTCCACAGTATGAGAATGAGGGATCACTATTGTGTCTGGACCAGGGGCGGATTGGCAATGTACCCCACCGGGACACTTCCCGGTGGGCCGATTGCCTAAAGTATGCTGTGGGCCGGTGTCAGCAGGGTGAACAGCGGCCGCCGCCCTCACTACAATACACATTACAATACACATTGCGGCCACCAGCAGCCCTGCTATCTCATTATCATAACAATGTCATGATAATGAGATCGTAGCAGGGCAGCTGCTGGCCGCAATGTGTATTGTATTGCAATGTGTATTGTACAGAGGGCGGCCGCCGCCGCTGGCCCTCCTGTGATCTTCTTATCATTCCCTATTGTGCAGCCCCTGCCTCTCATAATGTACTCACCCCTGTACCTCCTGCTGTCAGGTCCTTTAACACCCGACAGCAGGAGAGAGCTCACTATCCTCTTCAGATGGGAAAGGATCTGTGGCTCCTCCCACTCCCAGCGTCAGCGCGACTGACGCTGTGTCATCACCCCTATCCCTCCTGCTCCAGGACACAGGCCAGAAGAGGCTACTCCAGGTCTGCACACAAAGGTAAGTTTTTTTGTTTGTTTGTTTTTTGCCAGCCATTAACAATAAGGGGTCAGGGCACATTTAAGTGTCCACTGTACATTACTGGGGCAGGGAGGGACATTACTGGGGGCAGGGGGGCATTACTGGGGACAGAAGGGAAATTACTGGGGACTCTATAGTAACATTACTGGGAGCAGAGGGGAAATTACTGGGGGCTCTATAGTGACATAACTGGGAGCAGGGGGCATTAATGGGGATGCTATAGTGACATTACTGGGGGAAGGGGGCATTACTGGGGCTTGTATAGTGACATTACTGGAAGCAGGACGGCATTACTGGGGGCTTTATAGTGACATTACTGGGGTGGGGGTGGGGTGGTATTACTGGGGCAGAGGGGCATTACTGGGAGAGCTATAAGGACATTACTGGGGCCAGGGTGCATTACTGGGGGCTCTATATTGACATTACTGGGGGTGGGAGCATTACTATGGCCGCTATAGGAATATTACTGGGGTGGGGGGCATTACTGGAGGGCAAGGGGAGGACATGATATGATGCTCCCTCTATGGTATTTCTGGCCCCGCCTCTCTCAATCTTGGCCCGCCCACAATTTGGGGCCACTTTTTTTTTTTTTCCAGGGCCACTTTTAATTCCCAATCCGCCCCTGGTCTGGACAGTAGATCGATGTTTAGACGGCACGATTTGCTGCCCAGAAATCATAATTTAGGTGCCTGCACAAATGACAGGATCACCTGATGAACGAGCATTTCACTTGTTCATCAGGTGATCAGCTGCACCTTTACACTGGCAGATTGTCAGGAACGAGCATACGCAGGAACAATCGTTCCCGATAATCTGTCTGATTATAGCAAACTGTAAATCCACCTTATTTGATTATTAGCCATAGATTTGTATCAGCTGGCTGGATTAATTATTCATATTGTCTTGGGATTTGCCATATGTCTGTTATGCTCTTAAAATCCTTGTCTCTACAGAGATCACGGACGCAACACAATGTAACATAAATGTCTCTTGCTAAATCAGTTTATAGAGGAAAATAAAAATAAAAGGATCGTAAGAAAAAATGAGCTACCTAAGGCTCAGTACACACTGCGGTCAGAGGCTCCATGGGCAGTCTTGGCATATATGACAGTAAAGGCTCATGCACACGAATGTATTTTCTTGCTGTGTCCGTTCCGTTTTTTTTGCAGACTGTATGAGGATTAATTCATTTCAATGGGTCCGCAAAGAAACAGAACATGTCCTGTTACTGTCCGCATTACGGACAATGATAGGACTGTTCTATTAGGGGCCAGCTGTTCCGTTCCGCAAAATAGGGGAATTCCACAAAATAGGTCCAAGAGGAGCCAGGGGGGTCTGTCGTACAATGGGTTTGATAGAAACCACCATTGTGAATGGTCTAAGGGTATTTTCACACGAGTCAGATTTTGTACAGAAATTTCTGCATCACACATCATGGACCAAAGTAGTGCATGCTTCCGTGATTTTACTGCAGACCACTGATATGTGAACAAACACATTACAATCAATGGACCTGTGTGCTGTCTGTGATTCACTGATGTTCGAATAAGGCCTTTAAAGGGAATCTTTCACCAGTGACCTTCCTATCCAACTGCTTGCATAGACACATAGCTGTGGTTCACCTGATTAGAGCGCTGTTTTACTTTTGTTGATCCGAAGCTCAAGTTCTGATACCTTTTCTGAATATGCAAATCAGGCCTTTGGTGCAAGGAGGGCCTTACCTTTAATTTTGTTGCACCACACTGTGCTCCTTTCTGTGACCAGCCCCTCCTTCTCGGCTTTGATTCACAGGACCAGGCAGTAGGAAAGCGGTCAGGGAGGGGCTGGCCACAGAAAGGAGTGGAGCTTAGGTGTACCATAAGCAACGGTGACACAACCAAAGGTCTAATTTGCAATAGTTGGCTAGGTAGGTCGCTGGTGACAGATTTCCTTTAAGGCTTAGGCTCTGATTTTATGCGCTGCGATTACTGTGCTTTGCAATCACTGTAGATCTGAGTACTATCACTATATAGGGGATGTACCAGTGATACAGGGCAACCTTTTTTGGTAAATATATAGATAACAGTATGGATTAATGCATAGCCATAAGGTTAATATTAGGAGTGATAACAAGCAATATCACACTTAGTTCTATCATGATACTCACTGACATTATCAAATCCACATTAAAAATTTGTAATGGATGGCTTGTAAAATGGCCTGCTTAAAGGGAATCTGTCACCATTAGGCCTCATGCACAATGGTATTTTTGGTCCATGTCTGATCCATATTTTTTGAGGATTGCACACGGACCTATTCATTTCTGTGGCTCCGAAAAAATAGACAGCACATAGTAACATAGTAACATAGTAACATAGTTTGTAAGGCCGAAAAAAGACATCTGTCCATCCAGTTCAGCCTGTTTTCCTACAAGTTGATCCAGGGGAAGGCAAAAAACCCTGTGAGGTAGAAGCCAATTTTCCTCACTTTAGGGGGAAAAATTCCTTCCTGACTCCAGTCAGGCAATCAGAATAACTCCCTGGATCAACGACCCCTCTCTAGTAACTATAACCTGTAATACCCTCCAAAAATATATCCAGGCCTCTCTTGAACTCTCTTAGTGAACTTACCATCACCACCTCCTCAGGCAGAGAGTTCCATAGTCTCACTGCTCTTACCGTAAAGAATCCTCTTCTATGTTTATGTACAAACCTTCTTTCCTCCAGACGCAGAGGATGTCCCCTCGTCATGGTCACTGTCCTCGGGATAAATAGATGATGGGAGAGATCTCTGTACTGACCTCTGATATATTTATACATAGTTATTAGATCTCCCCTCAGTCGTCTTTTTTCTAAAGTGAATAACCCTAATTTTGATAATCTTTCTGGGTACTGTAGTCCACCCATTCCAGTTATTACTTTAGTTGCCCTCCTCTGAACCCTCTCCAGCTCTGCTATGTCTGCGTTGTTCACAGGAGCCCAGAACTGTACACAGTACTCCATATGTGGTCTGACTAGTGATTTGTAAAGTGGCAGGACTATGTTCTCATCACGGGCATCTATGCCTCTTTTGATGCAACCCATTATCTTATTGGCCTTGGCAGCAGCTGTCTGACACTGGTTTCTGCAGCTTAGTTTGCTGTTCACTAAAATTCCTAGGTCCTTTTCCATGTCAGAGTTACCCACTGCTTTACCATTTAGTATGTACTGGTGACTTGCATTATTCCTTCCCATATGCATAACCTTACATTTGTCAGTGTTAAACCTCATCTGCCACTTTTCTGCCCAAGCCTCCAGTCTATCCAGATCCTGCTGTAGCAGTGCACTGTCCTCTTCTGTGTTAATTACTTTACACAGTTTAGTGTCATCTGCAAAAATTGATATTTTACTGTGCAAGCTTTCTACAAGATCATTAATAAATATATTGAAGAGAATAGGACCCAATACAGACCCCTGTGGTACCCCACTAGTGACAGTGACCCAATCTGAGTATGTACCGTTAATAACCACCCTCTGTTTTCTATCACTAAGCCAGTTACTTACCCACATACAGACATTTTCTCCCAGGCCAAGCATTCTCATTTTGTATACTAACCTTTTATGTGGTACAGCGTCAAACGCTTTGGAGAAGTCCAAATATACGACATCCATTGAGTCGCCGCGGTCAAGTCTAGAACTTACCTCCTCATAGAAACTGATTAAATTGGTTTGACATGACCGATCCCTCATGAAGCCATGCTGATATGGAGTTATTTGCTTATTTTCATTGAGGTACTCCAAGATAGCATCTCTCAGAAAACCTTCAAACAGTTTACCCACAACAGACGTTAAACTTACGGCCTATAGTTCCCGGGCTCTGTTTTTGGACCCTTTTTGAATATTGGCACCACATTTGCTATGCGCCAATCCTGTGGAACACTCCCCGTCAGTATAGAGTCCTTAAATATCAGAAATAAGGGTCTGTCGATTACATTACTTAATTCTCTTAGGATACGGGGGTGTATGCCATCCGGTCCTGGTGATTTGTCTATTTTAATATTTTTAAGACGTTGCTGCACCTCTTCCTGGGTCAGAGAGGACACTTTTAAAGGGGAATTTACTTTTATACTCTGCATTTCATCTGACATTTTATTTTCCTCAGTGAATACAGTGGAGAAAAAGTTATTTAGCAGCTTCGCTTTCTCCTCATCGCTCTCTGCTACTCCCCCCTCATTACTCTGTAAGGGGCCGACACCTTCAGGTTTATACTTTTTAGTATTTATATAATTGAAGAACATTTTAGGGTTAGTTTTACTCTCTTTGGCGATTAATCTCTCGGTCTCTAGTTTGGCTGTTTTTATGTGTCTTTTACATATTCTATTTTTTTCCTTATAGTTTTTCAATGCTTCCTCACTCCCCTCCTGTTTTAGTGATTTAAATGCTTTCTTTTTGTCATTTATTGCTTTCTTTACAGTTCTATTTATCCACATTGGTTTTTTCTTGTTTCTTATTATTTTATTCCTATATGGTATGTACCTCTCACAATTAGATATTAGGATGCTTTTAAAAATATCCCATTTTGTGGCTGTATTTTTATTTTTGAGGACTTTGTCCCATTTAGTTAGGCCTATGGCCTCTCTTAGTTGGCTAAATTTTGCTTTTTTGAAGTTTGGTATTTTTGTTCCTCCCTGAAGAAACGCTCTTTTGAATGACAATTGGAAGGTTATTATATTATGGTCACTGTTTCCCAGGTGTCCCCCGACCTGCACATCTGTTGTTCTGTCAGGTCTATTGGTTAATACTAAGTCCAGTATGGCCGTCCCTCTAGTGGGGTCCTGAACCAGTTGGGAAAGGTAATTGTCTTTGGTTATTTCCAAGAACCTGTTTCCTTTATGAGATGTACAGGTTTCAGTTTCCCAGTCTATATCTGGGTAGTTGAAGTCCCCCATAATAACGACCTCATTATGATTTGCCGCCTTGTCTATTTCATTTAGAAGTAGATTTTCTGTGGTCTCTGATATATTGGGTGGTTTATAATAAACCCCTAGTAGTATTTTATTATTGTTTTTGGCTCCATTTATTTCTACCCACAGTGACTCCACATCTTCATGTCCCTCATTTATATCTTCCCGGAGTGTGGGCTTTAGGCATGACTTTACATAAAGGCAGACCCCTCCCCCTCTCCGGTTTTGACGATCCTTTCTAAAAAGATTGTAACCCTGTACGTTAACTGCCCAGTCATAGCTATCATCCAGCCATGTCTCAGTTACTCCCACTATGTCATAGTCCTCCTCACACATCACTAATTCCAGTTCACCAGTTTTATTAGCTAGGCTTCTGGCATTAGTGTACAAACAATTAAGAGGTTGGTGTATATTTCTTACCCTACACCTTTCCTTCTGATCTGTTCTAGTTCCTCCTTCCATTCCTCCCCCAGTTCCATTACCTTGCCCCAGGTCTCTATCTGCACTATCTTCCCCTCCTATTATGTAGTTACCCTCCCCCCCAGTCCCTAGTTTAAACACTCCTCCAGCCTTCTAGCCATCTTCTCCCCCAAAACAGCTGCCCCTTCCCCATTGAGGTGCAGCCCATCCCTACGGTAGAGCCTGTAGCCGACAGAGAAGTCGGCCCAGTTCTCCAGGAACCCAAACCCCTCCTTCCTACACCAGTTCTTGAGCCACTTGTTTACCTCCCTAATCTCCCGCTGCCTTTCTTGTGTGGCTCGTGGTACAGGCAGTATTTCGGAAAACACTACCTTGGAGGTCCTTGCCCTAAGCTTATGCCCTAGATCCCTAAAATCATTTTTAAGGACACTCCCCCTACCTCTAACTTTGTCATTGGTACCGATATGGACCATGACTGCTGGATCTTCTCCAGCCCCTCCCAGTAATCTGTCAACCCGATCCACGATGTGCCGAACTCGAGCGCCTGGAAGGCAGCACACCATCCGACGATCCCGGTCTTTGTGACAGATTGCCCTCTCTGTACCCCTAATAATGGAGTCGCCCACTACCAGCACCTGTCTGGCCTGCCCTGCTCTCCTGGCCCCCTGCTTACTGGAGCTGACATTCCCCTGACTGGCAGAGGAAGTGTCCGGCTGCAGCAGTGCTCTCCCTGAAGTAACATCCCCCTCATCTGCCAAACTTGCAAACTTGTTGGGGTGTGTCAGATCAGGGCTAGCCTCCCTGGCACTTTTCCCTCTAACCCGCTTTCTAACTGTTACCCAGCTAGCTACCTCACTTTCCTGTGCCTCCTCACTACCACCCTCCCCCACATCTACCCCATAGAGTGCTTGCTCACTGAGCAGCAAACTCTTTTCCAAATTGTCAGTGCTTCTCAGCGTTGAAATTCGCCCGCTTAGATACACGATGTGCGATTCCAAGCGGACAATTTGCTCACATTTTGAACAAATATATGCACCCTTAAACGGCTGTTCCAGGACTGCATACATCAGACAAGATGTGCACTGGACTGCGCTGTCAATGATGGAAGCCATTCTAATGGGGATTACACAAGCAAAAGCGAAAAAATACAATACAATGATATGGACAGACTTACTGTCACACAAATTATGTCAAGAATTGACATAACAGAAAAACAGAAAAAAACTGAAAAAAATGCGGAGTCCACATGGAAGGTATCTGTATTTTGCAGATACGCAGTTTGAAGACCGCAAAATGGAATACGGTCCTGTGCAGGAGACTTGAAGTTGCAGTTTAGTTTGCCATCAGCAAGGTATAAAGGACTGTGGAAAGGATTCAGTAAAACTTACGCACCATATTTTTCACCCCATAAGATGCATTTTTTTCTCCCAAAAGTGTGTGGGGGGGGAATGTCCCTGCGTCTTATGGGGTGAATACTAATGAGCGCTTCAATTATGAAAGCGCTCATTAGTACCAGAGGACCAGGAAGCGGTGAAGGCTCTGTACTTACAGTGGATGCGCACAGCGTGAGGGCGCTCTGTGACCTCACGCTGTGTGCGCCAGTTCACAGCACAGCCGGCGGCAAGATGAAGAGGATCGCGCTGGAGGAGAGGAGCGATGGCGTCCGGAGCAGGAGAGGTGTCTGACTGGTGGTCTAACCTTTTTTCCTTATTGTCCTCCTCTAAAACCTAAGTGCGTCTTATGGGCCAGTGCGTCTCATAGGGTGAAAAATACTGTAATTTATTCATTTAAATTGCTGCTCATTCTGGACTTTGAAGTCAAAGCATCTGTCCTATCAGTGATTGACAGCCTTCCCTCTACGACTGTGTATACAGATATAGCTGTCAATCACTGATAGGACCGCCTCCTCAACTTCAAAGCCCAGAATAAGCACACATTTATATGAACTGAATATTCATTTTCTTTTAGTCACTTATATAGCACAGACATATTCCACAGCGCTTTACAGACATTGTCATTACCTTCTGTCCCCAATGGAGATCACAATCTATGTACAACTTATACTGAATATAACTCCTCCTGCTCTATAATATGGTGCTGCTCATGTTCAACGTGACAGGTTCCCTTTAACAGCATTGAGGTGTTATCTAAAACTGATATAGTCTATCAGTTTTTGTACTAGTGAATGTTTTCAATAACATTTACACATCACCATTCCTTTGAAGGACCATGTACAAATGGCACAGATCTTCCTTTCCATACATCATACTTTAGTGTTTGACTGATTATATACTGGGCCACCATGAATCATTCTCTGTACTTGGAATTGGCTATATAAAGATGTCCCCAGTAGTTGCAGCTGGGTATAGTATTTCCTATGCAAAGTCTTAGCAGATGATAACTTATCAATTATCATATTGTATTGTGTGCAAAACAGTGGCAGTATGTTCTGCTGACACATAAGTAGGTCATTACACTAGTGTATCACTGCCATAGTTGAGAACAGAGGGGGATCTACAGAACAGCCCAGCTCAAGTAAACGACCACTTCTATTGCTGTCCATTGTTTGCCTATTAGTTCCTACCAGTGGCGTACATAGAAAAATAAGGGCCCCAAAGCAAGGATCAAACCAGGCCCCCACACAGGACAGAAGGGTTTACACCTAAACCCCTTCCAATGACCCTTGGGTCATTTTTCCACTGCCTCATTTGCTAACAGTTGTTCCTTTAGAGGGTAGAGTCCTGACCAAGTTTTCACCTCCAGTAGAAGAGATGATAAACCCAACTAAGACAGGGCCCCCTCTTGCCCTGGGCCCCATAACAGTCGCCTAGTCTGCCGCTATGGTAGTTACGCCCCTGGTTCCTACTGTCGTGACCATTAGAGCTGTGAAAATAAAAAAAATCTAAAAATGGCTGGAAAAGTAGTAAGCACCAGCACTTAACATTCCTCAATGCATTGCAAAATGTCATTCTCACACATAAAGAACACACTGCCAGAGGACTGATAACACTGGAGAACAGACATTAACACCTTCAGGACCCTGCGATTTTCTGTTTTTGCGTTTTTGTTTTTTTGCTACCTGCCTTTCCAGAGCCATAACTTTTTATTTCTCCGTTCACATAACGGGCAGGGCAAGTTGTACTTTTTAATGGCACCATTTACTATTGAATACAATGCAGTGGAAAGGTGTGCATAAAAAAATCCAAATGGGATGGAATTGGAAAAAAAACGCAATTCCACTACAATTTTATGGGTTTTATTTTTAGTGTTTCACATGCAGTAAAATGACCTGTCACCTTCATTCTCCAGGTCAGTATATAGTGTCCTGGAGCAAGTGGTACTTTGAAGTCTGGACATTTGTGGACATTTTCTCCCGTTTCCCCTATGCAAAGTTATAAACCTCTTACTTTAATTCACTTGAAAGGGTTAACTTATACTGTTTATTACTGTGTTACTGCATTTTATATGTATGTTGAGATATATATCCTGTTTTTCATTTGCACAGCACTGTGTAAAGGGTTAATGAATACTGAGAGACTTTTGGGACTTTGAATAAGAAGCTGGTAATTTTCCACAGCTGCCATAGGATTTAACCCTTTCAGCCCCGGATGTTTTTTTGTTTTTGCATTTTCGTTTTGCGCTCCCTGCCTTCCCAGAGCCATAAATTTTATTTTTCTGTTCACATAGCTGTATGAGGGCTTGTTTTTTGCGGGACAAGTTGTACTTTCCAACGCCACCATTTAATATTGCATATGATGTAGTGGAAAGCGGGAAAAAAATTCAAAATGGGGTGAAATTGCTTTTTTTTTTATTTACGATGTTCGATGTGCCATAAAACTGACCAGTTACTTTTATTCTACAGGTCAATAAGAATCCGGCAATATCTAATATGTATATGTGCGTTTTGATAAAATAATTATAAAGCTGGAAAAAAATCTGTTTTATCTTTTTGTCGCCATATTTTGACCCCTATAACTTTTTGGTATTTATGTGTACAGAGCTGTATTGGGGCTCATTTTTTGCGAGGCGATCTGAACTTTTTATTGATACCATTCTGGGGTGTGTATGAATTTTTGATCACTTTTTATTTAATTTTTTTGTAGAAAATGAAGCAACCAAAAACTGTGAATCGGCCATTTTGACGCTTTTTTCCGTTACGCTGTTTGCCATATGGGGAAGAAATTTTTATATTTTTATACTATGGGCGTTTTCGCACATGGCGATACCCATGATGTGTATTTTTTTATTTACATTTTTATTTTGAAGAAGGGGGTGATTTTATTTTTTATGTTTTTTTATTTTTAAAAACTTTTTTATTTATTTTTATTTTTTTTAAATTATTTAACACTTTTTAATAGTTCACATAGGGAGCTATAACAAGCAATCATTATATTGCTATTCTCATAGACCCCAATGCACTTGCATTAGAGTCTATGAAAAAATTGCTAGTTTCCTATGAGCCCTATTACAGGCAAGGGAAAATACTATGCAGCAGCCTCCTGTCATTCACAAAGAAAGGGGCTGCTGCACACAAGCTCCGGCTCCTCCGATCACCACACAGGGGAGCTGGACCACCACCGGAAGCGCTTCCAGTGTTTCACGCGCTCAGATGCTGTGGTCAGGATTGAACACGGCATCTGAGGGGTTAAATGTCCGCAATCGGCATTACTGCCAGTAGCGGACATCAGCCGCAGGTGTCTGCTATAAGAAACAGCAGGCCACCCGTGGCTATGCAGCCCGCTCTGTTCAGGAGCGGGCGCCATCTTTAAAGACTCGGCCAGGGAAGGGGTTAAAGACGAGCTTTGGGGAAAAAAATTTTTTCTTTTCATCGCCATGTTCTGACTCCCATAACTTTGTTATAGTTATTTATATGGAGCTGTGTGAGAGCTCATTTTTTCAGGATAATAGTTTTTACTGATACCATTTTGGAGTGTATGTGACTTTTTGATCACTTTTTATTCAATTTTTTGGGGGAGGTGAAGTGGCAAAAAATTGGCAAATCGGACATTTTTTTCTGTTACGTCGTTCAACCATATGGGATAAATATTTTTAAATTTTAATAGTGCAGGCATTTTCGGACATGGTGATGTCCATAATGTTTAGGATTTTTTTTTATTCTAAGGAAAGGGTAGTGATTTGAATTGATATCGATGCATTATAGAATACAGGATTTAGTATATTCCAATTCAGTATATTCCACCTACAGGCCTGCACAGGAATATACTAGTAATCAGGCTATTACTAGTACAGGCCGCCTTCCCCAATCTCAAGCCAGAGGAACACGGTCCGGGCCGGGAAGCACATTTAACCACAGCATCTGAGGGGTTACTGCCAACTGCTGACATAATCCCCGGGCCTCTGCTATGTAAAACAGAAACCTGGCGGTCATGGTGTCTGCTGGGCTCACAAGCGGACACCATCTTTAACGACCAGAAAGGGTTAAACCTGAAGACTTGCCAACACCAAAACACACTCTCCTTAGAGTCAGAACTGGAGCTTAGAAAGACTCCTAACAAGCTATTGGGCATTTAAAGAAGACCTTTCACCACTTCTGACATGTCTGTTTTAATAGCTTCATGCATTCCCAATGTAATAACAATTCTGGAGCATCTATTCTTATGGCTCTATGTTGGGGGGTGTACCTGTACAGTCTGAAAATGGCAGCACTGATTGGATAGAGTGAGTCTGTGCAGGTACACACCCCCAACTGGTTACCACCCCTCTGTACCCTTACTGCAGACTGCTAGCAATTCATTCATA
Organism: Rhinella marina; assembly: GCA_900303285.1. Taxonomy (NCBI): domain Eukaryota; kingdom Metazoa; phylum Chordata; class Amphibia; order Anura; family Bufonidae; genus Rhinella; species Rhinella marina. The sequence goes on along the minus strand of ONZH01014133.1, from coordinate 299,489 downwards.
ATGTCTAGTAGAAATAATAAAGGAATGGTACATCATAGAGCCATAAGAATAGATGCTCCAGAACTGTTATTACATGGGGAATGCATATAGCTACTGCATAAACAGATATGTGAGGAGTGGTGAAAGGTCCTCTTTCATTTCTTAAGGATATGGCCTAGATTGATTCTTTTTTTAAGACTCTCTAATGTGTAAAATTACAACAAAAGTCAACACTCACCAGTCATACCTGGTCTGATGCTTCATACTCCACCACTAGTCTCTGCCTCCTGCTCCATCTTGGTACTGTATGCTCAGTCAATCACTGGCTAAGGTGGCTTATTTGAAGCTCTGCACCCACTCAATTGAATTGTATTACAGTCCTGCTCCATTTATTTCATTTTGCTTGTATCTTCTTAAAGGGATTTTCCATCAACAAAAAGTAAGTGATATCATATTGCTGTGACACGCACTTTCTGAAAGTGGGGGGTGGTCTAACTGCTGAGACCCCCACAGATTCCTTAACTTGAATGGGACTATGCGCTCCAATACAAGAAATAACACACCATCAATAGTAAAGATACAATTAAACTTTATTATTACATGATTAAAAAATCCATTAAAAGACCAATGGTGGTAGCATACATGAATAGAGGGGCTATCTCATACAACATAAGACAGTACATCCCCTGAGGAAGCGATAGTGAAACGTGCGTTAGGGTCAGAGGTGGGACTGGTCTGTATTGCTGGTTATTTTTTCATATGGATTGGATATAGACTCAGGCTACTTTCACACTAGCGTTTTAAAATTCCGGTATTGAGTTCCGTCATAGGGGGTCAATACCGGAATAAAACACTTCAGTTTTGTCCCCATTCATTGTCAATGGGGACAAAACTGAACTGAAGACAACGGAATGCTCCTGAAAGCATTCCGTTCCGTCTTCAGACCGGAGAACAAACTGCAGCATGCTGCGGTTTGCTCTCCGGTCCAGGCATCCGCACCAAGACAGATCCGGAATGACCCCCAATGCAAGTCAATGGGGGCGGATCCGTCTGGTGTGACCACAATGGTAACCGGATCCGCTCTCCATTGACTTTCAATGGAGTTCATGACTGATCCGTCACCACATACACATAAACATACACAGACATATATACATACAAATACACATACATACTTACATGCTCCCCGGCAGGTCTTCAGAGCGCCGGAGGGACAGGTCATCGCGCACAGATGACGATTCCACCAGGCGCCCAGCAGAGGGCGCTGTGGAGAATCGTCACCTGTGCGAGCCGTCCTGCTCCTCTGGCGCTCTGAAGACCTGCCGGGAGCATGTAAGTATGTATGTGTATTTGTTTGTGTATACGTGTGTGTCTGTATGTACTGTGTGACATGTGTGGGGCTGGAGCACGGTTCTGGCTCCACACATGTCGCTGCGGCAGTCCTGATCCGGCAGCACCCTTCACCTGCCGGATCAGGCCTGCCGCTAGCGTGAAAGTAGCCTTATGTGAATTGTTACTGGTATGGCACTTGCACTTTATGTAACTATATATTAATGACATTGAGGTCCTTCCGTTTATCCATTCAGTGTACTGTCTTATGTTGTATCAGATAGCCCCTCTATTCATGTATGCTACCACCATTGGTCTGTTAATGGATTTTTTTAATCATGTAATAATAAAGTTTAATTGTATCTTTACTATTGATGGTGTGTGATTTCTTATATTGGAGCGCAGGATTTGATTATCACACACACCGATTTAGATATCTTGGTGCCTGTTACATTTTTTTTTTTGTTGAATGGGACTATATTGAATTTCCTATACATTAGATGGCTGTAAACAGGAAAAAAAACTGTAAATGAGTCCCATTACTAAACCACTGCAGTGGCCTTCATTCCCAGGATTGAGATATGCCATAACTTTCTGCAATAGGAAAACCCATTTAATGAAAGAAATGCCTCTTTTCTGAAACTCTGCACTCACCAAAAGCAACATTAAAGAGGACCTGTCACCACAAAATAGAGTGCAATCTAAAAGCACCCTGTTATAGAGCAGGAGGAGCTGAGCAGTGTAGTATATATTTTTGTGGGAAAAGATTCCATAAAAAATGTAATTTATACATTTGTATCTTTGCATTTTCTAACAGCTATTGGTACGGGAGGAGGTGTTATCAGTGACTGACAGCTATCTCTGTATGTACTTTTATACACAATACTATCAAGCACTCATAACCCCTCCTTCCTGTACCAATAGCTGTTCACAGGAGGTGTAAAAAAAAAAGCCAAGATATAAATGTATAAAATATAGCTTTTACTGAATCTTTTCCCACAAACTATATATCAATCTGCTCAGCTCCTCCTGCTCTATAACTTGCTGCCTGCAGATTGCATTGCATTTTGCAGTGACAAGTCTTCTTTAGCTATGAGGCGTGAAAGTTTCTGTGTTTTCAGTCTCACTGCAAAATCATACTACACAGAGCAGAACTGTAGATAGATTTTGCAAGAATAAAAGCTGAGGCATTTTGCCTGCCGAACATTTGGTTGTTTGTCAGCTGAGCGGTAAAGTGTTTACTAGGGCTGTGGAGTCGGTATTGTAGAGTCAAAGCTAGTTTTGCGTGATGTACTGACTCCAGCTTAAAAAATATTGTTATTAATATAGTGTAATTAATTTACTAACTTGCATACAAATTTAGAAAAGTTGAAAAATGTTACTCATAAAAATATTTTATGTTCTATCAATGTAAGACCCTTATTTATATTTTAAGAAAATTATCAACAGGGTGTTCTAGTGGTGATAGAGAATAGGGTCTCACCGCTTCTGTCACTTATATTAGGTATCTTCATGCTGCTCTAAGGCCCTTAGTTACAGTGCACATGCTCAGTAGTGTAGTTCATCCTCTGAAGACCAGAGGAGGAAGTTCACCTCAGAACTGCTAGACAGAACAGGAAGACAGCATTAAAGGGTTTGTCTGTGAATAAGTAACTTTCCATATGTGCCCACAGCCTGCCTCTGCTTTTGAAAGAATCATACTTACCTACTACTCACCTCTCTGGTCCTGCACACTGGCTCCTGTGTGCTCATCTTCCAGTCTGTGGCTTGTTTAAGTCATCCTCAGCACAGGCATGATCATCTGCTCCTCTGCAGCTAATAATTGGCTTCAGCTGCGATATGTCTCATGTGGACCCATCACTGCTGAATCCAGTCATTGGCTGCACCGGAGCAGATGATCATGCCCATGGCAAAGAGGAAGTAAACAAGCCGTGTACCAGAAGATGGACATATGACAGCCAGTCCACAGGACCGAAGCTGTGGATAGCAGGTAAATATGATTCTAGGTTATTGATGTTTTATGCCAGAAAGTCCATTCTTCTCAATTGGAAGCCTCCGAAGTGCTCATCCCTATGTCACTGGATTCAACTCATTAAAGGGAACCTGTCATCTCCAAAACACCCCCTGAGCTAGAGTAAGCATTGTATAGTGTAAGTGATGCTGAATCCAAATAGGTAAGCTTTATCTTCATACTCACTTCCATTCTGACGCTGTGCTCCCACAAAGCAGCAGTAAAATGCACTCAGTGGACTCCAGTGCTCACTCACATAATGGAGAGGACTCAAAGAAGATTCATCTCAATGTATTTTACTGCTGGTTTGTGGGAGCACAGCGTCTGAATGGAAGTGAGTATGAAGCTAAAACTTACATATTCGGATTCAGCATCACTTACACTATGCACCGCTTACTCTAGTTCAGGGGGTGTTTCGGAGATGACAGGTTCCCTTTAATAGCTATACCGATGTACAAAATGACCTTTGAAGCAAGAGGTACAACGGACCGAGTGCCACCTAAATGTCAGCTTAGTTGCTAACAATTGCTCAGATTTCTGGAGTCGCTGCCCGTATGAATGTCGACAGTCATGAATTCTGGTTATTCTTACTTGGAAATTCTAGGATTGTGAGCAAAAATTCGAGATGTATTGAGTTGAATTTGATATGCCACTGCTACACAGCCCTTTCTTTTCTACGACTGTCATTGTAATGTCACTGTTGTAACTGTATTCTCTGTTACTTTTCTAATGTCTTAAAATTGGAAAAAATTAAGACTATTAAAAAAAAAAATGTATAAAACTGTATTTCAATAAACATGGTTTAAGTTCGATCTAAGTAGCCTGATTACTTACATGACAGTAAGAAAACGCTGATGTTACCATATTACTACAGGAAATTTGATATTACTAAATTATTGGCCATGTATGAAGGAATTAGAGCTGGAGTAGGACTCCAGAGTCCTGGTGTTTACATGAGCTGATGATAGGCCAAACGGACGTTCCTACAAGTGTTCTTTCCATGTCAAAATGTGCGTTAGAGAACAATGAAACAAGATTGTTTTGGAGTATTTTTTATTTATACCTATACTTATCTCTTTCTATATATTTAAATAAACATCTATTCTTTTCATTGTCACTGTGCTCTAAGTCCAAAATGTGTGGTCTTTACTTTCTTGAGGATCTTTTAAAACACAAGTTCACATAAACAAGGAGCTTTCTTCATCTTCTTGAGTTAGCACACTCTCCTCCACAGAACATCTTCACTTTCAAGGCAGCACAACACTCATACATGTGTAGAAGACACGGCCTCTTTGACATCACCGTTGAAGGTCCACTCAAACATAAAAAGATGATTGTCTTGCAGTCTGAAAGAGGTCACTGGGATTTCTCTAATGAGTTCCACTCAGATTCATTTTTAGCCGAATGTAACGACTCTTTGCTCACAGACAGAACTGCTCGAAGCTCCTTGTTTTCCAGCTGACAGTAGTCAAAAAGGGAACAAAGAAAGTGTTTTACAAAACATGTGATATTCCCAACTGCAAGCAATGTATGTACAGAATATTACATTATATATCACACTACATACAGTATCTCACAAAAGTGAGTATGTCACTCACATTTTTAAAAATATTTTATTATAAATTTTCATGGGACAACACTGAAGATATGACACTTTGATACAATGTAAAGTAGTCAGTGTACTGCTTGTATAACAATGCAAATTTCGTGTGCCCTCAAAATAACTCATACAGCCAATAATGTCTAAACTTTTCAAAAATGTGAGAGGTGTACTCACTTTTGTGAGATACTGTATATATTTGATAAAATGCCACATGTCTGCCGACCTTAATATTAGCTCTTAGCTGTCACGTTATCTCTGATTACGTGAGCAGGAATGGAGGATTGTCGCATTCTTGGTTTTCTTCCTATCTCTCTGACCGCTCTTTCAGTGCATAATTCGCTGGCTCTTCCTCCCCATCTCTTCCTCTTGGGGTTCAGTCTTAGATCCTCTACTCTTTTCTCTATATACAGACCCTATTGGACAGGCTATCAGCAGATTTGGTTTCCAGTACAATCTCTATGCTGACGACACCCGACTATATACTTCTTCCCGTGGTATCACCCTTGCTGTACTACAGAACACCTGTGACTCTCTGTCCGCTGTCTCTAATATCATGTCCTCTCTCTATCTGAAACTTTCAAAAACTGAACTACTGCTGTTTTCACCTTCCACTAACCTACCTAAACCCGATATCTCCCTCTCAGTGTGTGGCATCATAACTCCGGGGCAGCACACCATTTGTTTCTGTTATTTTTGACACTGATCTTTCCTTCACCCCCTATATTCAATCTCCCACCCGCTCATGTTGCCTACATTTCAAAAACATCTCTAGAATCAGCTCCTTTCTTCGTTTCCCCCCTCGATTATAGTAACTCATTACTAATTGGCCTCCCCTTCCCCAGACTTCCCCTCTACAATATATCCTGAATGCAGCAGACAGGCCAATGTCACTGGCCTAGGGTAAGCTGAGAGGAGAGCAGCAGCCTCCTCAAACTGCTGATCGGTTAGGATCCCGGGTGTAAGAACCCCACCAATCAGATACCGATGACCTATCCACCACTAAATGGAGTGGTTTTGGTGTTCTCTGCACTTGGTTAGGTTGGCACAGTTCAGAGACATGGGTCTCAGCCTCTTTGTTGTAGGGATAGTTGCGGTCCCAGCAGTAAAGAATATATATCCAAGTGTTATGCCATAACTTCATGTCATCAGAAATAAAAAAACAAAACAAAAAACATTATAATGTGATCATATCTTACCTCTAGTTGTGCAAGTCTCTCTTGAATACTATAGGCCTGATCTTCATCTACTTGAACGGCTTTTCTCATCACGTCTCCCATGGCACATATTCTATCAATATAATTCTCTGTTTCCTTTAACAAAAGAGAATATTAGTTCAGATTAACAAAATACCTGCTGTCAGCAGAACTTCCAAGACGCCCATTTATTGTCAATGGGTTTTGTTGTCTCTAGCCATAATGGGACACATATCACAATAGTTTCAAAATTTGCAGTGTGTCTAGAATTTGCTACAAAGGCTACCAGACTCTCCAAAGTGAAAACTGTTAGTCATTAGGAAAACATGTTCTAAATGGTGGATAGATGCTTCCTAAATATGACATATGTACATGCGCCACAGAACTCTAGGACGTTTTTTTTTTTTTTTAATATATATATATTTTTTTAATATATGTATAGGTGCCTTTAAGGGATTCATTTACATTAAAAAGAAGTAGACTGAATTAGAAAAAAGGTTCATACACTTAAAACCCAAAGATAAACTAAAAAAAATAAAAAATAAAAAGCAAGCCCTACCTGGCTTGAAAGAAATACAAAAATTACCAAATGTGCCCACACACTGTAGACAGAAAGGGTTCAAATCTACCCATTCCAGTGGCAATCTAATGTGTAAGGGGCCAACCACTCCCCCAATGGCAGATGTCAGGGGGAAAAGAAGGACTTGTCTTTAAACATGGCACCCTCTTGCATGTATCAGAGCTGCAGTTCCTTCGTTGGCCAGCAGGTGGCAGGCCAACAAAGGAGATCAGCAATTAGAGATTTTACTATACTCCTATGGGAGGCTACAAAAAAAAAAAAAAGTTAAAAAAATATTTAAAAAAAATATAAAAATTTAAAATCACCTTCTTTCCCTAGAATAAAAAAAATACATAAAACATATAAACATCATGGCCATCTGAAAACGCCTGTACTATTAAAATAATTTTTTTTTTTCCAATATGGCGAATGGTGTAACGGAAAAAAGTATCAAAATGGCTGACTTGCCAGTTTTCCATCACTTCTCTTACCCCCCAAAATGTTATAAAATGTGATACAAAAAGATACACACTGGTATCAATAAAAACTATAGATCATCCCGCAAAAAATGAGCCCTCACACGGGTCAGTAGATAGAACTATAAAAAAAAAAAAAAAAAGTTATGGGGAAGGACGGGGGAGGGGGGGGGGGTCCGATCATAATATGGTGATGTAAACTTTTTTATAAAGTTTTATTTCTTTTTTAGTATTTAAACATATAAAACCTATACATATGTGGTATTGTTGTAATTGTACTGACCCAGAGAATGAAGGGCACAGGTCACTTTTGTCACATAGGGAACGGTGTAGGGACAAAACTGTGAAACTGGAGGAATCACATTTTTTTCCCACCCCATTTGGAAATTTTTCCCCACTACATTATATGCCATATGTGGCATTACAAAGTACAACTTGCCTTGCTAAAAACAATCCTTCATATGGATGTGCGAATGGAAAAATAAAAAAGTTATGGCTCCAGGAAGACAGGGAAGAAAAATGAAAACGCAAAAATAAAAAAAACCTCCTAAGGGTTAACAGGAGAAAGAAAGCACAAGCATACGTTAGGGGGAGGGTAAACAATCTTGCTATTTAACATAGCTTACTAATTAACTCTTTCTGGGGTGGGGATGGAAAAAAACAGCAATACTGCCAGTGAATTTGTATTTTATAAATTTTGCAGCATTCATTTTTTGGCATAAATAACATGATAACTTTATTCTCTGGGTCAGTACAATTACAGCGAGACCAAATACATATAGGGGACATTTATAATTTGAAATCCTTTTCATGTCACTTAAATCTAGTTTTGCATTGCGTGTTTGCACCAAATTGATTAAATGGAACAGGGCAATAATATATTTGGACTGAGTGCAATTTGGTTTATACCTTTAGGTGTAAAAGTAGACCAGGGGTTGCCTAATGTAGGTTGTGACTTTTTTGTGTCTTTTGCAACAGTCGCACATAGTAAATGAGCTATAATCCAGGTCTAATCTCACTTTTAGCCCTTAAACATAGACCACTTCGAAATGTGTTGAGGAACATCAAATGTCACAAAAGTTGACTAAATGTTGCAGAAAACTAACAGTTGCCATAGCCTGCGACTTTTTAAGCCAAAAAACTGACATCTGATTTGATAAAATTCCCTCATAATTTTTTTTTTTTTTTTTTTAACATTTTACTGCTTTTGCACAATAAAACCCTTTATTTAAAAAAATTGTTTTTGCTTCGCTGCATCCCAAGAACCATAACTGTTACATTTTTCTTTATATGGAGCTGTGTCAGTGGGATAAATGACATGCTATACTGACAGCCACCATCACGGTGCACCAGAGAGGCGGAGCCTAATGGGAAACACTGGGGGCAGGCCTGGGGCCTTCATCTGCAACCTGGCTGCTGTGCACAGACATTTGCACCCCACAATTTCATTTGTGGGGTGTCGATGGGAGACAAAGGGAGTCAGCTACCTTTGTAACTACTTAGATGCCATGGTGAATAGCTAGTGCAGAATCTAAGGGGTTAAACTGTTAGAGTGGAGACTTGTGCATCGCTTATGTATTTGGATGTGCTGACTGACCCCCTTTTTCTTTGCAGTTTGTACTGGAGGTGTGGCTACTCCATTTAGTCATGCACTCCTGACCAGCCTGTCTGCCCCATAGGCTGATTTTAATTAGTGTAAGTATAAAGCTGTAGCCTGCTCTCCCTGCACTTACTGGAAGCCTTTTGGCACCAGGAGAGGTATAGAGTGGACTCTCATTGCATTCAGTGGTAGCCATCTGGCACCGGGAGAGGTATAGAGTGGGCTCAGCATGCATGTTGGTACCTGCATTCACTGGATTTTATGGTGGCCATTACGGCACATAACAGGTAGTATTTAGTGTTAGATTCCTGTGTTACAGAGATCACCTTGACGTTTGGCAGACGGGCCCAAATAATTTTGTACAAAATAGATTTGCCAAGAATCTCATATTTACAAAATAAGTGTAGCATTAGCACCAGAATATTTTCTATATTATTACTATGGCATTTTTGTACTTTATTTGGTTTGCAGAGTGCATTGTATTTTTTTTCTCCTTTGTGTTTCTAGCCACAGCAGCATGCACCTGCACATTTAGATGGGCTGACTGACCCCCTTTTTCTTTGTCGCTTATGCATTATTCACACATCAGTGTTTGGTCAGTGATTTCCATCACTGATTGTAAGCCCAAACCAGGTGTGGCTCTAAGCACAGAACAGGTGCAGATCTGTCCCTTAGGGCTTATGCACACGAACGTATGTATTTTGCAAAAAAACAGATCTGGATAACGTCCGTGTTATATCTCATATTGCGGAATGGAACAGCTAGCCTCTAACAGAACAGTCCTATCCTTGTCCGTAATGCGGACAATAATAGGACATGTTCTATCACCTTGCGGAACGGACATACGGAAACAGAATGCACACAGAGTAACTTCCGTTTTTTTTTTTTGCAGATCCATTGAAATAAATGGTTCCGCATATGGTCTGCAAAAAAACGGAACAGAAATGGAAAGAATATGTGTTCATGTGTATGAGTCCTTAGACCTTATGTCTGTGGAGGCTCCAATCCTGGCTTTCTCTCACGATCACTGATGGAAATCACTGACCAAACACTGACGTGTGAATAAGGCCTTAGATTGGGCCACTGTAAAAGGCAGCGGCCCAGGCTAAGGCCCTTTAGTGACTGCTCTAAAAAAGTGTGTGTGGGGGGTCACTAAGAGGTTACCCACTTCACATTTTTAGTGTAAGTAATAAAAGTACATGAGGCTTATAAATGTAAAACTTACAGTAGAGTAGGTTTCATGAGCTTCCAGGACTGGCTCTGTCGGTACAGGTTTTTTATTCGCTATCAACTGCAGCATTTGGCGCCTATATTTGCTCATTATCAGTTCTAGGGCATACTGGTGTTCCTCCAAAGACAACCAGAGCTCTGCGAAGGATGGAAAGTTGGGAGAAGTACATTAACCATAGCATGGAACATATTGCTGGCAGATTGGACACTTCCCACTGGCAGCTCAGTCATCACATTATATATCTTATCCCAAATCTTCTAGTGGGCGAATACAATAAAGAGTATAGGACACCCCTCTTCTAGGTATTGTTAGTGGGGGTCACAATGGTCAGACCCTCACTGATATAAAACATCACCTTTTCTTTGGAAGAACACATGCAACACTTAGGACTGGAATATGTCCTAACATAAAATGGTATAAAAAGGCAATTACTTGTAGTCGGATGCCTGACTATAAGACACTGACCAGAATCCAGAAGAGAAGGACTGACTGATCACATAACTGCTCAGGTACCAGCAGTAAGATGCCTAGTCCATGTAGTCCCAGCACAGTCCTATCAGTGAACATTTCATTGTACCAGGGCTGATTTACCTATAATTGGGTTCCTATGGCAGCCCCATTCACAATGAAAAAACATAATTCAAAAGTGTGTATGAATAACACACCCCAAATGCTTTTTTGTGAATCATTAGGTGAAAAGCGTTAATCATTTTTAACTATTTAGATTACAGCACCACAAAGTCAAATCGTAACTCTAGCTCTCCCTTCCCCTATCAACTAAAACTATATATGATACATATATAAAACCCACAGACCCACACTACGCCAATAACATAATAGTAAAAATGTGAGAAAATTACTTTTTTACAATTTATATACAGTTGTAATAAAGCGGGAAAAAAACGTTTCGATAAAATAGTACAAAAATAAAAACCTATCATTCAAAAACCTTGTAGAAAGCCAAAACATACTTATTGCAGTTCTGTGCCCTCCACAATTGCAATTTCTGAATATCTGGATGTTTTTCTACTGCATTTGGTACACATTGCTTGGACGGCCTGCTCATGGCCCCATCCACTTCCAGGTCACTGCTCATAGTCACCTTTATTTTCTTGCTGAAGGTCTCTGATCTGAGTGTTTTCCTGACATAACAGCACATGTGGCTTGTACTTTGAGGTGTCCTTTATTTCTGCCAAATCTTCTTGGTACTGAAAAAGATTTAAGGAAATGGTTTAGAAAATTAAAATGAAAATTACTTTACACGTGACGTGAGGAGGGATGGGAACTGGAGTCCTCTATACTAGTGAGCTGTGTAGGTCCCAAGTCTGGGCGCTTTAATGATCGAAAGGTACCCATACACCTTCAATAGCTGTCCAAAATGTTTGTTTGGTCGACTGCTATTCCTCCCACCTCCCAATATAATGCATGCTCAGCTCAGCATGCAAGTGTTCTCAGTGGGGAGAGGGGAATAAGACACCTCTGGCAGTAACTTATCTCATTAGGGAACAAATTATTAGTAAAAGCTCAAATGTCTGATGCTTTAGTCCCCCGACAAAATCCAGGTGAGGCTCACTTTTCTCTGTGCATGGGTCCTTAACCCCCTTCCGACCGCCCAACGTAAATTTACATTGGTGGTAGGGTATTTAAAAATGGCGTGCTTTCAAACAGCAGGCACCCGGGACTAATGTATGCGATCAACGATAACATCCATTGCATACATTTAACCCCGCAGATACAGTGGTAAAATGTGACCACGGCATCTGAGATGCTAAAGACCGGGGGTGCGCGCATTGAAGTCTATGAGAAAAGCAATCTAATGACTGCTTGTTATAGTTCCCTAGGGGAACTATTAAAAAGTGTTAAAAAAAAAAAAAAGTTTAAAAAATAATATAAAAATTCAAATAACCCCTCCTTTCCCCCAAATTAAAATACATAAATAATATAAAATTAACATCATGGGAATTGCTGCATACATAAAATATAAAGATATTGATCTCATACGGCAAAAGGTCATAATGGCCAATTTGCCGTTTTTTGTTGCTTCACCTCCCACAAAAAAAATGTAATAAAAGGTGAACCAAAAGTCATACACACCCCAGAAACCAATCAAAAGTACAGAATGGCTCACAAAAAATGAGCGCTCACACAGCTCCATAGACATAAAAATAAAAAAGTTATGGGGGTCGGAATATGGCAACGCAAAGGAAAAATTTATTTTTTTTTGCAAAGTTTTTATTTTTTTTCAGTATTGCAGCTTAAGAAAACTATACATATGTGGTATTGTTGTAAACGTAATGGCCCGGAGAATAAAAGTAACGGATCATTTTTACCCAATAGGAAACGGTGTAAAAAAAAAAAAAACCCATAAAACTGTGGTGGAATGTTTGTTGTTTTTTTCCCACCCCATTTGGAATTTTTTCCCCCGCTTCCCACCACATGGTATGCAACCATAAATGGTGCTTTTAGAAAGTACATCTTGTCTAGCAAAACCAATCCCTCATATGGCTATGTTTTTTAATTAAAAAAAAAAAATGTATGGCTTTGGGAGGGCTGGGAGTTAAAAATGAAAAAAACAGAAAATCACTTGTCTTGAAAGGGTTCACATTCGCCCAGTATGCTGAGGACAGGTGATAATTGTTTACAGCTGGAATATCATTTTAAAGGGGTTGTGGACCTTTGGGGTTTTTTGGCAAACCCAATCCCCTTGGGAAGACCTTCAAAGGGAAGCCTGGATTCCCTGCTCTCTCACCGGCCTAGGCTGCAACTCCACACTCCCAGGATGTTAATTTCTGTTTTGACGACACTGCAGCCAATCATTGACCGCAGCAGTGACCAACTTTCTTTGTATCATGTGACCATATGACACATTGTGCAAGAGGAACAGGTGAGCACTGCAGCTTGCGATTAGCTGCAGCGACGTCAAAACGGAAGTTGACATCCTGGTATCGCAGCGCACCAGCAGAGGCCAGGGAGAGAAGTAGGTGGGAGTCGGGACCAGGAAACAGACAAGTATGCTTCCCTTTGCAGGTGTACCAGACGGGGAAGAGCCCCCCACCCTTTCAAAGTGCACAAGCCCTTTAAGTCAATTGTTATCCTACAAAAAGTATTACTGAGCAATGAATAAGGTATTTCAAATTCTGTAATATTTCTATATACATGCAATAAAAATATTGTAAGTTTTTTTTTTATGTACATTACATTTTCATCTCTGGTTTCGCCCCCTGCTGTTTCTTCTACGGCCAGCATTCTGGTCCACCTTCTACATTCTGTGGTGGACTGAAATGTTCAGTATATTCCCTGCTTTCTCCTCACAGTGCCGGCGTAGTGAATTCATTCATCCCTACTTCTAAATTAATTCACTCTCCCTAGACGGGTTGTGAGGGACTATTTTCTATGCAGGGAAGAAGGGTGTTAACAAGAGCCGAATGCAATGCACTCCTGGGAGATGCAGGTGGTTGAGTCGCTGCCCACCCACAGAAAGGGAAGAGACAAGAGTTGACCAAAGGCGAGATAAAAGGAGAAAAGGTGAATTACACTGGGAAGCGGCATTATCTCCATTGATATACTTCTAATGAGCACCTACCTTTTCTGGCAGCGTTGTCCCAACTTCCTTCATGGCTTCAACATGCTTATGTAGAGAGCTAGACTGATCAATTAAGGATTCTGCAGCGTTGTCATGATCTTTAAGCCGCTCTAACAAAGTTTTGGCATCCTGTAAGATCTTGTCAATGGTACAAGTCATGGCTGAAATTAAAAAAATAAGACCACCTTTTAAAAAGGGTTTAGATGAATTCTTAAAAGTAAATGACATTAATGCTTATGAAAACATGTAGAAATCTAAGTCTCACTTCCTTCTGGGATTCACATCCCCTCCTATCCCTTGGTTGAACTTGAGGGACATATGGTCGGATATTTTAAATCAAACCTAAAATCAAAATATTCTGTTACTTTCTAGAATAGCTGCAGACGTATACAAACCCTTAAGCCGCATACATTAACTACATACAGGTTACGTCTACTGTGGATTTCCCCACAAATCTGCCACAAAATGACCATGTGTTACATGTGGATTGTTCTGTGGATTCACCCATACATGGATGTGAAATCCAGGTAAGATTTCACGGCTTTTCTGCAGAATGCGGATGGCCTTTCAAAAACGCTACCCACATGTATTGGAATTTGCTGCAGATTTATAGCGTTTAATACGTGCCACGAACCCTCAGCACCTGAATTCACCAAAGGCGGTAACACAGCTATGTGAATATGCACCGTTACATGTCTATAAGGAAATTCAGTGGAGATGATACTGTTTTATCATTAAAGGGCTTTCTGGTCTCTTTATACTGATGGTCTATCCTCAGGACTCCTGACAACCAGCCCATCAGCTGTCCTGCAGGAACTCCAGAGCTGGAACAGCTGTAGACACAATGGACGGAGCTGTAGAACCAGCATTGGAGCTACTGCAGACCAGCTGGGTACTGGATCCCTGCTCATATAAAGGACCAGAAAACCCCTTTAAAAGGATTTGCCTACCTGTTCCGGCCACAGTCCTATTCTTATATGCAGGTCGTTATCCCGTACCCTTTAAAACTGTTTATTATGCAACAAAAGCCCCTTTCTCAATGTAGCCCTTTCCAATAAGATCTTATCAGCAGGTGGGGAAGTCTCTGGCACCTGCACAATTGCCTCCTGTCATTCCTGTAAATAAAAAGTACCATTGTACAGCACTACATGACATGCCAGCCTGTGTGCCTCCCAAACCCGACATCCCTTTAAAGGAAGCGTTCACTAAAGCAGACCCCAGCTACTGGCCAATCCACAGCAATCCTACCAAAGTAAGATCCAGCGACACTAGGACCTAGAAGCCACCAGCGGCTGAACACACATCATCTACAGGTAACAGAACTACAACTCCTACACTGAGGCAGAAGCGGAGGGCACTAATGGACAATAACCTGCAGAGGAGGGGGATCCGAACGTCGCCTGTACCAAGCCGAACCCCAGGACCCAGCAGTACCGGATACCTGTCAAACCTGCCCGGCGCTTCCAACCTCCACAACTTCCGCCACCCGGTCACCGGAAGTCACTCTCGAGTCCTCTGATTGGTAGCATCTCCGTGGCGTTATTTGCATGGCTAAAATGACGTTCTTTATTCGAACGGCCATGACTTGTGCTGGCAAATTCCAGGATAACGTTTTTAATGATCTTCAGGGAATTCTATACTGTGGATGCGACTATAGTTGCGTGTGAATTACGTGTGCAGTGTTTTATTAATGGCACGCTTATGTAACGGAAGCGTCTGAACTCCCCTACCCAGTTGTAATGTGCCCTCTAGTGGCCAACTAATGAAATGTAGTTCTCTTTGCAAATGGTTCTTTAGTATTGGGTTACCACATTCATAACCCCCAAATGGAGATAATAAAAAAATAGAAATAATAATAAATGGGTGCTATCCTGCGTGCAAGTTAGCAACAGAAACACAAAAATAATAAGTACATGCCAGAATTGGACGCTCACCAATTGATAAAAATGTGTACAGCTTTATAGGCTCAAATTTGTAGTTGTAGTTATAAGGAGGGGACTACAACTCCCAGGATGTCAAGGCTGTTATTATAGAATATCAGAGGACATTACCCTCCTTGAGAATGCCAGACATTTTTGATAATTTATAAATCCTGGAAGACAATTATTTTAGGTCCCAGTAAGAGGACATGTCCAGGGACATCCACACGATTGCAGTTTTAAATTGCACATGGACCCATTCATTTCTAAGGGTCTGCCGAAACTGCAGACACGCGTATGTCATCTATGTGCTGACCGCATCTGTATGGCCATTATGCGAATTATAGAACATGTCCTATTCTGGTCCGTTTTATGGACAAGAATAGGAAGTTCTAATGCAGGAAGTGAGAAAATTGTGGTATTTTGCGGATCCGCGGTTTGCGCATTCTCTCTACTTTGATGGACAGGACCAGGCAGTCAAAACTTCACCACACCTGGTCTTATCAAAGTGCAGAGGGGGCGGCCTTTGCAGAGAGCATAACCTCTAAGTGTAACGGCAACACCCCCATTGCTCCTAGAGGCTCATTTGCATAAATTAAAGCATCATTTTCCTCAGCAATGTGGGCACATATGAACATGGGACCAACACAGATGCCTTCAGCTTCCAAGCGCACATGTAACAGGTCAGCCAGTGTCATAGCTACAGATCTACTGACAAATGCCTGTTAAAGCCCCATTATTGCCAGGACACTCTACATATCAAAAGGAGTAACATACATAACATAATACAAAAACAAATTGGTAAACCATAAAAAATCATGGAACCTCATGAAGATTAAGAATGCTGATATAAGGCGATTAGCAGCATTCACAGTGGACTATGTAAAGGTTCTCCAGTTTCAAAAAATCCTGGACGCTTTTTTTTCCACACATACTGGAATACAATTCCATATTTTTACAGACCATCTAGAAACTTACAGATGGTTGGTAACCCTACTGATATCATTTTTCTACCATATGTCACCCTTTCAAGCTAGAAAATCCTGCAGGGGACCATAAACCATCTGCAGAGAAGCAGCGATGGATGTGCAAGGTGAGTATGTGCCAACTACTACTGCAGAGGAGAACGGTGCAGTTGGCAGCATGGTACTTTTATGTGATGGTACAAGCAGTGTCGGACTGGAGGGGCCTACCGTACGGATACATTCAAATATTACCTGCTCACACAGCAGCAAGACGCTACCAGATGATTGAATATGGGGGTCCTTGCAGCAACTGTGAGAAAGTAGATCCTGGGGAGAAGAGGATACTGGCAGCTTTCCTCTATAGCTAGAAGTCATTTCAGCTCTGATCAGGTCTATAATAATAAACTGGGGAGTTTTTATAGGAACATAGGCTGGATGAGGTGCTGTAGGTTGAATATATGTATGTAGTGCATTAGGTCTACTGTGTTATGTGCCACTTGTGCCCCTGTGGGAGATTAGGGGCCCACCTTGCTCAGGGGCCCACTGGGGGATTCACCTGTACTCCTGTGGGCCAGTCCGAGCCTGGGTACGAGATACAAGGACCAAGGCACAAAGTACATTTTCCAATCATGTTGTATCCTACAACTGGAAACCTGAGCATGGCACCACATAGTGGCAACACTTGCAAACTACAGTGCAGCTTTATATTTAGTTTCATATTATTTACGTAGTTGCTCTTTCCCCCAGTAAATTTATTTAGCCAAAAAAAATTTTTTTTTTCCAGAAAAAAAGAGGGAGAGAGTAGTAAAAGAAAGATAATTATACTGTATATCCAAGAAAGTAAATGCAAAATATGCAAAAAGATGCATGACCCCCACCAATTACAAGAATGGGGTCCCTGAGTCCCCTGTGTGAATGGAGCTGTGGTGGTGTGCACTTTATTCACTTCGATGGCCTAGTACAGCACTCATCCATCTCTGCCTGTCCACCATTGCACCATTCACACAATGGACTTAGGGACCTGTTCTTGTGATAGTTGGGGATCCCAATTGTTAATGGGAAACCAAATTTAAGAAAACCTTAGTGTACGCCACATGGACAGGTTTTCTGATGCCGTTATGGAAGCCAAATCAGGTGTGGATCATAAAAGGAGACTACTTATGATGTGACATCACTGAGGGCAGCATAGTATAGTGACAGACCCGCTGATTTCAGCAGGCTGTCACATCTGGGCTAGTATCGGGTGAACCTCACAGCTTGTGCCAGCGCAGCAAGAGAGATGAGTTTCTACCCACCTCCTGATCATTACTGGCCACAAATCTCCTCAGACTCATCTCTCCTGCAGTGCTGTGGCGAGCTGTGAGGTTCACCCCGTCAGTACTGTAATAATACCAGGGGTGGACTGGCCATCACCTTACAGGGAAATTTCCTGGTGGGCCGATTCCCAGTGGGCCTCCTGAGCCCTCCTCACAGCTGGCCAGTGGAAGTTTTTGGGGATGTATTTTGTGCTGCTGGGGTAGTATTTTTTGATGGACTGTGGCATTTGGCTCTGCTAGGGTGGTATAATGTGCCACTATATGATATTGCTGGCCCACCTACTGGTGTTGGTCCTGCCTTCCATCACCTTGTACCCGACTACAAAACAGGGCCACTTTTAGTATTTCTTCCAGGGCCACTTCAAGTTCCCAATCCGCCCCTGAATAATACTGCAGATCCGACAGCCTGCTGAAATCAGCAGATATTTCACTATACTATGCTGCCCTAAGTGAGGATAGCATAGTAGAGGTGACAGGTTTCCTTTAATGTTAAAGGAGTTTTCTGAGGTTTTACTACTGATGATCTATCTATCTGATCGGTAGGGGTCTGACACTGGGGACCTCCGCCGATCAGCTGATTGAGATGGTACAGGCACTGCTATGAGCGCCATGGCCTTCTCACAAATTTTCTTAGGCCAGTCATAACACATTCATAGGTCATGTGGCCTAGGTGCAGCTCAGCCCCATTGAAGTGAATGGGGCTGAGCTGCGATACCAAACACAACCACTATACAATGTATGGCACTGTGCTTGATGAGCAGAGAGAAGGTCGCAGCTCTCACAGGAGCACCGTTACCTTCTTAAACAGCGTCAGCGGAGGTCCTGGGTGTCGGACCCCCACTGATCAGATATTGATGACCTATCCAAAGGATAGGCAATATCCACAAAAAGACGGCAGCATCACCTTCAGGCTTTATTCTTTATTCCAGTGGGTTCCACAAGTAATACATCAATCGGTCATAAAGTGCCAATGCAACGTTTCGGCTACAACATAGCCTTTCTCAAGCATAATACAAAGTGTGTCTAACAATCTTAAATAGTGCACATAATCCCTCCTGCTGTGTATTCAGCCAATCATCACAATCACTTAATTATGTTAAAATACGGTTTGAACCTGCACCAATTCAGTGAACTCACCTCCCAACAGGTGCTTGTGTTCACCTATCACATTTCATTACGTCACCATCATACCTGTAAGAGATTGCCGGCAGACCTATATCCAGCGTGCACGTCCCCCATTGGCGTTGTCTACCTTCCATCCACATGCCGTACCGCGCCGCTTACTCTGCGCCGCGCCTCATTCTGACATCATTGGGTCACGCACTCGCATGATCCAAATGATACCCGGCCCCATTCTGACATCATCGGGTCACGTGATCGCTCCCGACCACATGATCCAGATGATTCCCGGCCATAGACGGCAGCGTCCCTATCCCCATGGAAACCGCTCCCAATTTATTCCCATTAACTATCGCAAATACATTTCCAATATCACAAGTACATCACTATCTATATTATTATAGGGACATAATAGGGACTTATAAGTTGGCCATGTGTCGCATTATATCTATCGCCCCAATACTGGGATCTTTCATCTCACTAAGGCCAACATACAATCAGACCATATATATATTTTCTTAATCCACTGATATTTATAAGTCCCTTCCATACTCAAAATGTGGAAAAAATGGGAGCGAAAAAATAGAACTAGGGGAGACTATACAATGTTGAATGTTACAGTCCTAGAACGCGCACGCTGAATAATGGTCAATGATGGTCAATCCGCAATCCCAGCAGCAACATCATATAATACACAATATATAGGGTTAAAAAACTTTTTTTAAAAACACTTTAAGACATCCCAAATGACCTAAAGACAGAAGACATCAATATTTCAATCCAAGTTACTCACATTAAATTCAATATTCATACCATATGGTTGCAGGGCTCTCAATGTAAAAATCCACCTCAATTCTTTTTTCCTCAGACTTTGTTCCCTATCACCTCCCCTTCTCAAAATTCCCACTGAATCAATAACTCGGAATCGTAATTGATTCACCGAGTGTCCAAAATCAATAAAATGTTTTGCCACTGGTTTATCCATCATTTTTTTACGAATTGTGCTTTTATGTTTATTAATCCTCTCTCTAATCTCCATCGTCGTCTCCCCCACATAGATCTTACCGCAAGGACAAACAATCATGTAGATAACATACTGAGATCTACATGTAAAAAAAGCCCTGATGTTATATATTTGTCCTGTATATGGATGAGCAAATGTATCACCCTTGATTAGGTTGCCGCAATTGCAGCAACCCAAGCAAGGGAAATTTCCCATCTTTTTCGGGGCCAAAAGTTTCTGTCTATCCACCTGTGTCCCACCAATATCAGATTTCACCAATCTATCTCGCAGATTGGCACTCCTCTTATATGACATTAATGGCTGTATTTGAAATTCTTTCACTTCTGGTAATCCTTTCTGTAATATATGCCATTCTTTATTCAAAATCTGAGTTATAGCACCACTGTGCTTACCATAGGTGGACACAAATGATATCCTATCAGCCCTCTTCTGTCCATTTCCCCTCTTTAACAATGTTGTCTCCCTATCAAATGTTTTTATCTTAGTCTTAGTCCTTGCAAGTAATCTCTGAGGATAACCACGCTCCGAAAATCTAGCACACATTTCATCAACACGTTTCTCAAATGTGGTGTTATCCGATACAATCCTCCTCACGCGAGTGCGTGACCCAATGATGTCAGAATGAGGAGCGGCGCAGAGTAAGCGGCGCGGTACGGCATGTGGATGGAAGGTAGACAACGCCAATGGGGGACGTGCACGCTGGATATAGGTCTGCTGGCAATCTCTTACAGGTATGATGGTGACGTAATGAAATGTGATAGGTGAACACAAGCACCTGTTGGGAGGTGAGTTCACTGGATTGGTGCAGGTTCAAACCGTATTTTAACATAATTAAGTGATTGTGATGATTGGCTGAATACACAGCAGGAGGGATTATGTGCACTATTTAAGATTGTTAGACACACTTTGTATTATGCTTGAGAAAGGCTATGTTGTAGCCAAAACGTTGCATTGGCACTTTATGACCGATTGATGTATTACTTGTGGAACCCACTGGAATAAAGAATAAAGCCTGAAGGTGATGCTGCCGTCTTTTTGTGGATATTGCTTGTTCGATGGACTGTAAGGATCTGAAGTCCAGGACGGAGGCAATCTGAGGCCAGAATGGTGCTGTTCTCACATTTGATTTATTGCTATCCAAAGGATAGGTCATCAGTAGTAAAATCTCAGAAAACCCTTTTAGGATGCAACTTTGCTTGTGAATCAAGACTGATCGCATGGGATTTGGCTACAGCAAGTTTGATTTCAATAGTCAAGACTCCAAATCCTTGACTCCAAATTGCTCATTTGCATATGGTATGTGCTGTGATTAAAGTGGATTTTCAAAAGCCCTATTAGGGGTTTCTAACCTAGAAGACAGAGGTCCACTATTTAGGAACCTCACCTATTAGACCGAGCAGAGAGGGGCTACAATCATCTATCCGTGACTTAGCACATCCCTTCGTAACACATACATGCCTTTGATTTTGCAGTTCTTCATTTGGTCGGTGGAGGCACTGCAGGAAAATTGAACACTTTCTACCAGATTCTCCCACAGATTGTGGCTGATCGCTAGAAGGTCCACCTGCAGCTTGACTTATTGTTAGATGACCTTTTTAAGGGGAACCTGTCATCAAATTTATGCTGACCTCACTGAGGGCAGCATAAATTAGTGACAGAAGTGCAGATTTCAGCGGTGTGTCACTCATGAGCTAAAAGTAAGTGGTTGCCAAGAACCAGTATCTTAATCATTGCAGCCCAGGCCTTGAAAAGAGTCAAATCTACCTGAGAAATGTCATGGTTATTCATAATCTCGTGCTCTCCCGCCCATCCGCTGACGATTGATAATTCTCTTCTAGAGAGAAAGGGAGAAAATTAGGTAGAAGACCGTCAGTCATCAGCAGGTGGGCAGGGAGAGCAGGAATTCATGAATAACCAAGACTCTTCTCAGGTAGCCGTGACTCTTTTCCAGGCCTAGTCTGCAATGATTGTGAAGTTGGTTCTCGGGAACCACTTACTTTTAACTTATAAATGACAGACCTCTGAAATCAACTCACCTGTCTCTACTTTATTCTGCCATTAGTATGGGCAGCATAAAGTTGATGACAGGTTCCCTTTAACAAAAAGCTTGTTCAATGTAGAAGGCCACATGAAATAATATAATAAGGGGTTTGTCTGGCCTTGGAGCCAACAACTTCTTTGGTCTGCAGTCTGGACCTGTGCCCCAGAACATAAAAGAGGAAGACTCACCTGTTCATGGTCCCGCCACTGCTCCCCTCAGCCACTTCTGGTCCCCGCAGGACCAGGAAGTAGTGGGTCCCATAATTGCTGAAGCCAATCACAGGCCTCAGTGGTCTAACATTTACCGTATACAAAATAAAACATATATGTTAAAGGAGTTAACCAGGAAAAGATATTTATGACTTATTCCCAGGATAGGCCATCAGTATCAGGTCTATGGGGGTGCGACACCCAGGACCCCCAACGATCAGCTTGAGTGCTGCAGCCTCTTCCTAGGCCAGAGACATCTCTGTACATCGGCCACATGGCCTAATTGCAGCTCAGCCCCATTCAACGCAATAGGGCTAAGCTGCAATACCAAGCACAGCCACTATAGAATGTATAGTGCTGTCCTTGGAAAGCTGCTGAGAGCCTGCATCGCTCACCATAGCTTTGGGGAGCACAGTGGCTACCTGAAATGGCTGATCGGCAGGGAACTCCTCATTATTTTTTCCAGGATAATTCTTTTAAACAGATGCCTCAGACATATGTCATACACTGTGTTCCATTGTAAAAAAAAACAAAAAACCTGTACCTTAACTCTGCAGGATGGAAAAGCGTAGTGTACTACACCAACATCAGTATTGCATTGCACCATTCATGGACTCTGTCTTGCACCCAAAAACCTACTTAACCCAAGGGCTTCTCCACTCCCAGCAGGCAGAGTGCCTCTAGAGAACCAGAGTGTGCCCCAAGGGATGAAAAGGTGCACCATCCTATTACTGTACACCATCTCTGGGAACAATGGAGCCGGAGACCCCACTGTGAATACAACTACAGTGATCCCTCAAGATACAATGGCCTCAGGATACAATATTCTGAACATACAATGGTCTTTTCTGACCCATCGTAAGTTGAAACCATACTTAACATACAATGTCTCAGACCCAGATACAACCAATCAAGGCTAATTCTCTGGTAAAGTAGCTGGATTAGTTGCTAGTTAGCAGTTGTTCCTGACTGTTATATGTAAGGACTTGTTTTATATGTCTTATTTATCTGCTTATTTTTCTTAAATCTTCATTTTCTCTTATCTTGGATGATATTTTTGGGCTTTGGAACCAATTACTCAACTTACAATGGTTTCAACATACAATGGACATCATGGAACCAATTAATATTGTAACTTGAAGGACCAATGTACTCTTATCCTCTCTACCACCCCTATGACCCGGTCGTTGCACATGTACCATTCGAGCCTCTGTGATCACTAAGGTCTGTAATTGGCGGCAGCAGTCATAGGCTACTTTCACACTAGCGTTTTTAAATTCCGGTACTGAGTTCCGTCATAGGGGCTCAATACCGGAAAAAACGCTTCAGTTTTGTCCCCATTCATTGTCAATGGGGACAAAACTGAACTGAAGACAACAGAATGCTCCTGAAAGCATTCCGTTCCGTCTTCAGACCGGAGAACAAACCGCAGCATGCTGCGGTTTGCTCTCCGGTCCAGGCATCCGCACCAAGACGGATCCGGAACGACCTCCAATGCAAGTCAATGGGGACGGATCCGTTTGGTGTGACACACCAGTAATCCGGATCTGTCCTCCATTGACTTGCAATGGGGGGTCATTCCGGATCCAGCTACAGAGAAACATACAGACAGACATATAGACATAGGTATGACGTTTCCCCACTGCGCCCAGCAGAGGGAGCTGTGGGGAATCGTCATCACTGTGCGCAGGAGACGCGTGAAGACATGCTGCCGGCGTCCCGGGCTGGAGTATGTAAGTATGTATGTGTTTGTGTGTATGTGTGTGTATGTATGTTCTCTGTGTATGTGTCAACATGTGTGGGGCCGGAGCGCTGCTCCAGCTCCACACGTGTCAGCGGCAGTACGGATCCATCGGCACCCTTTAGGTGCCGGATCCGTGCTGCCGCTAGTGTGAAAGTAGCCATAGGAACTAGCTTCTTCATGATCCTGTGGGGACCGGAAGAGTCTGGGAACAGAACAGTGGTAGGATGAAGACAGGTGAATCTTCCTTTTCTTATCTTCAGGGGCATAGATCCGGACCAAAGGGATTGTCGGCTCCAAAACTAGACAACCCATATAAGATGCAGCATTACTTTGGAAATCACCACCTTCAGCAGCAGGATTGTCTGCCAGCAGGCGGTTTTACCCCTGCATCTTGATAAATACTACTGGCTGTCTTAAACCACAGACTGTTGGTTGAGCACTTGATTTCAGTAATTTGCTGTAGTATATGGGATTTTTTTTCATTTAAAAATTCTAAAACCCTGGCTACAGTGTAAATACCACGTGCACCTTTTCCACTTTTCACAAACAGACAGATAAGACTCTAGTGAGTTTTCTGGCTGTCACTCTGTATGTTCACCAGTAGCCCATCAGTGGCGGCTTGCCTAGTATTTGCTCTTGGTTCATCCTTGACCTTAGGTGATCTTGTCTTATCTAAGCAAATGCCCCTCTTGATAAGTTTTGGAAGGGATTTGAAGATCTGTTGCCTTATCTGCAGTTTGTCCATTTTACAGTAAACATCCTCCACTTTAGCTGATGTGGACCTGACTCCTTTTTCAATGTTAGTAATTTGTTCAGTAAACTTCAAGTAAATCAAATAAACTCATCCACCTTTCCCAGATTGTACTCGAAGCCCCACATACCAGTGCTATATCATGTCTTTACCAGCAAAGTCTGAAGACTGTGTGAATTTGTCTTGTGTGTATCAAATAAAATGAAAGCTACTGTGATACAGCCTTCAAGTTAGGCCTCTTTTACACTAGCGGCAGTCCGTATCCGGCAGGTGAAGGGTGCTGTCGGATCCGGACTGGCGCAGGGACATGTGTGGGGCCGGAACCGCATTCCGGCCCCACACATGTCACACAGTACCATATACACACATACACACAAACACATACATACTTACATACTCCAGCCAGGCAGGCAGGCCGCACGTCTTCACTCCCAGGAGGCACGCCGCTATGACGATTCCCCACAGCATCCTCTGCTGGGCGCTGTAGGGAATCGTCATAGCGGCGCGCCTCCTGGGCATGAAGACGTGTGGCCTGCCTGCCTGGAGTATGTAAGTATGTTTGTGTGTATGTGTATGTCTGTCTGTATGTATGTCTGTATGTATGTCTATATGTGTAGGTGACGGATCCGTCCTGAACTCCATTGAAAGTCAATGGAGGGCGGATCCGTTTACCATTGTGGTCACACCAGATGGATCCGTCCCCATTGACTTGCTTTGGGGGTCATTCCGGATCCGTCTTGGTGCGGATGCCTGGACCGGAGAGAAAACCGCAGCATGCTGTGGTTTGTTTCCGGTCTGAAGACGGAACGGAATGCTTTTGGGAGCATTCCGTTGTCTTCAGTTCAGTTTTGTCCCCCCCCTCAAAACTGAGCCCCTATGACGGAACTCAATACCGGAATTTAAAAACGCTAGTGTGAAAGTAGCCTTACAGAGGCATGAGAGTCAAAAAATATTATTGGAGGGTCTGTGAGATTAATTCCACTGATATATGGAAAGAAGGAGATGTGTCGGTCAGGTGCAATTAAAATTAGGCACTTTGATATCTTAAAACCTTGATATTCTGTTATTTGGCCATAGTCCATCTTCTGACAAGAGATAGCAGGTGATGTTTAGAAGTGGAAGCCCCCTTTGCAGTGCTTGTTTCAAAGAATTTCTAAAATACCTTATAATACGTGTCGAATTGATGGGGGCTGGTCTCTAGAGCCCACTAATCTTGAGACAGACAGATTATTGGCTCCCACCT
Source organism: Rhinella marina (assembly GCA_900303285.1). Lineage (NCBI taxonomy): Eukaryota > Metazoa > Chordata > Amphibia > Anura > Bufonidae > Rhinella > Rhinella marina. The sequence continues at coordinate 273,594 of ONZH01014133.1, read as the reverse complement.
TCTCTACAGATTTATTTAATTATGGAGGAATCAAGCAAGTGCATTCAATTCCCTAAAGAAAACAGAAGTGGAAATCCCATTATTTCCTCCAGTTGATGAAACTCCTACAAGTCAGACTTGCAACAGTCTTAGGAGATATTCACACCATGGCTTTTCCAGAGGAATTTTGGAAGTCAGCACGGAGGAAAGTATGAACATCCCCTTAGATTGTTATATGTCTGACAGACACGCCTTAAGGGGGTTATTCCAGTTTTACTATTCAATTAATAGGGTATTTCAGGTGAAGTATTATTGTAATATACCTGTACATGCACTAAAAATATTGTTACTTTTGTTATATACATTACATTTTCCTCTCTGGTATTGATCCAAGCTGTTTCTTCTGTGGCCTGAATTCTAGTCCACCTTCTATATTCAGAGGTGGGCACCATGTGCAGTAGCTTCCTTCTCCCTTCCTACTCTAGTGCTGGTGTAAAAGAAGGAGAAGCACATATAGGTAGGACTGCTGGATACAAGGACACAGCTTGTTTATTGAAGGCCTATCTGTCAGTGTTGTGCTAGAGGCACACATTCAGAAAGGCATAGAAAAACCACCATGGGTTTCTAGGCTTAGGTATGAGTTGCCAAGGGTTGAGCCAATTGCAGTCCAGCTGGCGCAGCTAGCCACCATTGATGATGTACTGCATATGCTTAAATATGGGGTTTTTCTTTAGTTTAGAGGATGATCTATGATACAGCATGCACAATCAATCAACATGATCCAGAGAAATAGTGCCCCTAGTAGCCTTATCTGGCAATCTGCCCAAGAATTCCATATAGTCTATCATTGTCCTCTCCACACCTTCTTTCCTGGTTCTTATCCACTGAGTCGAGCAGTACAAGGTGTTTCATTCTTTTCCTGGACTACGTGCTGGTGTAGTAATCCCCTAGTAAAGCGGACTTGACACCTTTATCTCACTCATCCGTCCTTCTAAATTGATTGAAATATATAGATATACAGTATGTCTCTGCAAACGGTGGAGAAGAAAATATTACATACGATAACGCTACTTATTAGTGGAAATGCTGGAGCTGTGTGTGAGGAACTATTTTCTATCCAGGGGAAGAAGACAGGAAAACAGAGCTTCTGAAATTGGGCAGGGTTAGCAAGTACTGACTGCAATGCGCTCCTGGGAGATGAAGGTGCTTGATGGTCACATGTGATGAGCTGCTAGCCACAGAAAGTGAAGAGACTAGAGTTAGAGAGGAGTAAGCAAAGACACTAAAATTACACTGGAGAGCAGCTTTTTGCATTGAAATAAAGGGACACCTGGCAGAAAGTGGTATTTTTTTAAAAAAATCAATATTCATAGAAAACATTTTTTAGCTGTTTTTCTTTTTTCATTTCAGTTGTACTATACCACTGAAAATTAAATACAAAATATTGCCCGTCTGTTGCAGTAAGCGCAAAGAGATAAAACTCTTAGGTTTTCCATTTCTTAGGTTATCCATTATTAAGTTTACTGCTGCTGTGAAGGGAAGCTGTTATCTGCTGGTATAATAGTAGACTGTACAATTTGGATGACCGTATAATAGCTCTATTGTTCTCCTGATAGGCCTAGACAAAGATGCACATAGAAGACCGTTGCACTTATCAGTCTAATGTGTAAAGGCCCTTTTACACGAGACGATTATCGTTCAAATAATCGTTAAAACGTTCGAATTTGCACGATTATTGTTGTGTATAAACACGGTTAACGATTTAACGACGAACGAGATTTCGTTCGCTTCTCGTTGATCGCATCTTTTGTCCTGCCAATAAATTAATTGTTAATCGTTCGAAAATCTTCCAGTTTAAACGAAAATCGTTTAGTCGTTGGCAGATGGTAATGGGAGGAGTCAATTGTTTATATAGGCGTTATTCATTCTAATTAGTTCATTCCAATAGTTCGGCACGTCCCATTAAAATTCCATTGGCTCACGTAGCGACCGGAAATACGTGTCTTCTTCTCGCGTATGAATAGTTTGAATTTCAAACCTGGTTTTATTTCGGCGCGAAGATCTGCTCATTGTTGCGTTCGTATTTCGGCCTCCATTCTGCTCGCTATTGCGCTCGCAACTTCATCCGCCATTGTGCTGTGCCATCATTGGCGAAATCTTGTATTTTTGTACAGTAGGAGGTTATGAGGGCGGTTCATGGGTGGTAATTGAACACCTGTAAACACCTACTTCTTTTCACTTTTTAATTCACTCACACCTTTCCCCTCCCCTGTAAGCAATACATCGGTTAATGTAAAAGCAAGGAACGATCGTAATAACGATTATAAAACGACCGAAAGTACGAAGATTGTGAACGACTTCTCTTTCAATGTAAACGGTATTTACATTGCATCGTTCGATCGTTCATCGTTCGTTAATATACGATCGCTAATACGATTTATCTTTCCGTGTAAAAGGGCCTTAATGCTCTAATTGAGTTACTCATCCCTTCTCTCTCAGTTCACAATGAATGCTCTGAGTGAGATTCAAACAAAAACAGAAGTTAAAGCCAGGACAGGAAGTAGAATACATGCAGTGAATAAAAAATTATATTCAGAAATCCATCTACTTATATTAACTGAAAGTCAACTGAATAGATGATTTCCAGTTTTCAATAGCTGACGAGCAACCAGTGGTCATTCTTTCACCAGGTTCTTTTTATCTTTTTCACCACAATTTTTAACAATATGTCCCCTATTCATGGTCTGGTTGTCTGTATGAAGTATGGCCAACCTTAATTTAAAGGGGCTTTCCGACACTTTTTTAACTGATGAGTGATGACCTATCCTCTGGATAGGTCATCAGTATCTGATCGTTGGCGGTCCAACACCCAGGACGCACGCTGATCAGATGTTTGAGAAGGCATCGGCACTCCTGTGAGTGTCGCAGCTTTCTCGCTGCTTACCCTAGACTGTCACTTTCATTGGTCACGAAGCCTAGGTGCACATAGGTTCCATTCAATTGAAAGGGGATGAGCTGCAATACCAAGCACAGCTGTTATATAAAGCACATCACCGTGCTTGGTGAGCTACAAGAAGCAATAATGTGGCAATAATGCTCAGCTTCAAATGCTTCATTTGAGAATACCCTATTCAAAACTATTATACGAGATAAAAGATAATGGCTCCATCTAATAAGCTTTTAAGCTCCTGAGAGAAGGGCCATCGCTCATCTTGTTTGAATTGTTGATTAGATTATTACTTTGTAATGTCCCAATTTGTTTGTACATGTATCCTAAATTTGTACAGTGCTGCAGAATATGTTGGCGCTATATAAATAACAATTATTATTATTATTAGAGGAGTTAAGTTTTATAGAGCTCATCAACAGTGCAGCATTTATGGCTGAGATCAGAATACCCATCATATGCTCCAGCCAGAGATGAGCCGGATTACGGAAAATGTAGAACAACTAAAATGGGAATACAAATGTGGCTTTATATTACATTGATAATTGCTGACTCATCACATAGCTTTTACCTTACATGTGTAGTCTCAGATAAGAAAAATATAGTTCCACTTACTTTTCCAGAAACAGCGCCACTCTTGTCCACCGGCTGTGTCTGGTATTGCATTTCAGTTGAAGCTGAGCTGCAATATGTAAAAAAGTCTATGCTTGTATATTTAATTTACAGCAAAATCTACATTGGCTGAATCAGGTCAAAGTGAATTTGTGCTTTATCTACTGCATGTGCCCATAATACGGGAGCTACAAGACCCCTGTGTAGCAGGGAATTCCGCGTCTTAAACATTGTATGTTATCTCTCATGTACTTCACTCAATCCTCATGACATTTGCTTTACCAACCTTTGCCACTAAGCACAGCCACTGTGTATCTCTCAGATTAAATCCACTTACAGAAGTCTAATGTACAGAGTAAAAAATGAGGTCACTAAGGGTTAATGTTCTAATGCTTTTAATACCAAACTACCATTGTCAGTGGGAGGAAAGCCTGTTTGCCATAGGAAAAGACTGATGTTTTCAGGGAAAAGTCTGAATGGAGTAAAACAATTCTTATTAATGAGTACGCTGTATTTATAAGTGTGGCCTAACTAACCGCATATTATCTGTTTATTGTCAAGAATATCTCACTTTTAAATTTCATGTACATTTTTTTTACATGAAGCATTTAAAACATACTGGGGGACATTTATCAACCTATTCATGCCACTATTGTGTAAATCAATGCTATATGTGCTTCATAATTTGCAACTTTTCAAGCTTCTCGACACTTCCGAAGTGGCTATAAAAAGGCAGGGCTTAGCAGGAGGGGCTTCATGTGGCCTGCCGGATTTACTATAATTTACGCCAGGAACTGGCGTAAGTTTTAGTGGAAGTCTATGCCAGCCTCTAGCTAGTTTCTGGAGCACAGAGTGGCAGTGGCAGAGAAGCAGCTAATTTATTAAGAGGCCATCAGATGGACACTGAATAACAATGGTGTGCATGGCAGGATTGCAAGGAGAATAAAGTTAAAGTTTTGGAATGGCCAATTCAAAGTCCTGACCTTAATCCAATAGAAATGTTGTGAAAGGACCTGAAGCGAGCAGTTCATGGGAGGAAACCCACCAGCTTAATAGAGGTGAAGGTGTTTTGTATGGAAAAATGGGCTAAAAGTGCTCCAAACTGATATGCAGGACTAATCAATAATTACTGGAAATGTATGCTTGCAGTTATTGATGCACAAGGGATCACACCATATACTGAAAGCAAAGACTTTTACCACTCACAGACATGTGATATTGGATCATTTTGCTCAATAACTAAATTATCAAGTCTAATATTTTTGACTCACTTAAAATCTGATGTAGTTTTAGGTAAAATTTATGTAGAAGTATAGAAAATTCTGAAAGGTTGATAAACTTTTAAGCATCACTATATATTATATGGTATGACGCTCATGTATACACTGTGAGATTAAGGCTTCATATACCTGGTGAATTCCATATTTCAGCTTACAACAGGCATACCTACAGCAATATGGACATGAATAGGACATGTTCTATCACATATGTAATGGCCACACGCAACAACATACAACATGCATGTGATCATCCTATAGAAATCAATGCGTCAGGGTGCTATCCACAAAAAATACAGATAGCACTTGAATAAAAAATTCAGCAGTGGACATGGCATAAAACTGTGACAAAGCTGAATAACGACTTACCCAAAATGCTAAATTCTCTTCTCCCATGGCAATTAGCAGCTGGGATTTTCACTTAAGGTCATCTAGGGTTAACAACCAAGCACCTCTGAAATGGTCTTTGGAGCGCAGGTTTTCACATTAATGAGACTAAGATACAGTACCGGGCTCGGTCACAACAGTATCTATGGTGCCCTGCCTGCATAAGCAATGTAGGGAACCAGTAAGGGCTGCATCCCTTTTATTCATCTGCTAAGGGAGTACTAGGAGTGGGACCACCACCAGTCAAATATTGAAATCCTAGCTTAAGAATTTACCATCAATATGGAAGCCTCTGACAAACCATTTTATTGACTATGGAGGAATCTACTCACACCACACACTTAAAATTTAAAAAGGGGCATATATTTTCGGAGTGCAAAGTTGATGTCAACTAATTAAAGTGGTTGTCCAGCCTTTACTAAGTGATGGGATGTCCTCACGATAGGCCATCACTAGCTGATTGACAGGGGTTCAACACCCTGCAACCCCATCAATTAGCCACTCAGGTGTATCTAAGAGGACACTGCTATGATCAGGGACTGCAACTTGGCTGCATTTGCTGTGACCCAGAGGATAACTTCAAACAGTTATTTGCCAAGATTTAAATGTTGTGATTTATTGTAAAAGTACTTATATCTTTATGCACTATGGCGGTCATTTACTAAGACCAGCGTTTTAGACGCCGGTCTTAATAAGCCCTTGTGATGGCTTAATAAGCCCTTGTGATGAGGACTGTTGGTGACCATGCAGCTTGCACTACAGCCTCCCACATTCTCACTTGCAGATAACATGGCACAAGTCTTTCATTTTCTATTACCCTACCCATTGCCACTATGTTTACAAGACATTTTATTTTTAAGCCTAATTAAACAATCTGAAGTCACATTGTATTGATGGACAGAGTTTAGTACAAATACTTCACTAAACAATGAGTCACACAGAACAACATGTTAGTCTGTGATACATGAACTTTTCATAATAAAAGACACAGAACGACATGTCAGGTATGCTAGTCCGTGATCAATGGAGGTGTTTAAAGAACATTTGTAAAATGTTTAAAAATAAATGTCATGGACAATAAATGTCATGTCAATGGACAGAGTCCAACTATGAAACAGGAAAATACAGCCAGTACAATATCAGCATCAGGATTAATATTGTAGAAGATTTCTGTTTGTGATTGTGATTTTTTAATGCAAATTGGCCAGGCCGATACACAAGAAAAAAAATACTACTGTAGCTTTAAGTATTGATATGCAGTGCAAGCAAAGCCTTACTGAATGCCTGCAGCCCGTGACACAGACTAATACTGACTCTACCCTGTCCCTAGCTAAAACCTCTCTATCAGTTACTGTAATTAAAGGGAACCTGTCATCTCGGAACCCCCCCTGAACTAGAGTAAGCGTTGTATAGTGTAAGTGATGCTGAATCCGAATATGTAAGCTTTATCTTCATACTCACTTCCATTCTGACGCTGTGCTCCCACAAACATGCAGTAAAATGCACTCAGTGGACTCTTCTTTGAGTCCTCTCCATTATGTGAGTGAGCACCGGAGTCCACTGAGTGCATTTTACTGCAGGTTTGTGGGAGCACAGCGTCGGAATGGAAGTGAGTATGAAGATAAAACTTACATATTCGGATTCAGCATCACTTACACTATACAACACTTACTCTAGTTCAGGGGGTGTTTCATAGATGACAGGTTCCCTTTAAATCTAACTAGCTGCTATAGCTTCTCTAGCTGTAGTGTAAGCCTAGAGAAACTCTTTCTCTGTCAGATGTCCTATCACATCAGTGTACAGGCTCACAATACACATTTACCTGGTTGGTATCTTATATAGTCCTTATGATACATGTCAATATCGTCCCTCCTCAGGGGCATAGCTATAGGGGGTGCAGAGGTAGCAGTCACTATCAGGCCCAGGAGCCTTAGAGGGCCCAAAGACCCTTGTGCCACATAAGAAGACACTGGTATTATATAAAGTGCATGCAGGTCAGGTTACAGGCAGGAGTAGGGAAGGGATAAGGTCAGGAATTTGGCAGGGGGGGGGTAGTGCTGTTTCAATTTTTGCCTCAGGCAGCAGAAAGGCTATGTTCTTCCCTGTCTCTTGCCACAAAGCACTGAGGGAAGGGGGGCACAAGCTGAACTCTTGCACCAGGACCCATGAGCCTTTAGCTACACCCCTGTCCCTCCTCATTGGCTGAGGCTGACAGCAAGGCATTATGGGCAAGGCTGCCAGACAGGGGTCATGTGATCCTCATTCTTCATTTTTCCTGCTGTGCTGTTCTGTAAAATCTGCAAATGTTTCGGATTCGCTGGAACCTTTAAATTTTCGGAAATTTGGGATGCGTTTTATTAGTTTAGATTTATCTCTGTTAACCCTCTGCCCCCAAGGTTGAACTTCCTGCATACTCACCTGATCGGAACTTATCTTACATATAAATTGGTCTAGCTGCTCATACTAAACATCTAGATCAGCTTTCCTTTTTTCAGACCAGTGTAAGTGACAGATGAGCTCTGAGTTTCTTTTTAAACAGTAGGGCATACTGTGTTTGAGAGTGCAAGGAACATAAGCTTTCCATAGTTTTCCTAAATGTCGCTACAAAAACAAAGCTTTCAAAAGAATACATTTTATATATGTACACTGGAACAATATATAGGGTTTCTTCAGAAACAAATCTTCCACAATTATAGTAAATGGTCCACAGAGAGTAAAGAGAGGAAGAGTAATGAGCAGCTTAATGCAGTAATTCATCTATCATCCTAATTAACCACATTTGACAAACTAGGAAGATACGCCAGTGACACCACACAATTTCTGTTTATGTATCTGGGCAATATATTCTGGTCTTTACATAAACTTCCCCTGGACAAAGGCCAGAGAGTGTGAGAGAACGGATTGTGTATCTGTCAGATTCAAGAATCTTGGAAAAGCATGTGTATTTTTGCCTAAATTTTACTAATCACTATTTGTATTTGATAAATTATAGATACATAGCTGTGATGGATATCCACGTAGGCTTTATTTAGCAATGAAGGTCTAGTTCTACTTATAATTTTTATAGCTATAGTATTACTAAAATAGTTGTAAAAAGACGAATGCCAATGGCAGCAGGTGTCTCATATTTAGTGCAATATCATTTTGCTTCCTGCATTATAATTAATAACATTGCTGCTTGACCCCAGACGTAATTCATGGCTTCTAAGGTTAGTACTTTTTTTAATAGCACATAGGTTGGTGTCCAAATTCCATCCAAAGGTGAACTGAATTTGAATTCTTACCAGTACTCATGATGCCAGCTATCATGCTTGTGGGCTGTAGCCAGGTCCTAAAACATCTGGGGTAAAGGCCTCGTGTGTTGCACCTTGAAGCTAAAGTATGTGTTGCGGTGTTTTACTGGTGACAGCTGAATATATTACTTCAGCATAATTTTTGACTGACTGCACTAATTTTAGTCAGTGTCAAAGAACTAACCAGTGACCTGGCGGGAGTGGAGGAGATAAAGGAGGAGTAGTAAAGTAAAGAAGGCATATACACAAGTGGACAAAATTTTTGTACCCTTCTGTTAAAGAAAGAAAAACCCACAATGATTACTGAAATAATTTGAAATGGACAGAAAAAAATCCCTCTTTTACTGTGCACCAGTACCAAAAATGCCCCCTTATAATGTGCGTCAGTATAAAAAATGCCCTGTATGTGTGGTAGTGCAAAAAATTACCTCTTATAATGTGTGCTAGTACAAAAAAATGCCTCCATAATGTGTGCACAAAATGCCCCGTTGTGTGCCAGTACAAAAAATACCCCCGTTGTGTGCAGTACAAAAAATGCCCCAGTTGTGTGCCAGTACAAAAATTACCTCCTCTTAGTGACCCCAGTAGAGTCAATGTACCCATAGTACCCTCGTAATGTGTGCAAATGCGACCTACTGTGTGCCCGTACAAAAAATACCCCTCTAGTCCCAGTTGAGCTAATGTCCCCACAGAGCCCTCCATAATGTATGCCAGTATAAAATACTGCTATGCAGTGCAACCAGTAGATGTCCACATAGTGCTCCTCTGTATGTGTGCTAGTACAAAAAAGTACCCATTATAATGTGTGCTAGTACAAAAAAATGCCTCCATAATGTGTGCTAATGCCCCCCAGTGTTTGCTGGTACACAAAATACCCCAGTTGTGTGCCAGTACAAATATGCTGAAGTTGTGCTCCAGTACAAAAATTACCTCCTCTTAGTGACCCCAGTAGAGCCTATGTACCCATTGTGCCCCTGTACTTAGTGCAAATGCCCCCTACTGTGTGCCAGGAGAAAAAATACCCCCTTAGTGCCAGTTGAGCTAATGCTCCCACTGAGCCCCCCATAATGTGTGCCAGTATATGCTATGTAGTGCAACCAGTAGGTACCCACATAGTGCTCCTCTACCCTCTTCGCCAGATTGACCAAACAGCATGGTGTCAAATTAAAAAACAAACAAACCTCAAATACTGACCTCCATGGTGCTTTCAGTGATGCAGTGCAAGCCTCTTCCGGCCTGTGTCCCGTGCTGTACACTGCCTGGCTCAGGCGGCATGATGATGCTGACGTAAACGTGCTGCCTGCGATGGTCTCTGATAGGCTACAGGCACTAGGCCTGAGGCCTATCAGAGAGAACAGCAGGGCAAGGATATGTTATGCCTGTGCCCCGCTGCAGCATTCAGCTGTATCACTCTCCTGAGGATGGCGATACAGTTGAAAATACAGTGATGATTGCTTCCACAACAGAAGTGCTCATTTCCCTTGGCCCTGCTACTGACCCCACCTGTCTCTAGGGCCTGGTGCTCTGGACACTCTGTACCACACAATAATAGATGTGCTCTTCTAGTCTCTGGTCTGATCTCAGAAGAGACCTTGCCTCTAAGGATGGGTTCACATCAAGTTTTTCCCATACGTTTAACATATGTAAAAAAACATATACTGTACGTTAAACGGATGCCTCAGACTGATGCCATACAGTGGCATCTGTTTACCACAGAGTTCCATTGTAAAAAAAAAGTGTACTTTTTTTTACCAGAATCTGCAGGATACAAGAACGTGGTGTGCTGCATTTTTGCATCCTTTTTCTCTAATGTATACGTCAAATGGAGGGATAAAACGTGATGTGAACCCACTCTAGGCCACTGTGTCCAGCTGAATTTTCAGCAGCAATTTCAGAACGAAATAAAAGCAGCAACATTATTTGGTAAAGTGGATGCTTCCACCCTACTACACAGAGGATTTTTTGAAACTAGGTGCATGCACTGTCCACTACAGTAATTACCAGATGCATACGCATTGACTTCTAAGGGAAACTATGGCCACATAGAATTCACAATGCTTTCAATGCATATTCACTGTTTTATGGTTTTGGTTTCTATCAGGGGTGGACTAGCCATAGACCTTACAGGGAAACTTCCTGGTGGGCCGATGACTAAGGGGCTGCCTGGGCACTTCTCAGTGGTCAGTGGAAGTTTTTGGGGATGTATTTTGTTCTGCTGGCAGTATTTTGTGATGGACTGTGGTATTTGGCTCTGTTGGGGTGCTATAATGTGCCACAATATGGTAATACTGGCCCTGCCTTCCATTAATTTGGACCCAACTACAAAACGGGGCCACTTTTAGTATTTTTTCCATGGCCACTTTAAGTTCCCAATCCACCCCTGGTTCCTATGTAAGTGCAAGTACAACAATACCAGAATAGGAATTTAGCCATTGTGGAAGAGCAGAGCAGTGATTTCTGTGGAGATGGCCAGAGATGAACTTGTGCAAATACAGACACATGGATGTTGATTTGAAGCCCTTGACTGATTTGGCAGGTATTGAGATTACCCACTCTGATAGAGGTCTATTTGCTTGCATTATGGCACTTTGGATTTTTCTTCCATAACACAAATAATGTAGGTGGACCTAGGTATCATCCTATTTACATGGATCATCTGCGGATAAGTGACTGCAAACATATAACAAGATTGATTATCTTCTTCAAGTAGCTTTCCAGCAACTGAGAAAGTGACAGTTTGTTGTGGCTGCGAAGCAATAAATCTACGCAATGTAAGTGATAACCAAAATAGGCTTCAGAAATCAAAATATTTTTCTTTTTGATCTTGCAGTGAATCATTTTTTTTATTCTTCTGTCAACGTAGCTGTATAAGGTAATGTTTTTTTTTCATTTGCATTTTTTCAGTTGCATTTATTTCAGTGGCACCATTTTGGGGTACATATCATATAAATTATATATTATTTAACACTTTGTCCCACCAATGCTTTAGTATACCAAATCACTGTTACATCTCAGTTACTGTAAATCTGACTCGCAGTCTATTAGGCATGTACCTCTGGCGGATCTGGGGCAGTATTTGGTTCCTGTGTGCCAAGATAACTCATAAGCACCCCAGTCAAAATACTTACACGACTTTCAGTACTGACCAGTGATCTCTGATCTTAACTGTCAGCATGGAGTGTCAGCTCTATATTACAGTCAGCATCCGCCTAGGATGGCACAAGAAACTGTTCCTGTGCCTGCACTGCACCATGAGTACAGCAATTCATGGAAATTCTTTACTAACCACAATGTACCATTACAGTGCAGGGTAGGAAGAGGTTAACAGACTTTATTGCTATAATGTTTGGTGCATTAGTACATAATGACAAGCTAATTTTTGGTGTCAATTGTCTTCAAATAATGATGGAAATATTGAAGTTGCACTGATATATTCATTATGATGTCTCCACTGGACAATCCAATCATTGCTCGTAAGATTGTCTCCATACCTCGTTGCTGGAAAGGTTTTACCTCAATTCTCTGAATTCCTTTTCATATTTCTGGTTTAAAAGCTTGTGTGGGACGTGAGCTTCCATGAGTTGTCATTAATGTAATATTTTCCTTATTACTTACTGAAGTAGGTTTTCACATTTTTTCCATGCTACAAACTACAGTATAATATATTGTAAAACAATATCCTATTTGGAGCTTGAACTCAGTAGACAACATAGTGTCAGTTCAACATGAACAGATTTTTTTTTATAAATTGTCTGTAATTATTCATCATTTTTCTGTTTGTTTTAAGTGGCATAAGTATTATAAGACTATAATATAATATAAACAATACAGTCCATATGAATTAAATTAAAGCGTACCTAACCTTTCAACAAACTGCAATAATCAGTAGTACAGTGCGTGTACATGAGGAATAACAGTATTTCTGGACACAATATAACTGCCATTTTTAGCAGGTTTTCTTTGTGCATGCTGAATGTCTAATTTGCGATTCTCCTAGATCTGGTGGGTGGAGACTAGCTGCCATCCACTGCACATACAAAGTAGAGGGGAATCTGCTTCATAACGTTCTCTTACTCACTCAAAAACAGCTCCAGGATCATGGAGGACATTGCAGAAAAGTATCTACCTGTATGGTTGTGAATACAACACTTGGACTTAGATAAAACCTTAATATTTAGCTGCAGTGGTCTCTCTTGTTGTGCCTTTCTTTGAGTTCCTGCTCACTCTTCCATAGATATGTATTGACATGTGCAATATGAACCTTTAGTGGATCTGATCTGTCCTGAAATTTTTAAAAGATAAGATATATTACAAAGTTTCTTGTAGTCACTTGTACTTTAATTTATACAAAGCTGTGTGAAATGTTAGTCACCATTTAAACAAAATATCATTACAAAATGCAAAAAGATTGGATATTACATTTCTCCAACCTATTCTCTTTTTTCTAGTTATCTTTTCAAATTAAAATGCATTGCAGAACTGGTGATATATAGGATATATTAAAAATCTCAAAATAACATTTATAGATACTGTACAAGAAGAAACCATATTCTCAAATAACAAGAATGCAATATTTGAAAACTACATCGAAATAGTATATAATTAACCTAGAGGAGTTTTTCAGCTTAGAGGACTTTTGACAGACCTCTGCTGTACCTATTGAATAACTCATACTCACCTGCTCCCTAGCTTCCTTCAGTGGTCTGCCGCTCATCATTCTGTATATCTCTGGATGGACCAATGCAGCCAATGAAATGGGTTATCCACTTTTGCAGTACAATTTTGTTTAAAGGGTCCCCATTAGGTTGATCACAGAGTTCCAGCAGTCAATTGTAATTTGTGGACAAACATGGCAGCAATAGTTCAACACAGTGAAATCAATGGGTTGTCCAAGTAATGCATTGACATAGATGATCCTTGTAACCATTCTCTATTATGGCTACCAGAGTAGGTCGCTGAATGGCGGACCCCCATATATCAGAATGACCTGCTTAGAAGTACTTTTAATTAATTTTACTGTATTTGTGGGTAATGTTAGACTGAAGATTTTGTACATGGCTTAACCTTGGTTTGTCAATGTCGCTGCCACCCTGATTATCAGTAATAGTAAACATTTGTTCCTCTGGAATCAATATCAGTGTTTGGAGATAATCAATGCATGTTGCTGTCAGAATATGTTCTTGACTTTACACCAATCAAAATTAATGAACATTATAATTCTCCACTGAAATGAATGGGATTTATAGAAAATATCATATGCTATCACTGTTTATTCAGTTTCAAAGCATACACAATTTCTGTAGTTAAAATTTGACCTTTCTTTAGGGTCAGGAGTCCCAGTGACCAGCCCTATTGATTAGTGGTTTATGGCATGCCCTACTAACATGTCATAAAACACTTTTATGGGTAGACATCTTTAAATATACATAAATATGGACTCTTTAAGTACGGCATCCAACAGAGCCCATATGGGAGCAGACAGAAGCTGTGCAGCTCTGTACTATGAGCTCAAATCCAAGTATTTCCACTAGGGAGGCTTCATTCCTGTTATATCTACCAGCCAAATGTTGGTATTAATCAAATTACTCACTTCGCCTTATCTTGTTCTAGACGGAATTAGCTTACTTTTCTGGTAAAAAATAAAATAAAATCACACCTACAGGCCTAAAAAAAAAAAAGAAAAAAAATAGAGCGAGGTGTGGAAATTTAAAAACCATTCACTATAACAGACTTCTTTAAATTTGGGTATCAGTGTGATGAATGTAATTGTATGCAGTAAACAACCTGCAAAGAGGCAGGCAGAGGGCTAAAAGAAGCAGGAGACACATATTGCTTCACATGATTCCTTCAGAGAGGGCTCATATGATTCCACAAAGCCGGGAAGTGTCCTGTTTAGTACTTTGGGTGGTCATTTAGTGGGTGTAATTGTACTATACGTACATATTCCCCATAATAACATTATCAATGTCACAAAAATATCTTCTAGACTCCACCTGGCACATCATGCGTGTATCCAATTCCTGTCCACTATCGGGGGAAGCGTTTTATAATGTTTATGTTGGGCCCTTTTCTGACATTGTTCATGCAGGGTAGCCTGCTAGCACTATTGTTAGCTCTTCTGCTGGCAATGTTATCATGGGCTATTCTGTTGGCATTGCTTACCCGGCACTTTCTTGGCACTATTGTTCATGGGGAAGGGGTAGTCTGTTGCCACTTTTTATCAAAGGAATTATGACAAAGTTGTTAATTGAGGAACTTTGGCTGACAATTTATGAGACAGTAGCATTATTCTTATTCTCTTAGGTCTTTGATAGTAAAAGGAGTTCTTTAAACATGCAGCATGCCCTATATGCATACTTTCCACCTTTCTCAGAATATCCAGTAGGCTCCTAGAAAAATGGGGCAACTCACAGACTTCTGGAAGAGTTGGCAAATCTCCCAGGGGCCACAGAAACAGTCCAGCACTTCCTGGAAAGCAGCCCTGGATGCTGAATCATCAGACTCAGCTCTGGCACCCAAGCATACATATCCCAAAAAGGGAGCCTGGTGCCACATCCATGTTGATAAGTATGCCTGTATGTTATGTAACCGATAAAAATCACTCAAAAAATTAAATGAAAAACTGCAGAAATGCATGGTAAACATGTGAGTTTATTACAATATGGTACCCTATCACTAAATTTACAGACATCCTAAGTAAACCAAACAAGTAAAAATGACCAACATTAATGGTCACGTGGGTATATGTGCAATATCACATTATACACTGCTCATTTCCAGGGGTTATGACCTCCCTGCAATCCAGCAGTGGTGGTCATGCTTGCACACTATAGGACAAAGCGCCAGCCTCTCTGGTGGCTGGGATTGCGGGAGTTCGCATAGGCTGGTGTATTTTCCTGTAGTGTGCAAGCATGACCACCACATTTGGATTGCAGGGTCATAACCCCTGGATACGAGCAGTGTATAATGTGATGGAAAAATGAATCCAGCCAGCGAAGGAAGCAATATGGATAACAACAATATATTAGTAAGTGCCTTGTATTAACTTTCTCTACATAAATGCCTTTTGCTGCAGTGAGACAACCCATTTAAAGGGGTTTTCTGTTATTAAAAAATGGTTAAAGCCAGTGCCTTTAATGCTAATTTCATACGGTTTTATCTTCATCCATTTCTCATGCAGAACTGGTAAGTGGAAAAAGTGAGCACACAGACGACATCAGCATGCGTCCATTTTTCACTGATGACTGCTAGGAGATGCTGTGTGTTTCTACACATTCTTAATTGCTCATGTGAAACTCTGCTGTTGTGTCCTAAAATCCTGGATTAAGTCTTAATTGGTTTCCTTACAATCACTATAAATAGGGAAAGTATAAGTTAAAAGTGAAATGATACAGTAATGCCTATCAGTGAGACACATGAGAAATAAGAACCACAGGTCAAGAGCAGCAGCTGGATGTTGTCTTTGCAGATCATCACTGATAGCGCTACTTGCACAGTTTTCCCCCTATAAAACTAACCACCTACTAAACATAATCTGCTTCTGACGATTTAAATGCTTCTGCTAATTTATGGATTCAAGAAGACTTAGAAGGGGCCAGAATGCTTTCCTATGAGATGTACAAAGCTTTCCTCCAGTTTAGTGTTGAATCATGAGAGGAGAGTCTGGAGAAATATTCCGAAAATTTGCCAGCTGATGTTAACTCTCTGTCCATGAGGAGAATGATCGGATCAAGCTGTGCTGAAACTCCGCTGATATATGTGTGACTAAGCCACAGAAGATCACATAGTTTATTGCTTACATGACTACTAACATGTCAAATACAATATTTAAGCCGCTGAGAATTTTCTGTTGTACGGGCCATAATTGTGCAAATTTGCCTTCAGCATTTCAAACTTTAATTTACAGAGGCATAACAAAAATTCTGGGTCCCAGTGCAAGCGCTATAACAGGGATGACATGAAATACCAATTTCTTAAAATACGGTGCATTATGTTTCAGCACATAGTTGAGGCATTCTACCAGGCTCAGACTGGCTCACACGGGTACGGGAACTTCTAGGTATAGAGGAAAGCTGCCAGTATCCTCTTTTCCCCAGGACCTACCTTCTCAAAGTTGCTGCAGGGACCCCCATATTCAATCATCTGGTAGCATCTTGCTGCTGTGTGAGCAGATAATATTTGAATGTATCCGTACGGTGGGCCCCAAAATAGATTTTTCTGGTGGGTCCTAGGCACCCCAGTCCGACACTGCATTCCACCAAGCTCTTTGCTTTTGAAGTTTTAATGTGTATAATATCTAAATATAAAAAAAAAAATTAAAATATTAATATTAAAAAAGCCTGACAGCAGATGTTGGGGGAGAGAAGGATTCCGCATGTTGGATTTGAACATATCTGATCCTTTTCTTCTCGGGAAGGTAGGCTGCCTGCTAGATCTGTGTGATAGTGGCTTTATCTCATGACACATCTATAGTCAACCGAGCTGAGAGTGTATGTGTATGGGGGATCGGGAAAGATAGCTGTTGGCTAAACTAGTGTTCAGTCAAAAGTTAGCTCATGTGTATGGCTGGCTTTACGCTGATCATAGGTGTAAGATACCTGTTACCCATAAGGACCTAGGGACTAAGCAGCTGCATGACAATGCTGGTGATATTTATCTCTGAGCAAAGTAAGAACAAAGCATCGCTCAGGTTAAATCATCAAATAAGCCCCATAGACGTAGTTCTGCCAGAAGATTGCACTGAAAACAGCAGTGTTTTCATGTCTATGGACTATATAGAAATTATGCAATCTGGATAAGACCATTTCAAGGGGGCACAAGATGCACAAGGTTAAGTGCTGCCCAGACACTTTAGATAAATGCCAACATTTTTGCCAAAATTTGAAGGATCCACAGTCTTATCTAATTTCCAGAGATGACAGATGTCATAGAAAATAACAATCAGCCATGTTGGAATTTAGGAAAATGTTGTTTTTTTTTTCTTCCAGGAGAAAAGACAATGCTATAGGGTCCGGCAACAGCTTGTCTCTCTCCATTGAAAAACATGCACATGAGCCTAGCATTGGGCTGCATATAGCCTGCTTCAAAGAGGAAGCAAAGACTTAATGTAGTGAGAGAATCTACTGAAGGTGGGATGATAACGTAGAAATATCTTTCTGTAATTTTTCAAATATGGTTGCTTCTACTGCTTAATAATGGGATCCAGTTTCACAACCATCCCCTCCCCTTAAAAGACGTGTGCAAAATTACTGTTAGACGGCACTCAAAATCAATTTTAATTATTGACACATAGGAATGAAGTAATATGGTTAACCCGTATCTTTAATTAAGCTGCTCAGCAATTCAGTGGGACATAGCCAAGTCTTTGAGAGGCTTTAGGGTTAAGTGCACACGTCAAGGTTTTTGTGCAGATTTGAGGTGCAAAATTCTCATAGCAAATCCACATGAAAGTACAGCATAGTACAGCATGTTGCATATTTATTTAGTGCTGTTTCCTTCATTAGGGTTCAATTTTGAAATCTGCTTTATGGTCATTATCTTGTGGATTGTGTGTAGATTTGCATGCACTGAGATTGATAGTGAAGAATACAACTAACACTAAAGGGCCCTTTACACGGGCCGAGAATCCTGAAAATAATCGCTAACAAGCGTTCATAGGATTATCGGGTAATTGGATTGTTTGTGCAAAAAAAATCGTTACCTGCCGGCAGCAGATTGTGCTGTGGAAACATGATCTGCTGCTGGAAAACAACAAATCTGTATGGGGAAGAGTGATGGCATTAGCGATCACTGCTCCCCATACTGTGGAAGAGATTGCTGTATGTAAATGCAGCGGTCTCCTCCACCAGTGAGCAGCAGACTGTCGGGAAGGAACGCCTCCTTTCAGACAATCTGCTGATCTGTCGTGCCATGTAAAGGGACCTTAAAGGGGTTATCCAATCATGGACAATGGGGGCATATGGCTAGGATATGCCCCCATTGTCTAATAGGTGCGGGTCCCACTGCTGGGACCCCCACCTATATCGAGAACAAAGCAGGGGAGCTCTGAGCCTGGAGGACTCCGGGTTTCCCAGGGTCCGAACACCACCAGGTGCAGCTCCCCGCTTCGCTCATAGAAATGAATTGGAGCGCACCGCGCAAGCGTGGCCCGGCTCCCATTCATTTCTATGGAGCCGACGGAGACCCGCACCCATCCTAGCGATATGCCCCCATTGTCCAAGATGGGATAACCCCTTTAAGTAACTGAATAAAATAAATAATTTAGAACCTTGACAATCACAATAAGCTCATGGATATGTAGCTTTGGGCATTGGGTGTGGTAAAGACTAGGCCTTAGGTACAAATGGTCACCAATTTGAAGTGCCCCAAAAACAAACATTTAATGAATCACTTTATGGTCAGATCAAGGACTTATACTGCCCTCATAGTACCTTGACAGGAGAGACATATACTATAAAAATATACAGTTCAAATTTTTTTCCTGCGAGGGCACTCAATATTGTCATGCAACCACAGGAATGGTGCACTCTGGGTAGAGCTGCAGGAGAACAACGGTCCCTCCCAGGTGTGATGACTCATTTTCCAACTGTAAATGGTTCCTCAGGGCACGATACAGGAACATTTCATGTAAATCGTGTACAAAGTACCACAATAGATATAGAAGATGAAAAAGAAAGAAATGTATGGGTCCCACCGTGGTAAGCAGTTACCCAGCTCAAAAATAATCCATTTGAGTGGTCCGGGTAGATGCCCTAGAAAGTATCCTGTGCACCAGAATTGGATAGGTCCTTCAAAGATGTCCAGGTTTATGTTTGTTGTATTGTAGTTATCCTATAGAGAGTTCCATACTAATGTCACCAGGATAATATCTTAAAGACCTAGAAACCTTATGGTAATGAGGCTAAACAGATTGGTCATAATGGAAGGTATATTCTATTAACAGGTCACCATAATATTGGTAAAGCCCAGTGTCAGGTGTCAATAGATAATGTAGTGCGTAGACTGTAACAAAGCAAGAAACCCTCCATTAGTATTACAGACCCTTGGTTCTAGTATTACCATTGACCAGATAGTGAAGTATAAGACGTATGTATTTGGACCTCAGTGGTGTAATAGAGCAGTCCACAGGCACTCACAATAAAATTGTCCCTTAGGGAGGCCCAGGTGTGGGACAAATGCAATGTGCTCCCTATATGGAGAGCAGAACAAAGGATCCCCCATTCCCCTAGTAGTGAGAGATGAGTTCCAATGCCTGCTGAAGACACTCAGTGAACACATAACACATATGGTATGGAAGTTGGCAGATTTGCCACTGATTTTTTCCACTGAAGTCAATGGAGTTCTGAAATCCTCATCTAAATCCACAAGACAGAATGGTTTACTTTCAAATTTAGTTATGGATCTGCAGTGAAATCCACATTTCATTGCAGATTTTTATGTTGGTTTTGTTCAAAATTCCACAAAATGTGAACCAAAAGGGCATCTGTGAGCATGATCAACCCTAAAAAACCCACATACATTGCATGGTAGGGTTGATCATGCTAGTAAAAATTATACAGTTTATATCTGTATGGTGCACCATTCCAGAGAAAACAGCATTTTTATTAGTATGCTAATTAGCTAGTTGGCACACTGAGAAGCACCAGGTGCCCTGGTACGTGAACACCCCTGCAGCCTTAGCCACTTCCCCCCTTCCCTGATATATCCAGCCCTATCAATCCAGGGATATAGGGAGTGATTAAGGCTGAAGTATTGTTCACCAACTGGTGCTCCAAAGGCTCTGGCTGGCCTCTCAGTGCGCCAACCAGCTAAATACCATATTAATAAAAATGCGGTTTTCTCTCAAACGTTATAATGGTGTACGGTGTAATTTTCAATCTTCAATCAGCATGATCAATCCTAACACTCAGTGTGCCTTGTTTAATTAGATTGATCATGCTGTCCAATGCTTTTTAACCTAACAGTAAAGCACCTGTCCCTCCTTCGTATTCCTCATCTCATCGTTCCTTTGCTGTGCCTTTAAAATATATTATTGAACATGCAATTTGAGCTGCAGGCAGCATGTTATAGATCAGGAGAAGCTGAGGAGATTGATATATAGTTTTATGGACAAAGATTCAGTATAACTTGTAATTTATAACTTTGTGATTTGTTCATATGAATCTCCTTATATTATATCGTGCTAATATATTCTACGGCAGTTTTTAGAAATTATCATTGCTTGCTGTCTCCAATGGGGCTCACAATCTTGCCTAAAGTCCCCTATCAGTATGTCTTTGGAGTGTGGGAGGAAACGCATGCAAACACGGGGAGAACATACAAAAACCATGTGTCAAAGTGTCAATATTTTGTATGACCACCATTACTTTCCAGTACTGCATTAACCCCTTAATGACCGGGCCATTTTGCACCTTCGTGACCAGGCTTATTTTTGAAAATCTGACATGTATCACTCTGTGGTAATAACTTTGGAACACTTTTACTTATCCAAGCCATTCTGAGATTGTTTTCTTGTGACACATTGTACTTCATGACAGTCATAAATTTGAGTCAATATATGTCACCTTTATTTATGAAAAAATCCCAACTTTACCAAAAATTTTGAAAAATTCACAATTTTCAAAATTTCAATTTCTCTGCTTAAAATTGAAAGTGATACCTCATAAAATATTTATTATTTAACATTCCCCATTTGTCTACTTTATGTTTGCATCATTTTGTAAATGTCATTTTATTTTTTGGGACGTTAGAAGGCTTAGAATTTTAGAGGCAATTCTTAAAATTTTTAAGAAAATTTCCAAAACCCACTTTTTAAGGACCAGTTCAGGTCTGAAGTCACTCTGTGGGGCTTACATAGTAGAACCCCCCCCATAAATGATCCCATTTTGGAAACTACACCCCTCAAGTTACTTAACACTGATTTTATAAACTTTGTTAACCCTTTAGGTATTCCACAAGAATTAAAGGAAAATGGAGATGAAATTTCACTTCTTTGGCAGATTTTCCATTTTAGTCAATTTTTTCTTTAACACATCTAAGGTTAATAGCCAAACAAAAGTCACATATTTATTACCCTGATTCTGCGGTTTACAGAAACACCCCACATGTGGTGGTAAACTGCTGTATGGGTGCATGGCAGGGCGCAGAAGGAAAGGAGCGCTGTATGTTTTTTGGAAGGCAGATTTTGCTGGACTGGTTTTTAGACACCATGTCCCATTTGAAGCCCCCCAGATGCACCCTATAGTACAAACAATCAAAAAGTGACCCCATTTTGGAAACTACGGGATAAGATGACAGTTTTATTGGTACTATATTGGGGTACATATGATTTTTAATCGCTCTATATTATTTTTTTTGCGAGGCAAGGTAACCGAAGAATGGATATTTTGGTACTGTATTTATTTTTTGTTTTTTATAATGTTCATCTGACAGGTTAGATCATGTGGTATTTTTATAGAGCAAATTGTTACAGACGCAATGATATCAAATATGTCTACTTTCTTTGTTTGTTTCAGTTTTAAATAATAAAGCATTTTTGAGAAAAAATATGTTTTTGTGTCTCCATTTTCTAAACGCCATATCTTTTTTATTTTTCTTCCGATCGTCTTGTGTAGGGGCTCGTTTTTTGCAGGAAGAGTTGAAATTTTTATTGGAACCATTTTTGGGACATATGATTTTTTTTTGATTATTCATTATTACACTTTTTGGGGCAAGGTGACCCAAAAATTGGTAATTATGGCACAGCTTTTATTTATTAATTTTTACTGCATTCACCTGAGGGGTTAGGTCATGTGAGATTTTTGTAGAGCAGGTTGTTATGGACGTGGCGATACCTAACGTGTATTTTTTAAAAAATTTATTTAAGGTTTACACAATAATATCATTTTTGAAACAAAAAAAAATCATGTTTTAGTGTCTCCATAGTGTGAGAGCTGTAGTTTTTTTTATTTTTTGGGCGATTGTCTCAGGTAGAGGCTAATATTTTGCGGGATGAGATGGCGGTTAGATTGGTACTATTTTGGGGGGCATACGCCTTTTTGATCGCTTGGTATTACGCTTTTTGTGATATTAGGTGACAAAAAATGGCTTTTTTGACATAGTTTTTATTTTATTTTTTTTTACTGTGTTCATCTGAGGGGTTAGGTCATGTGAGATTTTTGTAGAGTAAGTTTTTACGGACGCGGCGATTACCTAACATGTCTAGGATATTTTATTATTTTATTTATTTTTAATCAATTATAAATGTGCGTATATGGAAAAACATATTTTTTTTTACGTTTTTCTTTTTTACACTTTTTTTTCACACTCTTTTGACTCAGACCCACTTGGTTCTTTAAGATCCAGTGGATCTGATGTGTATATAATACACTGCAGTACACTATATAGTGTACTACAGTGTATTTTTCCTTTGCAGGAGCCTGGTCAGGCTTGATATACCATGGCAAGCCGGATGCCTGTGGCAGCGTCCCGATGGCAGGGGGAGGAAGCTCCCTCTTTCTGTACTGGCCACACCATCGGACGCTGCCAGCGCACCGCAGAGCCCGATGGGGGAGGGAGCTTCCTCCCTGTTAACCCCTTCCATGCCATGGTCCCTATGGACCACGGCATGGAAGGGATTAAACGGCCGACATCACTGCCAGCAGTGATGTCGGCTGTTACAGTATATTGTCAGTGGTATGTTACCCTGAAAGTCTACTGCCCGTTCGGCCATCCTGAAGGGGACATCGTTATTGTGGGGACAGGGAGCGGTGGGGTCCCGCATGGCCATCCTGGAATACTGTGCGGGCGGGGAGGGTTGGGCGGGTGCCGCTCGCCATCCTGATGAATAAAAAAAACATAGCAGCGCAGCCCCAATCTCCTCAAGGAGATCGGAGCTGCGCTGCTGTACTCTGCGATTGGTCAGTCAAATCTCACTGACCAATCGCAGGGATTCTAAGGCAGGGACCACGATGATTGGTCCCCTGCCGGGTGCCCGGACAGCTCTGCTGTCCGTGACACCTGTTTACATGCAAGTGTCACAGCAAGTGTACTTGTGGTGACACTTGGAGCTCATGACGTACTGTGCACGTCATGATGCGGTAACTAACACATCATGACGTACATAGTACGTCATTAGTCATTAACTGGTTAACTCTCTTGGGCATGGAGTTCACTACAGCTTCAAAGGTTGCCACTGGAATCCTCTTCCACTACTCCATGATGATATCGTGGAGCTGGTGGATGTTACAGACCTTGCGCTCCTCCACCTTCCGTTTGAGAATGCCCCAGACTCAATAGGGTTTAGGTCTGGAGACATGCTTGGCCAGTCCAGCACCTTTCAGTTTCTTTAGCAAGGCAGTGGTCACCTTGGAGGTGTGTTTGAGGTCGTTATCATGTTGGAATACTGCCCTGCATCCCAGTTTCCGAAGGGAGGGGATCATGCTCTGCTTCAGTATGTCACAGTACATGTTGGCATTCATGGTTCCCTCAATAAACGATAGCCCCCCTATAGCTGGCAGCACTCATGCAGCATCAAACCATGACACTCCCACAACCATGCTTGACTGTAGGCAAGACACACTTGTCTTTGTACTCCTCACCTCGTTGCTGCCACACATACTTGACACCATCTGAACCAAATAAGTTCATCTTGGTCTCATGAGACCACAGGACATGGTTCCTGTAATCCGTATCCTTAGTCTGCTTGTCTTCAGCAAACAGCTTGCTGGCTTTTTTTTGGATCATCTTTAGAAGAGGCTTCCCTCTGGGACGACAGCCATGCAAACCAATTTGATGCAGTGTGCGGCGTATGGTCTGAGCACTGACAGGATGACCCCCCCACCTCTTTAACCTCTGTAGCAATGCTGGCAGCACTCATAAGTCTATTTTGAAAAGACAACCTCAGGCTATCACGCTGAGCAGGTGCACTCAACTTCTTTGGTCGACCATGGTGAGGCCTGTTTTGAGTGGAACATCGTTAAACCACTGTATAGTCTTGACCATTCTGCTGCTGCTCATTTCAGGGTGTTGGCAATGTTCTTTTAGCCTAGGCCATCTTTATGTAGATCAACAATTCTTTGTTTCAGATCCTCAGAGAGTTCTTTGCCATGAGGTGCAATGTTTAACTTTCAGTGACCAGAATGAAAAAGTTTGAGAGCAATAACACCAAATTTAAGACACCTGCTCCCCATTCACACCTGAGACTTTGTAATACGAACGAGTCACACGACACCAGGGAGGAAAAATGGCTAATTGAGCACAAATTGGCCATTTTCATTTAGGGGTGTACTCACTTTTGTTGCCAGCAGTTTAGACATTAATTTAGACACCGAATTTACACTGTTATACAAGCTGTACACTGACTACTTTACATTGTGTCAAAGTGTCATATCTTCAGTGTTGTCCCGTGAAAAGATATAATAAAATAGTTCCAAAAATGTGAGGGATGTACTCACTTTTGTGAAATACTGTACAACGGAATGTGTTCCACATAAGCTGTTAGAGATTCTACAATATATGTTTTCAGCTTGTGGCACATGTGCCCAAGCCAATCCATACCACGCCTAAAGGCGCTAACTATGCTATCCTCATACTATGCCTTTAATAGGCCGTGGAGATACTTGTATGACATTTTTGAGCAGTGTTACTCATTTACTACTATGCAGTATAGGTCCAGATGCCGGTACTATTTTTTTCCATCATAACAATGTTAACTGTATGAACTAACATGGTGTGAACCTACTTTTTGGACACAATTTAGTGGTATTACCCGGGTATGTTTCTTAGGGCTCACCAATGAGATATTTGCTCTTTAGCCTGCCAAGGCATGAAAATAGCCCTGCCGCCATTAACCAGGAGACCAGTGCCCTAAGTACCCGCATTTTGGGATTATGACATTATCATTTTCAAAACTTGTCTCCATATTGACTCATTTCTCCTTTTTTGCAGAAAAAAAAAAACTTTAGATGACAATAGCAAACAACTCCAAAAAAAACACATTTCTAGGTGCATTGACAACTTGGCTCCTGGGATTTGTCCAGCCATGCAGTTTTACACCAGGTAGCCTTTTGTACTATACCCAATGTTTAACGTGTATTTGCCAGAAGTTCTTATTAACGAGTACATGCATCGGTTTATGTTTCATTAATGAGACATGATAAGAGCTAATTACTGAGATGGAGTAAACAAAGCAAGCTCGGATAACGCAGAGATTGAACAGTTCTTTAGATATAAACCAGCTGCCTCTAAAATGATTTCCTTTAACTGTTC
Organism: Rhinella marina; assembly: GCA_900303285.1. NCBI lineage: Eukaryota > Metazoa > Chordata > Amphibia > Anura > Bufonidae > Rhinella > Rhinella marina. Next base: position 247,852 of record ONZH01014133.1, on the reverse strand, counting down.
AAAAACCAAAATTCCTTTTAGCCCTTTGACCCTTTAAGAAATCTCAGGAAATGCTGCCATCAAGGAAAAACACACCCACGGGTTCTGGGCTTTTGTTGCGATGGTCTCATTTCTCTTCTGCTTCATTTAAAAAGTCCCTTTGAACAAAATTCAGAACATTGCACTGTTATCCTAGGCAATGAAATATATATATATTACTGGAATGTTGGATTATAATACAATAAAAATTAAATTTACTGCCTGGAATAGTTCAGCATAATTGTGACTGGACTCCAATTAAAGGCTTCCATACATGCTAGAAAGCTTGGCAAAATGATAGTCAAGACATCTATCAGCCCTAACATACCAACTCATCCTGTCCAAATGTAGTATTTCAATAGAGCAGGTTAGACGGATGGCTGACAGACAGCTATAGCAAGGTTTATTACCAGGGAAATATATACGACTAGATAGGAAAAATACAGACTTGTGTTTCCCCTGATGATAGCCAAAGAATATGGTTTTGGCAGGCCCTGTAAACCTAAAGGGGACCTTTCACCACTCCTGACATGCCTGTTTTAATATTTTCATGCATTCCCCATGTAATAACAATTCTGGAGCATCTATTCTTATGAGTCTATGTTGTGTCATTCCTTTATTATTTCTATTAGATGTTATGAATGAATTACTAGCAGTCTGCAGTAAGGATACAGAAGGGAGGTAACCAGTTGGGGGGTGTACCTGCACAGTCTGAAAATGGCAGCTCTGATTGGGTAGAGTGAGTCTGTGCAGGTACACACCCCCAACTGGTTACCTCCCCTCTGTACCCTTACTGCAGACTGCTAGCAATTCATTCATGACTTCTGGTAGAAATAATAAAGGAATGGTACAACATAGAGCCATAAGAATAGATGTTACAGAATTATTACGTGGGGGAGGCATGAAGCTAATAAAAGGAGCGGTGACAGGTCCTCTTTAAGATTACCAGTTATTTCTACCAACAATGTAATACAGCACTTATGAGAAATTTTAAAATGACAAACAATTATAAATTACAAAAGCCTAAAATTGTATGCATAGTCATCACCATTTCATAAATGATGTGGGCTTTGATTTGTTTGATGGTTCTTTTCCTTAGAGACCCAAGGAGCAGTGACTATGCACCCGAGTGTACCTTTCAGGCATGGAGCCTTTTCAGTGATACAGTTAATATGAATGCAGCCCCAATATGTCTGTAGAATAGTTGAACAGCTACTGTGTCAGCCAATGGTACCTTCAAAACACTCTGGCCATAAAAAGTATATAAAAAGTAGATGGCACTTGGATAATCAGATAATTAGCAATCTCCCAAAAAATATGCTCGATCGCCCTCATTCTTGCAGTCATACAATGGTGAATGAATCACCTGTTCAAACAATTGACATCTGATGATAAAAATAAAAAATATGTCAGTTTGCTAAGACACAATCATACATTTTGGCCTGCAATGCCATGTACATAACATTGTAGACAGCAAACAGACAAAAATATCAAATATAAAAGGGCTCTAACCTGTGAATCTAATGTACTTGAGGTACAATGAAAGCTGTCAGTGGTGCTCATGAATAATTAGGAGTTTGGTATATAAAGATATAACACAAGCATTAAAAATCAGATTTTTTAAAAATGGAAAATGTCAAAATGTTCCTTCATCATATTCACTCTCATAACTTTTTACAGGTACTATGTCACATACTTTTGCATGGTGTGCTTTTGAGGTCAATAATAGTAGTCCCAGAAACATTCTGGGTAATCAAGAGAGGACCTCAACACTCGTAGAAGCCTACCAGCACACCACAAGAGATGCACACCAGAATAGTCTGAACTGGTAACCGCTTTCTTTAATTCCCTTTAAAGTCACAAGTCATGTGCATATACAGCATGATAGTGGCTATTCACCCCTGAGCTCTGCGCCTGCTAGACCACTGCTCTATTCATTGGGCTATGCTACATCCTTAGTTGGGGTTTTAAAGGGGTATTCTCATTTCAATAATCATGTCTATTTGTGCTCCTTAGGTCATGTTATTGATTTTACTAAATGGTCTTCAATACCAAAAAAGTAGCCAAAGTATCAAAATGTTTCCCCCACTCACCCATTGTTTATCTTCTGTATCCTATGGTTACGGCCACCGCCGCTCTGATGACCTAGTGGGCTGCGCCTGCGCAGTAAGTATCTTATTCCCCTGGCCAGCGGCTCATTGGCATCAGGAGCGCGCAAGCAGCCGGCCGCCACGCATGCGCACTGTATCGTTCTTCTCTGCACTCTCATACAGAGCCGCGCATGCTCTGTATGAGATCGCAGACATCGAGGAGAATAGGAGGCTGAAGACGGGAGCGAGAGCAAGAGAGAAGGACCCGCATCTACTGAGGTAAGTATCGTAAAAAAAAAAGTTCTCCACTATATCCACCAACGATTTATTGCCTGCAAAAGCAGTTTATTTATGATATAAAAGAACTATGGACAAAGTGCCTAAATTGGGGACATTATGTGGAGGCTGGGGTGATGACACAATGAAATGTAGTGACTCTGGGGGAAGGCATTATAAAATATAGGGACACTGAGGAGCACATTTTGTTTTTGGAGGAGCACTTTTAGAGGAGACTGATGACTCATACTATTGACATGCACGAGCAGAAGGACTGAGTTCTCAGTGTGATGTCATAAGGAGGGGTGGCAGCCCTTCAGTCAAACTGCCTAAGCCCGTCCAGCCTTAGAAGCAGGAAACCAGGAAGTGAACTGCAGAGCTGGCTGCCGGTAAGGTTGAAATAGCAAGATGAGAATACCCCTTTAAGTGCAGATGTCTCTGTCTGACTGATGGCGCACAGCTTAGGGTGAGTTCAAATCATCGTTATGGATTCCGTTATTGTTTTCCATTATAACCATGTTATAACGGAAAACAATAACGGAATCCATAAGACGGAAGTCAAAATGGAAGCCTTTAACCCCTTCAACCCCGGGCCTGTTTTCACCTTCCTGACCAGGCCATTTTTTGCAAATCTGACATGTGTCACTTTATGTGGTAATAACTTTGGAACGCTTTTACTTATCCAAGCCATTCAAAGATTGTTTTCTCGTCACATATTGTGCTTCACAACAGTAGTAAATTTGTGGCAAAATATTTCATTTTTATTTTTTTAAAAATACCAAATTTACCAAAAATCTGGAAAAATTTTGAAAAATTAGCAAATTTCAATTTCTCTACTTTCAAAATATATAGTAATACCTCCAAAAATAGTTATTATTTTACATTCCCCATATGTCTTCTTTATGTTGGCATCATTTTATGTCATTTTACTTTTTTCGGACGTTAGAAGGCTTAGAAGTTTAGAAGCCATTTTTCAAATTTTCAACAAAATTTCCAAAACCATTTTTTTAAGCACCAATTCAGATATAAAGTGATTTTTGAGTGGCTTACGTAATGGAAACCACCCATAAATGACCCCATTTTAGAAACTACACCATAAAAAACTGCTGTTGCAAACTTTAACTCTTGAGGTGTTCCACAAGAATTAATGGAAAATGGAGGTGAAATTTCAAAATGTCACTTTTTTGGTAGATTATTCATGTTAATAATTTTTTTCTTGCAAAACAGCAAGGGTTAACAGCAAACTAAACCTCAATATACATTACTCTGATTCAGCAGTTTACAGAAATACCCCATATGTGGTGGTAAACATCTCTATGGGTTTGTGGCAGTGGTCAGAAGGAAAGGAGCGCCATACGGATTTTGGAGGCAAATTTTGCTAGAATGGTTTTTAGGCACCATTTTGTAATTGAGAGACCCTGACGTACCCCTACAGTGGAAACCCTCAAAAAGTGACCCCATTTTGGAAACTACACTTTTTAAAGAATATATTAAGGGGGTACTGGCCACTTTAACTCCCTAAGCATTTTACGGAATTTGGAAACACTTGGAAGAAATGAAACTTTTCATTTTCACAGCCAATAAAATGTTGCTTTAGCCCCAAATCTTTCATTTTCACAAGGGGTAATAGGAGAAAAGCACCCCATAATTTGTTCCCCATTTTCTCCTGAATACGGTAACACCCCATATGTGGTGGTAAACTGCTGTGGGGGCACATGGCAGGACTCAGAACAGAAGGAGCGCCATATGGATTTTGCAGCACAGATTTTGATGGATTGGTTTGCGGGAGCCATTGATTTTTATTTTTTTGAGTTACTGTCTTATGTGGGGGCTCATTTTTTTGCGGGATGAGGTGTCGTTTTCATTGGTATAATTTTGGGGTACATAAGACTTTTTGATCGCCTGCTATTACACTTTTTGTGAGGCAAGGTGAAAAAAAAAGGCTGTTATGGCATAGTTTTTTTTTTTTTTTCACAGCATTCACCTGGGGGGTCATCTCATGTAATATTTTGATAGAGCAGGTTGTTACGGACGCGGAGATACCCAATATGTCAAACATTTTTATTTTTGGAAAGTTTTACACATTAGATGCATTTTTGAACAGAATAAAATCTTTTTTTGTGTTGCTAATTTCTGAGAGCCATATTTTTTTTATTTTTTGGGCAATTTTCTCAGGTAGGGTCTACATTTCTGCGGGACAAGATGACGGTTTGATTGTTGCCATTTTGGGGTAAATACGCCTTTTTGATCGCCTGCTATTACACTTTTTGTAAGGGAAGGTGACCAAAAAAAGGCTGTTTTGGCACAGTATTTTTATATTTTTTACTGCGTTCACCTGGCGGGGTAGATCATGTGATATTTTTATAGAGCCAGTCGATACGGACGCGGTGATACCTAATATGTCTATTTTTATTTTTTTCACTATTTTTTACAACTTTTTTTTTATATTATTTTGTGAAAAGGATGCTTTTTTTTGGAACTTGAAACTTTCTTTGTAAAACTTTATTTTTTCACTTTTTTTTTTTTACACTTTTTTAACTTTTGGGGTCTGATCCCCTTTACAATGCATTACAATACTTCTGTATTGTAATGCATTGGCTGGAAGTGTATTACACACAGTAATACACTTCCAGCTTACTGCCTGTGAGATCCAGGGGGCTAAGGAAGGCATCCGGCTGCTATCTAAGCCATTGGGTCCCCGTCACAGAAGCGCGGGGACCCGATGGACACCCATTCCGACCGCCCGTATCGCATGTGCCGCGGTCAGCGCTGACAGCGGCACATGAAGGGTTAATACGCCCGCATCAGTGTTTTCATCGGCGTACGCAGCAGGGGTCCAGCTACTGGGAACAGCCGGCCCCCCGCAGCTGATCGGGCGGGTGCAGGGGGTTACGTACATGTACAGCGCTGGTCGGGAAGGGGTTAAGAGGCATTCAGTTTAGATCCGTCATAATAGAAGTCTCTGGGCAATCATAACGGATCTGTCTGGTTTTCGTTATGCAAGACGGAAAACAAAGTCCTGTCCGTTATGATTGATCATAGACTTCTATTATGACGCAAAGCAAAATGGAATGCCTTTTAAAGGCTTTTGTTTTGCATTCCGTCATAATACAAGTCTATTGGAAGCATAATGGATCCGTCCTGGTTTCTGTTATGCAGGACTGGACTCCTGCATAATGGAAACCAGGACAGATCCGTTATGCTGCTCATCAGGGGCATCGTTAGGCTAAGACATTCGGGGCCTGGGCCCCGGATGTTATGTCCCAGACCCCGAATGTACTGAATGACAATCTTGTGCTGTGCAGTGGGCCAGCACACAGCAGTGGCATACATCATTTTACTTTGGGAAAGGGACAGCACAGTACCTTGCAGGGGTTGTTCCTTTCTCCAAAGTAAACTTCACGGACCCCACATGAGCCGACAGGGGGCGGAGCCAGAGGAGCCCAGGCAGCAGCAGGAGATAATGGAGAAGCTGCTCCTTCTCTCTCCTGCTCTCCTGTGTTACTGTGCCTCAAGACTGCCTGAAGTATAATGTTCAGTCCCTCACTGATCCTCCTACTCCACACAGCAGCAATGGGGTAAGTTATTGTGGGAGGGAAGCTAGGAGTCCTGGAGCTGCTGCCCCTGCACATCTTGTGTCCCCCTGTCCCAGCCCCTCACAGACCTCTGCCCACTGACTATCTCAACTTTACTTTACACAGAGCTTCTAAGAAGTTATGTCTCCCAGTGACCTCCTCAACCCCCCCCCATTCCCTCTCAGTGGCATTCCAAAATTTCCCAGCCCCTCATCCTCCACATGTGATGTCATGTCTCTGGAGGTTATATCAGTGCTGGAACGTCATAAGAGGAGTGGCTGATATGTCAGATATGATGTAAATGTAGCCAGTGGTCTTGCTGTGATGTCATTATCGTGCTGCCAGCCCTTCTCCTATATACCTATCTCCAGTACCATCTGCTCTCAGGTCATTTAACACCCAGTGTCTGTATAGAAGTCACAACCTGTGGAGGCAGCAGGAGGGGCATAAATACTGTGTATGGGTATAACTACTGGGTGTGAGCAGAAAGGGGGCATAACTACTGTGTGACACTGGGGTGTATAGAGTATTAAGCGGAGTTAGAGGCATGGCAATACAATTGAATCTAAAGCACTGCAAGAGATGAAGGACCTGTAATGACATCACAGTCCATGTGATCAGTGCAGTGGCTGACAAGGACCTGCAATGATGTCACGATCATGTGACCAGTGCAGGAGAAGACGGCAGTGAAGAGAATTCTAGGGGAAGAAGCTGTGGTGAGGTCTGCTACATGAGGAGAGGTAAGTGAAGGGAGAGGCAGAGCAATGCTGGGAGTTGTAGTTATTTAACTGGGACTGTATGTTAGGGCTGAAGGAAGGGATGTTATTTACATGGGACTGAATGTTCAGGAGGTGATGTCATTTACATGTGACTGTGTGTTGGAGGGGGCTTTGGGAAGGGGTGATGTTATTTACATGGGACTGTATATTGAAGGTGGCTGTGGGTGGGGAAGATGTTACTTATATGGGATGGTGTATTGGAGGGGCTGAAGAGAGGGGAGTGATGTTATTTAAATAGGACTGTATTTTGGAGGGGGCAGGAGAGATGGTGTGATGTTATTTACATCAGAATCTATGGCGGAGGGAGACAAATTAATTATATTTACATGAGACTGTATGGTGGAGGGGCTGTGGAATCATCATTTCTGAGGACACTAAAGGGAGGAATATAACTACAGGGGGCAATATAAATACTGGGGGCACTTCAGGGTGAGCAGTATGACAGTAGAGGGCTTTATAAATACTGGGGGTACTTCAGGGTGAGCATTATAACAGTAGGGACAGTATAAATACTGGGGGCATTTTAAATCCAGGGTACATAGTAGGCGTTCTTATTACTACTGGGGTCTCTATAGGAGGGACTTATAGATCAGCCTTATTTCTACTAAGAGCACTATGAGGGGCCTTATTAATACTAAGGGGGCTTTAGAGAGCTTTATTTCCCCTGGGGGAACAATAGGGGGGTCTTACTTCTACTGTGGACTGTGTGGGGGCATTATTAATACTGGATGGCTGTTCTACTAATGGGGACACTCTTGGGGAGCATTATCATGGCTGGGGGCACTATAGAAGGGAAACACATATACAGGTGGGACTATGAGGAGCACTATTACTATGAGGGGCACTAATTTCCCTTCAGGATAGTATTTGGAGGTTTTGGTGGGCACAGCGAGCAGCAGGATAACACTGGGGACTCCAGGTTGGGGGATGATGACAGAAATGTGAGGAAGCTAAGATGTCCTTGTGTCACACTCTGTAGAGACGAGGAGCGGCTGAGAGAAGTTGTCCGGACCAAATGGAGAAGATGACAGAGAAGATTTACATCAGAGGAGACGTCACTTGGGAGGCCCTGGAGGTGAGAGTCCAGTCCTGCATAACGGAAACCAGGACGGATCCATTATGCTGCCCATAGACTTGTATTATGACGGAATGCAAAACGAAAGCCTTTAACCCCTTAAGGACCCAGCCATTTTTCACCTTAAGGACCAGGCCATTTTTAGCAAATCTGACATGTCTCACTTTATGTGGTGATAACTTTAGAACGCTTTTACTTATCCAGGCCATTCTGAGATTGTTTTCTCGTCACATATTGTACTTCATGACAGTGGTAAATTTGAGTCAAAATATTTCATTCTTATTTATAAAAAAATACCAAATTTACCAAAAATTTAGAAAAATTTGCAAATTTCCAAATGTCAATTTCTCTACTTTTAAAATACATAGTAATGCCTCCAAAAATAGTTATGGCTTTACATTCCCCATGTGTCTACTTCAGGTTTGGATCACTTTGAAAATTACATTTTATTTTTTTGGGACGTTAGAAGGCTTAGAAATTTAGAAGCAAATCTTGAAATTTTTTTTTTGAAGTCACTTTGTGAGGCTGCCATCATAGAAACCACCCAAAAATGACCCCATTTTAGAAACTACACCCCTCAAGGTATTCAAAGCTTTTACAAACGTTTTTAACCCTTTAGGTGTTCCACAAGAATTAAAGGAAATTGTAGCCAAAATTTCCGAATTTCACTTGTTTGACAGATTTTCCATATGAATCATTTTATTCTGAGAATAAAGCAAGGGTTAACTGCCAAACAAAACTCAGTAATTATTACCCTGATTCTGTAGTTTACAGAAATGCCCCATTTGTCATCGTAAACTGCTGTACAGGCACACGGCAGGGCGCAGAAGGAAAGGAACGCCAGGGCAGATTTCACTGGAAAAAGTTTAAGTTGCCATGTCACATTTGATGCACCCCTAGAGTAGGAAACTCCAAAAAACTGACCCCATTTTGGAAACTATGGGATAAGTTGGCAGTTTTGTTAGTGCTATTTTAGGGTACATATGATTTTTGGTAGCTCTATATTACACTTTTTGTGAGGCAAGGTAACAAAAACTAGCAGTTTTGGCATTGTTTTTATTTTTTGTTATTTACAACATTCATCTGACAGGTTAGATCGTGTGATATTTTTATAGAGCAGGTCGTTACGGACGCGGCAATATCTAATATGTATACTTTTTTTTATTTATTTAAGTTTTACACAATATTTTTGAAGCACAGGCAAGCAGTGTCTCCATAGTCAGAGAGCTGTAGTTTTTTTTATTTTTTGGGCGATTATCTCAGGTAGGGGCTCATTTTTCACGGGATGAGATGACGGTCAGATTGGCACTATTTTTGGGGGCATACGCTTTTTTGATCGCTTGGTATTACATTTTTTGTGATGAAATGTGACAAAAAATGACTTTTTTTAGACAGTTTATTTTTTATTTTTTACGGTGTTGACCGGGCGGGCTGGATCATGTGATATTTTAATAAAGCAGGTTTTTATGGACGTGGCGATACCTAATACGTATATATATATATTTTTTTTTTCTATTTTTATGTGTTTCTTTATGTGTTTTTTTTTTTAAACTTTATTTATTTATTTTTTTTTGTTAAAACACTTTTATTTAACTTTTTTTTTTACATTTTACTTATGTCCCAGTAAGGGACTTTAACATTTCAGGGTCTGATCCCTGATTGAATGCAGCACAATACATCTGTATTGTGCTGCATTCAACTGTCAGCATCTCACACTGTGAGACGCTGACCTTTGCCTAGGAGACCCAGCGCTGTGGCTGGGTCTCCTGGGCTTCCGTAGATGGGAGTCCCGATGCCTCTGGGCAAGGCATCGGGGCTTCCATGTCAGCCATCGGGCCCCCCCCCCGCCTCACGGGGACCCGATGGCTTTAAAAGTTGCCGCAATTACCTTGTATGCTGCGGTCAGCGTGACCGCGGCATACAAGGGGTTAATCCGCCGGCATCGGTGTAATCACCGGTGCTGGCGGATACAGCAGAGGCCGGCTGTCAGTATCAGCCGGGCCCCTGCTGAAGATTACGGCAGCGGGGCAGCAGCAGCACGTTAACCCTAGGACAAGAATGCTCGTCCTAGGGCGTTAAGTAACGCCATATTAGGACGAGCATTCTCGTCCTAGGTCGGCAACGTGTTAAAAGGCATTCTATTTTGCTTTCCGTCATAATAGAAGTCTATGATCAATCATAACGGACAGGACTTTGTTTTCCGTCTTGCATAACGGAAACCAGACAGATCCGTTATGATTGCCCAGAGACTTCTATTATGACGGATCAAAACGGAATCCCTCTTAAAGGCATCTCTAATGTTATACCTGTGAAGAAAATGGTAATACTATTTATCTATTATAAATGTAAATATTAAAGGCTTCCATTTTGACTTCAGTCTTATGGATTCCATTATTTTCCGTTATAACCATGTTATAACGGAAAACAATAACAGAATCCATAATGGTGATTTGAACTCACCCTTAGCAGTTTTGCCTAGTCTAGAGATGATTATTTTCTGATCTTTCTCCAGACCTCTCCTTCATTCTCTCTCTTGGTTCTCATCTCCAAATGAAGTAAAGTAGTTTAGAGAAAAAAAAATAGGGCTATGTTATGTTTTATCAATAGTATGAAATACATTGTGTTTCAGGCCCACAAGCCCCTTCTTCAGGGGATATTCAGACAATGAATAAAACTGCTGAATTTCTGAAGTGACCAAAGCTCAGACATAGATGTTGCCTTTTAAGGATCTGATGATTCTGGTCATAGAGTAAAAATGATCATAGCCAGTGTCCAAACCTTAGAGAGCATGCCAAGTACCAGCACAGAGGCACAAATATACATTGAACCGGTACATGAAGATGTTCCTGAAATACTGGCTCCAAACTGGCAACCTCCAGTTATGGGCATGCCCAGAACCGACATCAGGGCAGTACAGGCAGTACTGCAAGTCACGGGTCTAGAGCAGGTCTTCTTCACAGGTATAATATAAGATAAATAATATTACTGTTTTCTTCACAGGTATAATATTAGATAAATAGTATTACCATTTTCTTCACTGGTATTAGATTTACTGGTATTAGTATTACTGTTTTCTTCATATTAGATAGTACTACTGTTGAATAATCTTTTAGGCACTTTGAGACCCATCCATGTTTCATCCATAAAGATGTCCAAAAGGGATACACTTTTGGTCCGTGTGTGCGTTTTTTTGCCCTCTGTGTCTCATCTGTATTGCACAGACTCTGCTCAGCAAAAAATTAATTTCCAGAGTTCCTACCAGTGCTCAGTGAAAAACAGACCAAATATGGATGCCTTCCGTCTTGTGACCATGGTTTTTCACTGACCCATAGACATCAACGGGCATGTTTAATCCCCATCATGGACCCCCGATAAGTAGAAAACCACTGTTGTGTGAAAAAAAAAACACAATAAAAGTCAATGGGTACATGAGCTGTCTGTGGAGAACATCAAAAGTCTGTGATTCACTGAAGTGTTTTGTGAAAGAAAAGCTGGAAAGTAAGTAAGGGCTCGTTCACATCAGCGTTATGCTTTCCGTTTGTGTTTTCCGTTATAACATGGTTATAACGGAAAATAACGGAAACCATAAGACGGAAGTCAAAACGGAAGCCTTTAGAGGCATTCCGTTTTAATCCGTCATAATAGAAGCCTATGAGAATCATAACGGATCCATTTGGTTCCCGTTATGCAAAACGGAAAACAAAGTCCTGTCGACAGGACTTTGTTTTCCGTTCAGCATAACGGAACTCAGACGGATCCGTTATGATTCTCATAGGCTTCTATTATGACGGATCAAAACGGAAGCCTCTAAAGGCTTCCGTTTTGACTTCCGTCTTATGGTTTCCGTTATTTTCCGTTATAACCATGTTATAACGGAAAACACAAACGGAAAGCATAACGCTGATGTGAACCCACCCTTACATTTTTCTAAAAAGTTAATGTTACTAAAAAATACCAAAGCAAAAACCATAACACATTATTAATGATGAGCGGTAAACAGCATAATACGTTTATAGAATTTAAAATCTTACTTATGTATGGCAAAATAGCCTGATGCAGTACTCTGAAAGTGAGAAGGGACATGGGGAGACCCACATGGTTGCCTGTTTGTGGAACTGACATTGAGTATGGCACACAATCCTGTGTCTAGCACAACAGCTGATGTAACTAGTTGTTGCCCAGTTAGATATTTTTACCTTTGTTATGGATCAAAATGTATTTGCATTAATAGTAAGGGAAACACGACTATACACATCACAGTTTAATGCAAGAAAAAAAAACTCCTCTTAATATTCAAGGCAAGGAAAATAAACACCACATAACACTTGGGAAATTGAACATTTTTGGAAGCTTACTGTTCTTATGGGTATTGTGAAGAAACCCTCTACAAAGTCATATTGGGAAACAAGCCCATTTAAGGCACCCCTACCTTCTCCACAATTATGACCAGGACTTGCTATGAAATGCTATTGAAGTTTCTACACTATACTGACAATAGCTAGTGCCTCCAACGGATGCCCTGAATTATCATACTAGACATGAGTAAATTGATTCCTAAGAATCAATTCGTCTCATCAAGCAGAGTTCTCCACCTGCAATGGGGTGTCCCCAAAGCTGATGATGCTCCCCCTAGCTGCTTGATTGACAAGACTTGCCCTTATAATCTTGTGACTGTGCCACTGCACTGAGTAGTGGCACAAGCACAAAGGCTCTACTTCTGCTACTGGAGCAGTGACTGGGCATGCCCCTTTACACTCCCAGGGAGTGGCACATGATAAGATGCTGATCCAGAAATGGAAACAGAGCCTCTCTGCTTCCATCAGTATTTGGGGCAGCAGTGCAGAAGTGAGAGTTGTCAGAGATGTCAGTTTTTTATGATTTTAGCATATTGACACAACATAACAAAATGTGAAAAAAATGAAAGGGTCTGAAGACTTTCTGAAAGAATTGTATCTGTCTCTTTCTCATAGATAAGCATTAAAAACAGAAGTAGAACCGTTGGATCAAAGCTGTCAGCAGGAATCAGTGCAGCATACTGGATGGTGAAGGATATTACTTTTATTTCTTAAAAAAGTAAATAAAAGTAACATCCTTCACCATACAGTATGCTTCACTGATTCGTGCTGACAATGCCGATCCAGCGGTTCTACTTCTGTTTTCCACTCTTATCTACTTGTCCTGTACATTGCGCCAGTGGTGTGGGAATCAGAACCTGGACAGCAGTCCAGGACCTCCGTTTGCTGGTCAGATAAAAACCAACAAGGCGTTCTACAGCTGTTGTGACTACTCACAACAGTATCTCATAAGCACAAAACCAGTTTATTCATATATCTAGACGACACCGCACATGAGGTGCTGCCTCCTGTTCTTTTTGTCTTAGGCCCCTTTCACACTAGCGTTTTATAATTCCGGTATTGAGTTCCGTCATAGGGGCTCAATACCGGAATAAAACGCTTCAGTTTTGTCCCCATTCATTGTCAATGGGGACAAAACTGAACTGAAGACAACGGAATGCTCCTAAAAGCATTCCGTTCCGTCTTCAGACTGGAGAGCAAACTGCAGCATGCTGCGGTTTGCTCTCCGGTCCAGGCATCCGCACCAAGACGGATCCGTCATGACCCCCAATGAAAGTCAATCCGTTTGGTGTGAAACAATGGTGAACGGATCCATCCTCCATTGACTTTCAATGGAGTTCATGACGGATCGGTCACCTGCACACATACATACACATAAACATACACAGACATATACACATACAAATACACATACATACTTACATGCTCCCGGCAGGTCTCCACAGCGCAGGAGGAGCAGGACGGCGCACACATAGGACGATTCCACCCGGCGCCCATAAGACCACTGCAAATCTACCAAGACCCGGCCGTTCCTGTAAAATTTCATCTCAAACAAGGAGAAGACTGATCAGAGATGCAGCCAAGAGGCCCATGATCACTCTGGATGAACTGCAGAGATCTACAGCTGAAGTGGGAGAGTCTGTCCATAGGACAACAATCAGTCGAACACTTCACAAATCTGGCCTTTATGGAAGAGTGGCAAGAAGAAAGCCATTTCTCAAAGATATCCATAAAAAGTCTCGTTTATAGTTTGCCACAAGCCACCTGGGAGACACACCAAACATGTGGAAGAAGGTGCTCTGGTCAGATGAAACCAAAATCCAACTTTTTGGAAACAATGCAAAACAATATGTTTGGCGTAAAAGCAACACAGCTCATCACCCTGAACACACCATCCCCACTGTCAAACATGGTGGTGGCAGCATCATGGTTTGGGCCTGCTTTTCATCAGAAGGGACAGGGAAGATGGTTAAAATTGATGGGAAGATGGATGGAGCCAAATACAGGACCATTCTGGATGAAAACCTGTTGGAGTCTGCAAAAGACCTGAGACTAGGACGGAGATTTATCTTCCAACAAGACAATGATCCCAAACATAAAGAAAAATCTACAATGGAATGGTTAAAAAATAAATGTATCCAGGTCAAAGAATGGCCAAGTCAAAGTCCAGACCTGAATCCAATTGAGAATATGTGGAAAGAGCTGAAAACTGCTGTTCACAAACGCTCTCCATCCAACCTCAAAGAGCTCGAGCTGTTTTGCAAGGAAGAATGGGCAAGAATTTCAGTCTCTAGATGTGCAAAACCGATAGAGACATACCCCAAGCGACTTGTAGCTGTAATCGCAGCAAAAGGTGGCGCAAAAAAGTATTAATGCAAGGGAGCCGAATAATTTTGCACGCCCCACTTTTCAGTTTTATTATTACAAAAAAAGTTTAAATGATCCAATAAATTTCGTTCCACTTCACAATTGTGACCCACTTGTTGTTGATTCTTCACCAAAAATGTAAAATGTTATATCTTTGTTTGAAGCCTGAAATGTGGCAAAAGGTTGAAAAGTTCCAGGGGGCCAAATACTTTCGCAAGGCACTATATATGCAGCACATATGATAACAATGGTGCTTTAGATAAAACAGCCACAATTCATACTTTTTTACATTTTAGACAATGTTTCTGCTTTTAGTATTAAAAAAGTTAAATTTATTTGACAAATAAAACAATAATTATAATTAAAATAATTATTTAACAATAAAACAATTAATTTCAAACCTCATGTGTCCTGAACAATGCGTAGTAAAAGTAGTTGAGGTATGCAAAAAAAAAAAAAAAAAAGATATTGCCAAAAGTGCAAAATTTGACCTGAGCATAAAAACGATCTGCCATCTGCAAAAGATGATGTTTAAGTGTACTTAAAAATCACAATTGCCTGATGAACGCTCATTAGCAATCATCTGCTGAAAAATCGGCAGGTGTAATACAGCCTTAAGTCCTTTATAATTGGTGTTTCTCCAATGTATCTTGAATGCGACAGCCAATGTGTATCCCTGTCACCCACAAAGCTCCTGTATTTCCCCATTATCTCTGTCTGCTACCCTACCAATGTTCTATATTCTAACATCAATTTAAGACTAACCTTCATCTACAATCCTTACCTCCTACTTTCATCTCCAAGATTTTGCTCACACTATACCAGTTCTCTGGAATGTGCTACCGCAATCAGTCAGGTTAATTCTCAACATTCATAGCGTGCCCTAAAACACATGTTTTTAGGAAAGCCTTTCCCAGCCATTTATCTAACTGTTCTCCATTTACTTCCCTCCTACATTATCCCTCCAAGCCATTTAGCAGTAGCCCCACACCACACACACTCATATGCACTACATACAGTATCTTGGCATACACAGATACTGGCTGGTGACTGGCTCATGCAGCTTTATACAGTGGGGAAAAAAGTCAGCCACCAATTGTACAAGTTCTCCCACTTAAAAAGATGAGAGATGCCTGTAATTGACATCATAGGTAGACCTCAACTATGAGACAAAATGAGAAAACAAATCCAGAAAATCACATTGTCTGATTTTTAAAGAATTTGCAAATTATGGTGGAAAATAAGTATCTGGTCACCTACAAACAAGGAAGATTTCTGGCTCTCACAGACCTGTAACTTCTTCTTTAAGAGGTTCCTCTGTCCTCCACTCATTACTAGTGATGAGCGAGCATGCTTGGCCGGACTCGCTGTTCGGCCAAACATGCCAGCGCTGGGGTACGCAGTCGAACACAGCGTGTACTCGAGCGTCATGCTCGAGTCCCTTCCCCGCACGCTAATTAGCCAATTAGCGTGCGTGGAGGGATGGCATTTAGTGTAATGCCAGTAGACATGTTAGCTACTGGCATTACACTGATTGGCTGGCTGGGAACGCGTCATCGGGTGCTAAATAGCACCCGGTGACATGTGACCTGGCCAGTGTTAGACAGGGAGAGCTGCTGCAAGCAGGGACAGATAGTGTAGGGAGAGAAGATAGCTAGGCAGGGATAGTTTTCCAGCCAAAAAGACCCAAAAGCCCTTTTAAGGGCTATTCTATATTGCTGCAATATAATTTTTTTATTTTTGGGGGGGTGTTATAAATAGCGCTAGGTGGCCTGCCATTAACGCCACCAGTGCAGATGCTGCATGCTGTCTGATACTCTCTGTATACTATATAGCTGACATCCTTTGCTATTATATCTGCTGTTAAGTCTGCAGTACCTGTTTTGCGCCTTGCTGTATAACTTTTGTGCAAGGAGGGACTTCTGTAGGGATAGGATTTGGATAGGCAGCGCTAGTTCTGTTCAAAAGACACCAAAGTCCATTGTTCTATTTTTTTGTGTTCATTTGGGGGCAAATTTGGGGAAAAAAGAACGCAAGTGTGCCTGACACTACAAGTACGTGCACAGCTTGTGCATTATAACCTCTCAGTTGTCTATATAGCTGACATCAGTTGTCATTGTTTGTACCGTTAATTTAGGCCGCAGTTCTTCATTTGCGTCTGCAGTATAACTTGCGCACGGAGAGACTTATACTGTAGGGATCAGGCTCGGACTGGCCCACAGGTGTACAGGTGAATCCCCCGGTGGGCCCCTGAGCAAGGTTGGCCCCTAGTCTCCCACCCCTTGTACAAGTGGCACATAACACAGTAGACTTACTGTACTACATACTTATATTCAATGTACAGCCCCTCAACCAGCCTATGTTCATATAAAAAAACTTGTTAGATTATTTATTATATTTGAATGTATCCGTACAGTGAGCCCCCAAAATAATTTTTGCTGGTGGGCCCCAGGTACCCCAGTCCGACACTGGTAGGGATAGAATTTAGCTAGGCAGGGCTAGTTGTTGTGTTCAAAAGACCCCAAAGTCCATTGTTCTATTTTTTTGTGTTCATTTGGGGGCAAATTTGGGGAAAAAGTTAATTGTCACAAAGCTGCACATATACTAATAAATATGCCCCAGGTGAGCAGTAAGGGACGGGGAAGTGGGCGTGCTGCTGATGGTGCAGGCAGAGGCCATGACTCTGGGCGCGGTGATATTGTGCCTGCTGGCAGAGCACAAGAAACTAAGTCATCCAAAGCTTCTAGCTTCTTGTCCCAGTTTGCAGGGCAGCGCAAGACACAACTCTTGCAGCCACACCAGCGCGAGCAGGTAGTCGGTTGGATTGCAGGTGATAGTGCTTCCAGTCGGTTAAGCACCAACCTCTCTTCCACAAAGTCCAGTCTCAGTAGCCAAGAGTCTGGGCAACCACATCCTCACCCTGATCCTCCTTCCTCTCACCATGTAGAGTCTGGGCAAAGAAGTGATCCCACATTGGGATATTCCGAGGAGCTTTTTTCATCACCGTTCTTTGAATCGGGCCTGTCGCCAAGCCCGCTTGAAGTGGCACATGACGAGATATTGTGCCCTGATTCTCAAACTCTTGATCATCTAGTCTGAAGAAGATGACGGTGGGGAACGACAAGTATTTTCTCCCGAGGTGGATGATGATGATGAGACACAGTTGCCAATAAGTCAAAGGCAATTAGCGTCTCAAGAGGTTGATGATGAGGATGAGACGCAGTTAAGTCAGGTTCTTGTTCGTTCACCATGTCAGGAGGAGGAGGACCAGAGTGAGGATGTGGAAGAGGAGATGGACGACGATGAAATCGCTGACCCAACCTGGCAAGATGGCAAGCCGAGCGAGGACAGCAGTTCAGAGGGGGAGGCATCCACAGCACCGCAACAGGATGCAAGAGGCAGTGGGGTGGCAAAAAGGAGAAGGCAGGCCACGCTAACCAAGCCCATAACTGTTCCTCAGAGCAGCCCCTTGCGGCAATCTCCCTTGCCAAGGGGTAGGTGTTCCGCAGTCTGGCAGTTTTTTGAGGAGTGTGCTGACGATAAACGGTTAGTAATTTGTAACCTGTGCCGTACCAAGATGAGCAGGGGCGTAAACACCAGCAACCTGACCACCACCAGCATGATACGCCACATGAAAGCAAAGCACCCTAATAGGTGGGCCGAACGCCAGTGTCCACCACCTGTGTCTGCAGGTCACACCACTGCCTCTTCTTCCCCTCTGTTACGTGCTGCCCAATACGCAGACCCAGATGCCTCCCGCCCTGCACCTGGACCTTCGCAGGCACCATCTGCGAGCACATCCACTACAGTGTCCCAGCGCAGCGTTCAAATGTCCTTACCCCAGGCATTTGAACGCAAGGTCCACTTAACAATTGACACATGGACAAGTGCTTGTGGCCAGGGACGCTACATTTCCTTAACGGCACACTGGGTGAACGTTGTGGAGGCTGGGAGCGAGTCGTCCCCTGGGATGGCCCAGCTGCTACCCACGCAGAGGATTGCGGGCCCTACTTCCATCCGGATTTACCTTTCCCCCTAGTAGTGGCTGCAACCCCTCCTTCTCTTCCTCCACCTCCTCCTCCACTTCTTCCCATGCAGAATTGCCATCTTGCAGCACCACTCAGACTTCTGTCAGTAGCTGGAAGCAGTGTAGCACAGCAGTCGGTAAGCGGCAACAGGCCGTGCTGAAGCTTATTTGCCTGGGTGACAAACAGCACACCGCCGCAGAGCTGTGACATGGCATAAGGAAACAGGCTGAGCCGCAACTTTGGAGCTGGCCAACCTCCCACACATACAATGCCTGGCCCATGTCTTCAACTTAGTGGTTCAGCGGTTTCTGAAAACCTACCCCAATTTGTCTCAGCTACTGGTGAAGGTGCGTCACCTGTGTGCCCATTTCTGCAAGTCACGACAGCTTCAGCCGGCCTGGCAAGCCTGCAGCAGCGCTTGCGGTTGCTGGCTTACCGACTGTTGTGCAACCTGAGCACGCGCTGGAATTCCACCTTCCACATGTTGGGCAGGCTTTGTGAGCAGCAGAGGTCAGTAGTAGAATACCAGCTGCAACACGGTCGGCGCCTTTCTAGTCACCTTCCGCTCTTCACAAGCGACGAGTGGGCATTGATGTCTGACCTCTGTGAGGTGTTACGCAACTTTGAATCTACACAGATGGTGAGCGGCGATAATGCAATTATCAGTGTAACCATCCCACTTCTGTGTCTACTAAAAAGCTCGCTGCTCACAATAAAGGCCGATGCTCTGCATGTGGAAGAGGTGGAAATGGTGGAAGACCCTACACAGCGTGATAGCCAGACCACCCTCGATTCGTCTTCTCAGCGTGAATTGGAGGAGGAGGAGTACGACGAGGAGGAGCAGGAGACTGTTGCCACCGCTACACAGGGTAGTACCCAGAGCAGATTTGCACCATCTCTTCGGCGTGGATGGGCCAAAGAGGAGATTGAGGGTCATTCACCTGGTGAGGAGAGCGAAGCCTTGTCTGTTTGGGTCTCTGACACACATGGCTGACTTTATGCTAGGCTGCCTCTCCCGTGACCCTCGCGTTATACGCATTTTAGCCAACACCAATTACTGGCTGTTCACCCTTCTCGACCCCCGCTACAAAGAGAACTTCTCATCTCTAATTCCTGTGGCGGAGAGGACAACTAAAATTGTGCAATACCAGAAAGCCCTTGTAGAAAAGCTGCTCCAAAAATTTCCAGCCTACAACACTGGCGGCAGAGTCCGTAGTTCCTTGGCTGCCCGAGAAGGGGAGACGAGGGGAACACACAGCAGTTCCAGCAAAGGCAGGGTGACACTGTCCAAGGCCTGGGACAGTTTTATGACACCCCGCCAGCACCCTCACCCTGATGAGCGGCCTAGTGTCACAAGGAGGGAAACGTTTTGGAAGATGGTAAAGGAGTACCTAGCTGACCGTGTCAACGTCCTTAGCAATCCCTCTGTGCCTTATAATTATTGGGTGTCAAAGCTGGACACGTGGAACGAACTGGCGCTCTATGCCTTGGAGGTGCTGGCCTGCCCTGACGCCAGCATTTTGTCTGAGCGGGTAGTTAGTGCTGCTGGGGGCATAATTACTTATAAGCGCATCCGCCTGTCAACTGACAATGCTGACAGGTTGACGCTTATCAAGATGAACAAGGCCTGGATTGCCCCTGACTTCGCTACCCCACCACAGGAAAGCGGCTGAACGTGAAGGAAATTTAAATGTGGCTTTTAGGGTGTATTGGATACACTGTATTCTCATGTACCCCTTCCTATTCTCATCTTCTTCCTCCTGCATCATATGAAACTGCTTATTCTGCTGCGTTCGCCAGCAGGCCATGAAGCATAATGTTTTCAAGGGTCTGCTCACCAGAAGGCCCTCAACCATAATGTTTTCAAGGGTCTGCTCAACAGCAGGCCATCAATGATAATTTTTCACGGGTGTGTCTGATGCCCTTCTTTATGTTTAATAAAGGGTGTATTGGAGTGCCTGTTCCATTTAATTTTTGGCAGCCCTGTCACTTTGTGCATAGGCTTTATGAGTGTATGAGTCCCATGACAAGAACAATTGTACCACAATGTGAATGAGGCCCTCCTTTATACTCGTTGTATCGGAGTGCCTGTTCCGTTTAATTTTTGGCAGCCCTGTCACTTTGTGCATAGGCTTTATAAGTGTATGAGTCCCACGACAAGAACAATTGTACCACAATGTGAATGAGGCCCTCCTTTATACCCGTTGTATCGGAGTGTCTGTTCCGTTTAATTTTTTGGCAGCACTTGCGCTTTACGTACAAGTAAATATATGTTTCCTAACAATATTTTATCTAAAATCTATGTTATTTTTGGTTTTGGGGGGGATTCTTGTCATTCCGCAAAAGTGGCGTAATTTGTGTTCCCAGCAGCGACTTCGTTGTCCAAGATGCATCCAGACATCCTCCCCATGGTGTTCCTAAACACTTTCAATGGTGTTTCCACCAACTTTTCCTATGAACCAGACACCCTCCCCTCTTCAGAGCAGGGGGTGCCTGGTTCAGTGCTCAGGTCGTCCCATAGACTCCCATTATACTCTGGTGCTCGGCCGAGCACTCGAGCACCACCTAGTGCTTGGTCAGAGCACCTGAGCACTGGGGTGCTCGATCATCACTACTCATTACCTGTAGGAATGGCACCTGTTTGAACTTGTTATCAGTATAAAAGACACCTGTCCACAACCTCAAACAGTCACACTCCAAACTCCACTATTGTGAAGACCAAAGAGCTGTAGAAGGACACCAGAAACAAAATTATAGACCTGCACCAGGCTGGGAAGACTGAATCTGCAATAGGCAAGCAGCTTGGTGTGAAGAAATCAACTGTGGGAGCAATAATTAGAAAATGGAAGACATACAAGACCACAGATAATCTCCCTCGATCAGGGGCTCCACGCAAGATCTCACCCCGTGGGGTCAAAATGATCTCAAGAACTGTGAGCAAAAATCCCAGAATCACACAGGGGGACCTAGTGAACATACCAGCAACAGTGTGTGCCAACCTTGTGAAGACTTACAGAAAATGTTTGACCTCTGTCATTGCCAACAAAGGATATATAACAAAGTATTGAGATAAACTTTTGTTATTGACCAAATACTTATTTTTCACCATAGTTTGCAAATAAATTCTTTAAAAATCAGACAATGTGATTTTCTGGATTTGTTTTCTCATTTTGTCTCTCATAGTTGAGGTCTACCTATGATGTCAATTACAGGCATCTCTCATTTTTTTAAGTGGGAGAACTTGCATAATTGGTGGCTGACTAAATACTTTTGTTCCTCACTGTATGTACTACCTTGTTTTTTGTTTACAAAAGATGGCTGGACCATTGTAAAAAACAAGAACTTTTACCCTTTGTGTCACCATATTTCTTTGTTAATTGTAAGCTCTTGTGAGCAAGGCCCTCATTCCTATTCAGTAATGTCCGATTATGTTTGTATATGGTGTAGCCTCTGATTTGTTAAGTTCTTTGGAATATGTTGCTGCTATAGTCAGATTGGTATTATAATAAATAATACAATTTTACTCAAAAAGCTACTAGCATAAAAAAATAGGGAAATGAAAGATAAAGAACATCTATAAGAAGTGGCATCTTGAATACCAAATATTTTTGCTGCATTTTGGGGTAAATCTGGGTGATCAATAGTTATGTTTTTCTCTCTAGGTCAGGATAGGGTTTTTCAGGTTCCTGATATTAATGACCTGTCCTAAGGATAGGTCATTACTATCCAATTGGTGAGGGTCCGAGAATCCCCTCTGACCAACTGTTCCCTGCAGCCTCCAGCGCAGGAACTAGCAGTGTGAATGGAGTGGGAAGCACAGCTCAGTTCCAAGTGCAGTGGTTGTGATGGGTTATTGCAGCTCAGCTACTATTGAAGTTAATGGGAGCTGAGCTGCAGTAACCCAGCCCGGCCATTAAACTTTGAACATAGCTGTACTTCTTGTTATCATTAGATATAAATGAAATATTCAAAATTCAATTCGGCTGCTTCGCCGTATTTTACAAAAAATTTTGCTTCATGATGAATTACTTTGCTACAAAGTGCATTTCATTGTAAGCAGTGGGTGCAATGACAGGGAGTGGCAATTGCGCCGCTCTGTCATTGTACCCCTCAGATGCCGCGATCATACATGGTTGCAGAATCTGATAGTGATAATATTGTGTAACAATTTTCCAAAAATAAGTTAAATCATACTTACCTCATTCATTTGGTCATGACTGGCCGGCTGCCGCCATCTTGATTGAAGATCTGGCGCAAAATCTTGCGCCAAATCTTCAAACAAGATGGCGGGGGCGGTCCGTCGCAAGCAAATGGAGGAGGTATGATTTTTTGTTTTTTTTACACTACTTCAGGTAAAATTGATTTGCTACCACAAAGCACGAGGAAATTTGGCTTTGCTGCAAATCGAATTAATGCTGAAATTTGGATCAAATTCCACTTTGTCGGGATCGATTCGCTCAACACTAGTTATCATTCACAGTGCTGGTTCCACAGCCAGAGGCAGTCGGTAACAGATGATCACTGGGTATGCACCAATCGGATAGTAATGACCTATCCTTAGGCTAGGTCATCAATATCAGTGGCCTGGAAAAGCACTTTAAATATTAGAATACTGTATCATTGCTATTACAATGTTGTATGTATCAAAAATATAAAACTAAGGAAAACAAACGAGCATCCAGATGTGGGACTGAACTACTGGGCTAATGTGACCACAGACACTGGATACTGTAGGAGGACAGTCTGAGAAGAAATAAAAAGAACACCAGAGGCCCCATAACTAGTAAGTGACAGAAGCATTTTTATAAAATGATTTCATTTGAAAAAGTATGTTTTGTTTGTACGGAAACTGTAATAATTCATTGTGGGACAATCCCTTCAAGTACATGTTCTTTTTTTCATTCATCTCTTCTATTGCTGCGCTAATGCAGTTTTTGGAGTTCTAATATTAAAATCGCGCAGCAGTAATCCCAGGACTATAAATCACTCCCAATAAGTGGGATGAGAAGACCTAGAAAATAAACAATAAAATGTAATTTCATCAGTAAGCAATTCTGCATCTGTGGCTGCAGTCTATGAAGGCATCGTGAAATCTTTCACAAAAGTGTTCTAAGAATAAAATTTGCAGACTGGCCCTTTTTTTTCCAATACAATAGCTTGAAATAAATCTTTATGTAACTGGAAATTACTGGGCCAAATAGAGGACTGTAAACTCCTCCAAATCATATTGTATCATCTGCCAATACCAAAATCAATGACCTAACCTAATACATAATCTCTGTGCTGATACTAGAATTTTAATGAAATATATATATGGTACAGTCCTTTGATGCTGAATTTGATACCAGCTATTTGGGCTGAAATATAGCCAAAGACTGGTGAAATGGAGGTAGAGTGCTCTCTGTATTGAGCTGCTTCACAGCCTCTCTCCTTTGCTCTGACTGACAACTGAAGGCTGTAGAATCCAACCAGGAGATCACTACAGATTTCACTCAGAGCAGAAAGGAGGGACTGTGAAGCCCAATGCAAAGAGCACTTCACAGTGAAGCACGCATACCTGGGCACTTGCAAAGGCTAATCTGCCAGAATAAAGGTTCATATTCATACTACTACTGATGTGCGCAGACAACAGTTCTCACGTGCCATCTTTTCTTTGTTGAGTGTTGTATGCAAGGAGGCATGTAAAGGCCTTGAACCAGTTGATCATTGGTGCCTTCTTTCTTATTTAAAAAATGCATATGGGGGATTTTATCATGAGGGTAATATTTAAAGTCAGTTTTGCTTGAATTGGTGTTGGTGTACTGTGTGACAAAATTTATCAAACTAAACACACAAAGCGTTTATGGCTTAAAGGCATTGTGCAGCAATTTAAATTGGGTAAATTAAAGGGGTTGTGGAGCAATTTATATTGATGACCTTTCCTCAGCATAGGTAACAAATATCTGATCGCCGGGGGCTCGACACCCGACAATCCTGCCAATCAACTGTTTAAAGAGGTGGTGGCTTTTCATGTGCGCGCCGCTTCCTGTTCATTAGACTGTACTTCGCCTCGGTTGCGTAGTGTAATGAGGAGTACTTACTCCATTTACTTGAATGGAGCGAGTACTTGTAATTACATTATGCCGCCGCTCCACAGTTGTAATGACTAGGAAGCCGCACTCACTAGGAGGATAGCCTCCTCGTCAGACAGCTGATTGGCGGGGGTGCCGGGTGTTGGACCCCTGCCGATCAGATATTGATGATCCAAAAGATAGGTCATCAATATAAATTGCTGCATAACCTCTTTTATTTACACAGTTTCCACTTAAAGTGTATATACAATGAGTGATATTATAGCATTAAAACTTCACTTTTATTAGTGATCTAAAACCTATTAAAACTTGACCAATTGCTGTGATATTTGAATCAGTGATTAGTGTTTCTCACTAAAACTGTGATAACATGCTTAATCTGAATGGTAAACCACCAATGTGTCTGCTCAAGTACTGTACATGTCACTAATCACTAACACTGCCCCCAAAATATTTTGGCATCCTCACGGGTATAGAGCAATGGCAACAGAGCATGCCACACTGAAACGTATTAAACCATCACATAAACTCAATTTTGACTGGCGGATAGACCACCAGAGGGACTAATCATTAGAAATTTGCTGTGCAGATGCTCTCAAAATGAGTTTTAGACACAACTGCACATGTCATTAGACTTAATCTCTAGAGTTCTTGACACCACTATGAATGTCACATAAACACACATCTCAGATTGACAGGAGGGATAACCAGCTAATGAATAGCCACGAGCGGGACCAAGAGACAAGGTACACATTGACTTTCCTACTGAGAGATGAACACAACTGAGCAAGTCTTTAGAAAATTAGATACCATTTACTGTGCAAGTGCCAACACATAGAAGCTAAACAGCAAAATTGCCAATGCACTGAGTCCATGTAGTGCAACATAAAAATACTTCAAAAAGAAAAAAACATGAAAAGATGAATTTTATGCAAAAATAACTAGATCACATATATAGTTAGTTGGTTATTGCTGGAGATATTATAACAAATGTAAGAAAGTAGCTCATATAGAGTGGCTGTGCCATCTTTAACAACAGATGACATCTCATCTCAAGATGCATGCACTTCTAGATAATACTGAAGATATGTACCCTAAACCATATAGCACATTTACATTAATACCATTGCTGCAATTTTGCTGTCAATAATAGGTTTAAATGCATAGCTTTTAATTTCAAAACTGGTCCCTTATAGTGGGTGCGTGATACTTTTCGGAGATAAGTTTTAGAACCATCACGATATTTAAGCCACCGCATGCATTCAATTTATACCTAAGTATCACAATCCTTTTAGGGCGTCTCTGTGAGGATTGTAGATCTGACACGGACATGTAAAGTTAATTTTTCTAGGGCCCAAATTAAAGGGGCTTTCTAGGTCTTCTATATTGATGGCTTACCCTCAGGATTGGTCATCAATATCTGATCATGGTGGTTCAATTTCCGGCACCCACGCCTGTCATCTGGAATGAAAATCACTAACATACCTAAACCTTTTTCATTCACTTTTCAGTGCTGAAGTGAATGGTGTACAAATGCAAAAAGTCACAAAATTAACCCCAAAAGTCATAAAGCCCTATTTTGCGTCTTTCTGAAACCAGAATTCTGGGCATGGTAAATTCCTTCTATAGTATATCTGTGAAGGTTCTCATTCAGGTCATGGCTCTTAAGCTGGCCATACATATTATACTTTGGTCGGCCTGCTGCGATTGGAAGGTTCGACCAACACACTATTGTGTGTGGGGAGCTCCTGACTCTGGGGGAGACAAGGATTGTTGAAATTTTATTCAGTGAGATAAGCCGCCAGAAGTGTTGCAGCTTTCTCCGCTCTTCCCACAGCATATGAGCATGAGGAAACTGGGTGGGAGAAGGGATAGATAGCTATCGGCAGAAACAATCATTGAATATCTATGCCCATCTTAACACCTCTCTGGAGGCAGTTTAACCACACCTAATAGCTTCAGTTATGGAAATGCAATCAACACCTTACCTCCATGACTGAAGCAAGAGTCACCAGTATTTAATGTGGTAGAATTCTCATACAAGTCATTCTAATTGAGACTAGCAAAATGTTTTCAAGAAAAAAAATACAAGTCCTGTTGCTCTGACTTAATCCTACTGACATTCCCCCATAGTATTCAGTATATATATTGCATGTAGTACAGATGGAATATATTGGATTTGTATGTTTACCTGTAAAGAAAAATGGACACACTTATTCAGTTGACCAAAACCATAGCCACAATCTTTAACCATTATCCCTTTATAAAGTGTTCAATGTTTTAGCATGTGGGATGAGGTTTTGCAACAATTGGGTAAAAGAGCATAACTATTTCTTCATTCTTAGCAAAGGGACTATGGGAATGTGTGACGCTTGGGTCCCAGTAGCCTCTGTCCCCAACCATCCACTTATTATTTGATTTATGTCTGTTTCACTGCCCTTGCAGTGACCCTGAGGGAGGGCTGTGTGGGAAGTTGGTGTGTGAGATTATAGAGAGGGCTGATGAAGCTGTGGGCTCTGCAGAGCGTCTGGAGCCTGAGTATATGCACAGAGACTGATAAATAGCCACGAGAAAGACATCAGGCTTAATTAGACTTCCAAACTTGCAGTGGTGCCTACATCTGGAGATACCAGGGCTCATCCTTGCTGTATGTAAGTACAGTGTTCTTTCTAGCAGCTCGAAACATATAAAACAAATCAAAATTACTTTCTTCTTCCCTTTTTTAGTAAAAAAACTTTAAAATGTATTTTTGAAATCTGTTTAAAAAAAAAAATCTAAATAGTATCTAATTAGGAAAAGAGTGGCCACATTATGTTTTTATGATAATTTATTTTTTTATTCTATAATTAATTCCTATTTTTAATTTTATTATTTCTTATCTAATCAATGTCATGTCATCTATTTTACATATAGATTCTACAGTACTGTTCATATGTTGCTTTATGCCACAATATCGGAAGAGTAAGACTAAGTTTGCATTATAGTACTAAGTCTATACAGACCTGTAGTAGCCAATCAGAAAAAAGCTTTTTTTCAGCAGAAGAGATAATGAAATGAAGTTTATGATTTGATGCAATAGTGTAGAAGACATTTTTTTATTTAAAGGTGTATTAACATATATAATAATCAAGTTATCTACAAAAAAATAGTAGTTATTGTGTGTATTAGTCATTTGTGTTATTTTTTTATATATCATATATTTGCATTTATTAGATAAATTATCCAAAATATTAACATTATTGTAGGCCTGTAAAGCCTTAAAAATACTGTTGCTTTAGTATACATAATTTTATATATATATATATATATATATATATATATATATATATATATATATATTCCCATTTAGAGAACAAAATTGAAATGGACTAGCTAGGCTTGATTCATGCAAGCAGCTTTAGTGCATTTTGAAGTGTCTTTCTTTTGTACTTCTCAGTTTGACCAAAAAACTGCATAAAAAATGCATGTGTGAATCCATCCTTAAGTTGTTTACATTTGAGATAGCCTATATTAGATAACTTTGTTCGACAGCTACTCCTCTGACCCCATACACATTAGATGGTTGACTAACCCCTCCAAAATTGTTGGGTTTGGACGATATTAATCTAGTGCATCTGACCAGCTTTTGGCTTGCTTCATGAACCAACATAAGTCTCAGTTTTTGGTCTCCACGTTACATGTGGCTTTGTTGCAACGTCACAGGAATGAAATAAATTGTGTTCCGTAATAGAGGGATTAGTAAAATGGCATATTTACTGTCAAGGAAGAGCTGCTGCAGCTTGCATTTAACAAATAGTGAGAACATTCAGTTGCTCAAACTTAGCCATTACTTTATGCTACACAATGAATTTATTGCTGCAGAAAAGGGACTGTTTAAAGAGAATAGTATATTCTTATTTATAACCATTCATTTTCAAAGCTCTGGTGTTGGAATGCATTCTATGTCATATTGTAAGGTCCAGAGACTTGACATCTGGCATAATTACTGCAAAAGAAACAGCTATTTTCCTTGCTTCATAATTTTGCAGAGAAAACCTGTGATTTGTATAGTTTTTGTTTAGGTTTATGGCATGAATGAGCTGTGGACTCCCTCACGCCACTAAGGCCGGGTTCACATCACCTCTTAGTTTTCCATTCTTCTAATCCGTGAGAAGAACAGAAAAACAAAAAACGGATCCTGTATTTTAAGCATCCGTTATGCTCATTTATGCACATTCTGAATCCTTTTTAGCCATTTCCATCAGAGATCCAGAAAAAGGTCCTACACTAAGTATTTTTTCCCGTCTAAGGATACTTTCACATCCGCGTTTTTGCTGTCTGGTCTTGAGATCCAGCAGGTGATCTCAAAACCACAGCATAAAGTATCCATTCTAATAATACAACTGGCTGCATCCGTTCAGAACGGATCCGGTTGAATTATATCGAAAATGAAGAAACCGAAAAAAAATGGATCTGGCACCATTGACTTACATGGTTTTTGGTGCTGGATCCAGCTTGTTCAGTTTCCCATGCCGCACATAAAACCCTGCTTGCAGCAATTTTGTGTCCGGCATGGGAAAACAACACACTGCAACGGAATGCATTCTGATGAACTCCATTCCAGTTTGTTTAATTTTCTCCCCATTGACAATTAATGGAGGCAAAACTGAAGCGTTGTGCTGTGGCCTAAGTGACAGCCTTCTGCCCATGCACAGTGATAGAGAGAAACTTGTCAAACACAGGCAGGAGTGAGTGGGGGAGCCCTCCGCTAATTAATACTAAGGACTTCTGTCTCACAGCGCCATATGAGCAATGCAAGTAATAAACTGTAAATTCACAGCAAGTACACCACAGGCACATAAAACTAACACAGGGCTGAAATCAACATATCTGTCATTAAATATTCTCTTTAAATCCATGAACACTTTCAGTATTTTGAGATGAAATTTCTTTCCCTTTAGCCACAAGGAAAAACTGTTGATATTTTGAAATACATACTATGGGGCACAATTAGAAAACTTTGTGCCAGCAAAAATGTTAATGATGTTATCAGAAATATGTATGGATATATTTGCATTTTGAGCAGTACAGTACATTGACTGAAAACCACTTAGTACATATCAGTTTTGTCAAACATGATCTAAGAGCAAAAGAGAGCTTAGGAAGATGCAACAATAGCAAGTAATTCAGATTCTATATTTGCTGTTGTGTCAATGGGTACATATAGTACATAGTATACAGGGGCATAGCTATAGGGGAAGCAGGTGAAGTGGCTGCTTTGGGGCCAGAACTCAGAAAGGGCCCACCCAGGAGGAGGACTAACAGATTTTATTGTCAGGGCAACGGAATTATACAATGACATTATATACAGTGACAGTATATACAATGACATTATATACAGTGACAGTATATACAATGACATTATATACAGTGACAGTATATACAATGACATTATAAACAGTGACACTGTAGGAAGCAGATGGAGTGGCTACCAGGCCTCATCTGAGAGAGCAATCTTGACTAGCTACAGAAGTGGGGTATGCATGAGAGGAGGGGGTTGCAAAGAAATTGCTTGGGGGGGGGGGCTTCAAAAATTTGCTTCGGGGCCCAGTCATTTCTAGTTATGCTACTGATAGTATACTAGTAATAGAAAGGCAGATTCAAAGTTTTGATCCTATGAAGAATAATATCAAGAATGCTAGTCTATTACAAACTTTAATTGCTAGTTATTGATGCAGACACAAATGCACATATAATAGCAGTAGATGAATTCATGTTCCACGTTGTCTGATGACAGATAGGCTGCAGCTGAGACCCTGGACTATTGCAGAGAATAATTAAAGTGAATATCTGCCCATTAACACATTGTAAAGTCTAACACTTTGCGATTATTCATTTCTAGAGGTGGAAGCAATGTTTTTCTGACACAGTACTACAAATCCCATGCATACCATTAAAGGGGTTGTCCACTTTTTACCATTGGCGACCTATCCTGAGGATAGGTCATCAATATCAGATCGGAGGGGGTCTGACTCCTGGCACCCCCGCCGATCAGCTGTTTTAAGAGACAACAGCACTGCCTTCTCTGCTCCATTTATCTGCTGGCCGCAGCAATGCGCGCTCACATACTGAAAATAGGCGAGCGAGCTGGTTCTCCTTTAAAGGGAACCTGTTGGCTCGAAACACTCCCCAAACTAGTATAGTATAAGAGATGTCCGGTTATGTAATTTTTATCTTAATTATTATCTTATTGCGTTCTGACACTGTGCTCCAACAAACCAGCAGTAAAATGCATTGAGAGGACTCCTGAGCCCATGCACATAATGGAGAGGACTCAAGGAGGAGTCTTCTTAATGCATTTTACTGCTGGTTTGTTGGAGCACAGTGTCGGAATGAAATATGAAGATAAAAATTACATAATTGGACGCATCATTTACACTATACACCTCACACTGCTTACTCTAGTTTGGGGGATGTTTTGGGGCTGACAGATTTAGTTTAAAGGGAAACTATCATGTTGAACATGGTTTTTAAGCTGAAGGCAGCATGTTATAGAGCAGGAGGAGCTGAGCAGAGTGATATATAGTTTTATGGGAAAACATCCAGCAGAACTTAGAATGTATTCATTTATACTTCTGCTTATTCTGGGCTTTGAGGCCAAGGAGGTTGTCCTATCAGTGATTGTAAGCCTTCCCTCTATGACTGTTTCCACAAACTATATATCAATCTGCTCAGCATTTCTTGCTCTATAACTTGCTGCTGAAACATCATATTCAATGTGACAGGTTCTCTTTGAAGGGGTGTTCCTATCTAAGATCTTTATGGCATATCAATAGTATATATTATAGAGGTCTCATAGATTCATCATTCCAGAGAAGTTCCACTGTAGTTTCTGGAAGATGTGAAATGCTCAGCTGTTTCTACAACTCCTGTAAACTACAATGGAGAAAGAATAATGCACGTGAATTCAACGCAGGAGGAGGAGCAGGAGAACCCTATTGTCCTGATAGGTGTGAGTCCAAAAGTGCAACTCACTCTTATCAACATTTATAACATGTACTGAGGATATGTCATAAATGTCTCAGATGAGAATACTCATTTAGACAACCAAGAGGCCCCTTTGAGTAATAGTTGGTTTAACTGGTGGATAGCTGATGTGCGTCATTTAAATCTTTGATGAGGGCAGCATTAAAGAAATGGAAATGCTTGGTCATGCTATTCTTCTGTGTTATCTGCTGACATTTCAAAATATTAAGAAATCGATTGCTATAGTGAAAGTGTACATCATAAGGCTTCATGCAGATACACAAGATACAGATACTGGTCTTATGCATTTAGAAATTTCTCATTCCCATCTGTAGAAATACCTACTCTTGTCTGCAAAACTGATGACTATGCTTTTCACATTTTATGCAGACCCATAACATTAATGGGTCCACATTAGAGATGAGCGAACGTGCTCGAAACGAGCACTGTACTGAGGAGGACGGAAGCGGCTGCCTGCGCCCATGCAAGC
This sequence comes from Rhinella marina, assembly GCA_900303285.1. NCBI lineage: Eukaryota > Metazoa > Chordata > Amphibia > Anura > Bufonidae > Rhinella > Rhinella marina. The sequence continues at coordinate 215,723 of ONZH01014133.1, read as the reverse complement.
GCAGGGGAGCCGAGCGGTACAGTGCTCGTTTCGAGCACGTTCGCTCATCTCTAGTCCACATGCAATCCACAGAAAATGCTGATCAGATATGGACCAAAATTACAGTCGCGTGCATGAGGCCTAAGAATGTGCATCAACTACATTGCCTGATCTGGTGTAGTGGATACCCTATCAGGAATGTTGCAGCTAGACTTGGAGAATTAATATATTTTACTTCACAAATGTTAATAGTTCTCCCACAACAAGAATAATCATTTTAATGTGTTACGTTGTACACAAAAGTCCACTTCTGCTCCAATTTTGCCAGCTATAAAATAACGACAACTCAATAATCCATGTAGGATTCCATCCATGAGACAGCAACTGTTCCACAAGTCCCTCTGGCGACACTGTCTTGATCTCTCACTGTCCTTTCAGTCATCATGGCAAGGACTCACAGACATGGTTCCAGGCCTCACTCTCTCAGAGGGTTACCACTACTTTTGACAGTATGCAATAGCAAAGGAGCACCAACTACTTTGGTTGCCAAGATTTGTGGTGGCTATCCCAAAGCCTAGAGTCTATCTTTCTCTGTCCTTTTTTCCTCTTCCATTCACAATGGGTCAGCAGGGTAATCAACATGGAACAGTTAAACTACCACAAATCTACAAAGTCTCTCCTACTTAATCTGAGCTCACTTCTCCACAAATGGCCCAGTACAGCTTCCCACTGTCTTCAGTTTTGTCTTTACTGCCCTGCCACCACACTCCATTCTGTTCTCTTCCCCATCCTCTGCCTCTTGTTAAAAAACTTTCCAGCCTCCATATTTTCCACTGTGTCAAACCCAGGGACCCAACCTTTCCACAGGGGATTGTCCTATCCTTTTCCCTGCCCTAAGAATACGACGGCACAACATCCTTGCACCCCTGAGTTGCATGACATCAAAAGACACTTCCATGGAAGACCCTTCCCACGTCAGACTGAAGTTCTTTGTGACTACCAGAGAAAATTATTCTGAGAGCCCACCCTCTGTGTATACAGGGCATTTACAAGTCTGCTCAAGTAATTTCTATTGTTGTACATAGAGGACTTATCATGATATCTATTCTGGTTAATGCTTCCTAGGTCAGCTCCCAATGACATCTTCTGCTTAGGTGCTCTGTTTTGTAAAGGGTCCATTATTATGTCAGAGCTTGGACCCACCATATTGCGTCACAATATGCAACTTTTCCCAGCTCATGCCAGGTCTAAAAAGGTGGAAGTGACGTGGGCAGGAAAGGGATGGGCTGGTAGGCCCATGTCTTTTACCATTTTCTACGCATGTTTTAGGCGTAGAAAATGGTCTAAATGTAAAACAGCAAGGAAGCTGTCTTACATTTAGACTGGCGATGGATACGCCAAAGTTATGGAGAGGCCAGTGCCTGCACATGACTTCAGCAGATCCACCTTCAGCACAGAGCTTTATTAATATATGCAGGTCTAAATGTTGCCCTTAAATTTTTCACACAAAACTATATAGCAATCTACTCAAATCGTCCTGCTCTATACCATGTTGCCCACAGACAGAACAGTGTTAAACACAGTTTGAAGCAACTGTGAACTGAACTAAAATATTTTTAGCTTTACTAAATCCTGTGTCGTTCTTTTCTAAATCTATAAATATAAATGTTCTGGTAAATATGTGTAAGTTGCACAATTTCATATTAAATAACCAAAGTCATTTCTAGTAAGTGCCTGCCTACTTAAAACATGTACAGACAATGGGGGAACAATCTGTCACCACATCTTCATATCAGTCTAAATGAGATGTGCGCTGAGTAAAACACCCTTGATCTCATCCTGATTGTTGCCTGCATTCTGGAGAAATTATTCTTTTTCTCATATGCAAATTAACTGTTTGGTGCAACAAGGGCATCACCATTGCACCTCATTGCACTGAAGGCCACTTTCTTTATTCCTGGTCGCTCTGCTCTCCCAGCTTTGAGTGACAGGGCTAGGCAGTGATATAGTCTCACTTGGACCTGTGGTACGCTGTCGCTCTGGAATACTGCGCTGGCGCAGTACCACTCTGCTGCTTGCCAGGACTGAAGCCATCTATACTGCACATGTATGTGCAGTCGCTTCGGGAATTGGGGCATGTACAGTACAGATGACTCCAGCCCTGGCAAGCAACAGGGGGGCAAGCAACAGTGTGCATAGCTAGAGGGGGGCTGCATCCTGTTAGTCAGTTACATCTAATGGTTCTAGTGGTTGGTAAGAGGACTATAACTATTAATGCTCAATGGCCTAGACTGGCCTTAGTCCATAACTGTTAACTGGACATTTAAAGAGCACAGTGTAAAGCTGTCATGTTTTTGATTTAGATGCAGTACATGCAATTATATTTTAGTAGAAGATTAGGTTTTCCAGCTATCTAGACCTCAGCAACATAAAACTTACCTGGGGTCCCGTAATGCAGACATTTGTGATGCCAGTGTTACCAAAATATTCCTTAAAATGACAATAGAGACTGACACCATAATACTTTAGGCAAGTAATAAGAGATTGGAAGCTTTTAGTCAAAGATTGGCTTTTTCCCAATGGAACAAGCAATTATAAAAAGCTCTATTATCGAGTAGTGGTTGAACAGATATAGCCATTTTGAGGACTTAAAAAGGGCATTTGTCAGCAGATTTGTACCTATGACCTGTTGCATCGGCAGCTGAAGGCATCTGTGTTGGTCCCATGTTCACATGTTCCCACACTGCTGAGAAAAATGATATCTTAATGTATGCAAATAAGCCTCTAGAAGCAACGGGAGCGTTGTCATTACATCTAGAGGCTCAGCTCTCTCTGCAACTGCCGCACCCTCTGCATTTTGAATGCCAGGGCTAGGTGTGATTACATTTTAACTGCCTGGTCCTGTCAATCAAAGTGAAGAGTACATCACAGGAGAAAACAGAACTGGATAGCACATCCCCATAATATGCTTTTGATCTATCACTGCTTCTCAGCGCAATTTTTAATGCACTACCCCTGTACTGCATGCTATACGAGAGGCATTAGTGTACATTTTGATCAAAAGGCAATAAGCCCACTCACCGTGTCAAGGTTGCCTCTAGGAGTGGGACCTACTCTAAATTTTGGCGCAGGACTGCGCAGCGACACAGGGCACTGCCCCAGTAAGCGGCGGGACCCAGGTGTCAAACAGCAAACCTGCTGTATGACATTGCCAACCCCAGCACTGGGTCCCACCACCTCACTAGTACAGCCCCACAAAGACAAAGGCCGCCACGCAGTACCGCACCATCTGAACAGTTGCCTAACACAACATGTCCTAAGCTATCAGGAACTCCAACTGAGAGTTAGCAGGTCCATTCACTCTTATGCAATCTCCTGCTAATTAATTCAAAACACCTGAACCGAATGGGAGGAGTGCTGATACCAGAAATGAAGAAGGAGGGTTAGTATATGAATACGTCACAGGAGAAAACAGAACTGGATGAGAGTGAAGAGTGCATGGAAGTTGCATAGAGATCAGAGCTCCCATTGCTCATAGAGGCTCATTTGCATTTATTAAAACATCATTTTTCTCAGCAATGCGGGCACTGCCTTTTAAAATCATATTGTATGATAATACTAAATATGTTATTCCAGCAGGTTCTCTAATCTTACTTCTGATTGTCATATAATTTAGCATGTTTGATAAACTGGCATGTGTAGGCTATGTTTAATTTCAGTTAAATAATTTTGCTTCATAGGTCATTGTGTGTGAAATTACTACATATGACAAATACCAATAGACTAAGTATATCTGTAAACAGTTTTGCTTTGGCTTATTCTTGTGTTTAAACGATTTTGATAGTATTGCTTTACTTCATATATAAACATGCTCCTTAAGATGATGGAAGAATGTTTATTGTAATTACCAAACTGCCATTATTAAGATGTATTGTTCAATCTCTTAAAATATGTTAATACAGGAAAATGAGTGTAATCTGATTCTAAATGGAAGAGTGCCATAATGAAATGTTATGCATGATTTATTGGGAATAAGGTTTTTAACCCCTTCCCGCCCAGCGCCATACATGTACGGCGCAGCGGGAGGGGACTTACCCGCCCGATCAGCTGCGGGGGACCGGCTGTGCCCAGTAGCCGGACCCCTGCTGCGCACGCCCGCATTGGTGTTTTCAACGATGCGGGCGTATTAACCCTCGATGTGCCGCAGTCAGCGCTGACTGCGGCACATGCGATGCGGGCGGGAGGAAGGGGAGTCCATCGGGTCCACGTGCTGCTGTGACGGGGACCCGATGGCTTGGATAGCAGCCCGATGCCTTCCTTAGGCATCGTGGCTGCTATCCCTGCTTGCCTGTGCAATCCAGTACATTGAGTAATACACTTACAGCCAATGCATTACAATACAACAGTATTGTAATGCTTTGTTAAGGGGATCAGACCCCCAAAGGTTAAATAAAGCGGAAAAAAAACTGAAAAAATAATAAAGTTTTAAAAAAAAATAAAAAAAAGTACACTTTTCCCAAAATAAAGTTAAAAAAAAATTGTAAAAAAAAAAGGGGAAAAAAGAAAAGTATACATATTAGATATTGCCGCATCTGTATCGACCGGCTCTATAAAAAAAAAAATATCACATCATCCACCCCGCCAGGTGACCATTTTTTGGTCACCTTCCCTTACAAAAAGTGTAATAGCAGGTGATCAAAAAGGCGTATTTAACCCAAAATGGTACCAATCAAACCGTCATCTTGTCCCGCAAAAATGATACCCTACCTGAGACAATCACCTGAAAAATAAAAAAATATGGCTCTCTGAAAATGGGAACACAAAAAAAAGATTTTATTCTGTTCAAAAATAAATCTAATGTGTAAAACTTTCGAAAAAAAAAAAGGTTAGACATATTTGGTATCGCCACGTCCGTAACAACCTGCTCTATAAAAATATTACATGAGATGGCCCCCCAGGTGAATGCTGCAAAAAATAAAAATAAAAAACTATGCCAAAACAACCATTTTTTTCCCTCTTGCCTCACAAAAAGTGTAATAGCAGGCGATCAAACAGGCGTATTTAACCCAAAATGGTACCAATCAAACCGTCATTTCGTCCCGCAGAAATCTAGACCCTACCTGAGACAATCGCCTAAAAAATAAAAAAAATATGGCTCTCAGAAAATAACAACACAAAAAAAAGATTTTATTCTGTTCAAAAATGCATCTAATGTGTAACACTTTCCAAAAATAAAAATATTAGACATATTGGGTATCGCCGCGTCCGTAACAACCTGCTCTATAAAAATATCACATGATTTGCTATCTATGGTGAATGCTGTAAAAAAATTTTTTAAAAAAACCATGCCAAAACAGCTATTTTTTTCACCTTGACTCACAAAAAGTGTAATACCAAGCGATCAAAAAGTCTTATGTACCCCAAAATGGTACCAATGAAAACATCAGCTCATCCCACAAAAAATAAGCCCCCACATAAGACAATAACTCAAAAAAATAAAAATCAGTGGCTCCCGCAAACCATTCCATAAAAATCTGTGTTGTAAAATCCATATGGCGCTCCTTCTGTTTTGAGTCCTGCCATGTGCCCCCACAGCAGTTTACCACCACACATGGGGTGTTGCCGTATTCAGGAGAAAATAGGTAACAAATTATGGGGTGCTTTTCTCCTGTTATCCCTTATGAAAATAAAAAATTTTGGGCTAAAGCAACATTTTATTGGAAGAAATGAAATTTTTCATTTTCACAGCCAAGTGTTTCCAAATTCCGGAAAACACTTAGGGGGTCAAAGTGGCCAGTACCCCCCTTAATATATTTGTTGAAGAGTGTAGTTTCCAAAATGGGGTCACTTTTTGAGGGTTTCCACTGTAGGGGTACGTCAGGGTCTCTCAATTACAAAATGGTGCCTAAAAACTATTCTAGCAAAATCTGCCTCCAAAATCCATATGGCGCTCCTTTACTTCTGACCACTGCCACAAACCCATAGAGACGTTTACCACCACATATGGGGTATTTCTGTAAACTGCAGAATCAGAGCAATGTATATTAAGGTTTAGTTTGCTGTTAACTCTTACTGTGTTGCAAGAAAAAAATTATTAACATGAATAATCTACCAAAAAAGTGAAATTTTGAAATTCCACCTCCATTTTCCTTTAATTCTTGTGGAACACCTCAAGGGTTAACAAAGTTTGTAACAGCAGTTTTTTTATAATTTGAGGGGTGTAGTTTCTAAAATGGGGTCATTTATGGGTGGGGTTCATTATGTAAGCCTCTCAAAATCACTTTATATGTGAATTGGTGCTTAAAAAAATGGTTTTGGAAAATTTGGTGAAAATTTGAAAAATGGCTTCTAAACTTCTAAGCCCTCTAACGTCCTAAAAAAGTAAAATGACATTTATAAAATGATGCCAACATAAAGTAGACATATGGGGAATGTAAAATAATAACTATTTTTGGAGGCATTACTATGTATTGAAAGTAGAGAAATTGAAATTTGGAAATTTGGAAATTTTTCCAAATTTTTGGTAAATTTGATATTTTTTTATAAATAAAAATGAAATATTTTGCCAAAAATTTACTACTGTTGTGAAGCACAATATGTGACGAGAAAACAATCTCAGAATGGCCCGGATAAGTAAAAGCGTTCCAAAGTTATTACCACATAAAGTGACACATGTCAGATTTGCAAAAAATGGCCTGGGCAGGAAGGTGAAAACAGGCCAGGGGTTGAAAGAGTTAATCTAGCTGTTGTTCTTTGCAAGCATATATAAAAATATTTGTTCTAATTCAGGTTACAGATCTTGGTTACATAAGCATATAGTTGCTAGGAAAAGTATATGAATCTTTTGCAATTACGTGGATTCCTAACAAACTATGGTTTGGTTGTTATGTGAGTCACAATTATAGACAAACACAATCTAATGAAGTAATTTCACCCAAGCAGTTATACCATTCACGTCTTTTGTTGGGCACATTTAATAAATATCCACAGTGCATGGACAAAAAGTCAGTGATTCTCTGTTTTAATCACACTGGAGGTCTGATTGGTGGTCTGATCTGAGGTCTAATGAAAAATATTTTTTGCTTATTTTCCTCCTCTAAAACGTAGGTGCAGGTGCTTCTTATACGGCAAAATATGGTAACTGCCAATACGTGCTTCGATTACAGAGATGAGATTGAAAGTGTGGGTTTCACAGACACTGAGCCTTAATGCAAACAACTTTTAGAAAACCTCAGATGTTTTATAGAGATGCATGAAACTGGAAAAGGTTGCAAATGTATTGTTAAAAACCTACTGTAGGTACACATCAATCCATTCAGGACTGTTGCTACTCTCCCTAAGGGCGGTTGTCCTGGTAAGATCACTCCAAGAGCACAATAGGCAATCCTGAAAGAAGTGAAAAAAGGGTAACAGCAAAGACATATTGAAGACTCTACAACAGACCTGGGCAAGGGGCGGCCGCGGGCCGCGCCTACTGTCTCTGATCGGCCTGAGTTAGAGTTGGAGGCATTTCTGAGGGGGCGGAATGCACACAGCAGTTAAACACTGCTGGTGGATGCTGCAGGGTATTTCCTTTAATCTGCGCCGCCCCTCCCCCTCTGGAGCTGATGTCACTCACCGCCCAGCTCCCCGCGCTCCTCCCCACCTTCAGACCAGCGCTGTGAATGGTGAAGCAGGGAGACTTCTCCCTGTTCTACCATTTAGCCTGCAGGCATGATCGCGCTGCCGGCCTGTGTGGGCGGAGCCTGCAGCCATGGAATCTGCATAAGCACCGGCATTTCTACTACAAAGGGGGCACAGAGGAGAGGGCATTAATACTACAAAGGGGGCACAGTGGGCATTACTATTACAAAGGGGGCACAGTGGCTATTTTTACTACAAAGGGGGCACAGTGGGCATTTTTAATACAAAGAGGGCACTGAGAAGAGGGCATTAATACTACAAACGGGGCACAGTAGGCATTACTATTACAAAGGGGGCACAGTGGGTATTTTTACTACAAAGGGGGCACAGTGGGTATTACTATCATAATGGCGGCATAGTGGGCATTACTACCATAAGGGGGCACAGAGGGAATTACTACTACAAAGGGGCATAAAGGGCATTATTAGTACAAAGGGGGCACAGAGGGAATTACTACCATAAAGTGTCACAAAGGGCATTACTACTATAAAGGGGTCACAAAGGGCATTACCACTATAAAGGGGGCACAGAGGGCATTACTACTATAAAGGGGACACAGTGGGCATTACTACTATAAAAGCGCACAGAGGGCATTACTACTATAAAGGGGACACAGAGGGCTTTACTACTGTGAAGGGGGCACAATGGGCATTTCTACTGTGAAGGGGCACAGTGGTCATTACTACTGTGAAGGGGGCCCATAGTGCATTACTAATGTGAAAGGGGCACAAAGAGGGCATAACTACTGTGAGGGGGCACAAAGAGGGTATTTCCACTGTGAAAGGGGCACAGATATGTCTACCTTTGTGTGTCTGTCCCTGTGTATGTGTCTCACCATCACCATGCCCACAGTGTTCCTATGTCTTGATGCACCTGCATCAGGACGTTCTGTGGGGGCAAGAAGAAGAAGACGGAAGCGAAGGCAGCGCTGCCAGCATGGAGTCCCATGGAAGAGGCACACTAAGGATGCAGGTAATACTACCACATGATCTACACTAGTGTTATATGTGGTTGTACATAGGACTGCAGGTAACACTACCACATTATCAGCACTAGTGTTATCTGTGGTTTTACATAGGACTGCAGGTAACACTACCACATGATCTGCACTAGTATTATCTGTGGTTGTACATAGGACTGCAGGTAACACTACCACATGATCTGCACTAGTATTATCTGTGGTTGTACATAGGACTGCAGGTAACACTACCACATGATCAGCACTATTGTTATCAGCGATTTTACATAGGACTGCAGGTAACACTACCACATTATCAGCACTATTGTTATCAGTCGTTTTACATAGGACCACAGGTAACACTACTGCAGGTGATATCAATAACATTATCTGTACTTGTACAGCCCCAGATCTGGAAGGACAGTCTTAGAGTTCGGTGGCTACTTTGCTTTCATACTATTTTTTAATTGGGGGGGGGCACTCCCCCCCCCCTGCAGCGGTGTGCCGCCATTACAGGGCCTGATTGCGCGCCCGTCGGGTGACAGGTACACCAGATACATTGGTGACAGGCAGAGCGAGCACATCCAGATACACCAGTGACAGGCAGAGCAGCACCTGCAAATACACCTTGTGACAGTATATATACTATTTACAGTATTGGGTAGAACTGAGTTAATTATATTAGTCCGGCCCTCTAAAACCATCCCAATTTCTCATGCGGCCCCATGGCAAAATTCATTGCCCACCCCTGCTCTACAAACTACAAAAATCTCTTCATGTTTCCAATATTATACCACTGCAACCAGTGATAGGTTGAGTGGGCATACAATACATTCAGAAGTCTTCAGACCCTTTCACTTTTTTCATATTTTCTTAGGTTGTAGCCTTGAGATAAAATAAATGCACTTGATATCCCATAATGAGAAAGTGAAAACAGAATTTCAGAAATTTTTGCTAATTTATTAAAAAGGAAAGACTGAGATATCACAGTGGACATATGTATTCAAATCCTTTCCAATGACAGTTGAAATTTAGCTTTTTTTTTTAGATGTTTCACCTTCCTTTAGAACCTTTAAGAAGGTTCACCTTCCAAAAAGGTGACAATCCTAAGCACTCAACCAAGATAACACAGGAGTAGCATAGGCACAGATCTTTCCTTTAGTGGCCCAGCCAGAGCCTTGAGAGACCAGAAAATAGCTGTCTACAGATGGTATTAATCAACCTGACATAGCTTGAGAGGATCTGCAGGAAAGAAAGTCAGAAAATCCCCAAATCCAGGTGTGCAAAGCTTGTGGCATCATATCCAAGAAGACTGGAGGCTGTTATCACTGCCAAAAGTGCTTCAACTAAGTGCTGAGTAAAGGGTCTGAAAACTTATGTCAATGTAATATTTTAGTTTTTCCTTTTCACTCTGTTCTCGCTTTGTCATGGGGCATTGAGTGCAGAACTATGGGAAAAACTTGACATATTTTTTTTTATTGTAGCACAAGGCCACAACATATAAAATGTCAAAAAAGTGAAAGGGTCTGCCGATTTTCCAAGTGCACTGTATGCAGCCAATTCATGTTTATTTTTATTGAGCTTGGACCAAAAATTAGAGAGCAGTGGGGAGTGGAGTAGCATTGGAATGGCAGTGGTGGGGTATTTCGGGAAATGAGTAGTGTTTATTTTTGTTTAACCCATTCTGGCCCTTTAAGAAATCCCCCAGGCCACAACACAACCCTTTGAAATGAAGAGTTAACTTAATTTTCCTCCCTGTGCTGTGGATGTTTAATCAATGTGCTCAATAAAACAAATGAACAGTTATTAGTTTAGTTTAGTTAGTGCAGATATCCAGGAAAGTTCAAAGGGTTCACTTATTTTTTCTTGCAACTGTTTGCTATTCTACAGTGGGAAATGTTGAAAAACACTTTCCAGTTTCATTTTATAAAACCAAGATTTATATTTATATTTGATGCCAAATTTACTTGCAGAAGGACCCGGCTTCGCCTGGGTATATTTCATCTATTTATTTAATGTTTCTGTGTGTCGTTGCAGAGAGAAAGTCAATGCAGCTGACAGAAGTTGATTTTTACCTTCATTTTTTCAATCCACATTGGCTGTGGAGTGGGAGGGGGCGTGACCTGACCGGGTTGGGGGCCTGGTTTACCAGGACCTTGGGGGGGTTGCTTTTAAGTCCTTCTTTTGAGGGTGGTCTGAATTATAGGTCAATGCCATGGTAATTTATGAGGATACGCAATGGGTAGCAGTGGAAGAAAACATCTTTTATTACTACTGTACGGTCGTGGTCTAAAATTACTCTATTTCATTTATTTCATTTAATGTTTCTATGTGTCGTTGCAGAGAGAAAGTCAATGCAGCTGACAGAAGTTCATTTTTGCCTTCATTTTTTCAATCCCCATTGGCTGCGGAGTGGGAGGGGGCGTGACCTGACCGGATCGGGGGCGTGGTTTAGCGGGACCTTGGGGGGTTGCTTTTAAGTCCTTCTTTTGAGGGTGGCCTGAATTACAGGTCAATGTCAAGATCATTTATGAGGAAACACAGTGGGTAGCAGTGGAAGAAAACATCGCTTTGCACAGGTATATTTAATCTATTCCATTTAATGTTTGTGTGTGTCATTACAGAGAGAAAGTCATCCTCCCTCCCACCCCTGCAGCTGACAGAAGTTGATTTTTACCTTGAATCCCCGTTGGAGGGGGCGTGGCCTGACTGAGTCAGGGGCGTGACTTAGCGAGACCTGGGGCTGGGGTTTTAAGTCCTTCTTTTGAGGGTGGCCTGACTTACAGGTCGATGCCATGGTAATTTATGAGGACAAGCAATGGGTAGCAGTGGAAGAAAACATCTTTTATTACTACTGAACGGTCTTAGTCCAAAATTAGTGTATTTCATCTATTTTATTTAATGTTTCTCTGTGTCGTTGCAGAGAGAAAGTCAATGCAGCTGACAGAAGTTGATTTTTACCTTCATTTTTTCAATCCCCATTGGCTGGGGAGTGGGGGCGTGACCTAAACAGTTTAGCATTTTCAACACTATTTGGACTCAGTGTGTGAGAACATACCTCATTAACAAACTAAATGGAAAAAGTATCTACTAAAGATTATAATATATCTATCTATATATATATATATATATATATATATATATATATATATATATCCAGTATGTATATATATATATATATATATATACATACACACATTACATATATATATATATATATATATATATATATATATATATATATATATATAGTACAGACCAAAAGTTTGGACACACCTTCTCATTCAAAGAGTTTTCTGTATTTTCATGACTATGAAAATTGTAGATTCACACTGAAGGCATCAAAACTATGAATTAACACATGTGGAATTATATACTTAACAAAAAAGTGTGAAACAACTGAAAATATGTCTTATATTCTAGGTTCTTCAAAGTAGCCACCTTTTCCTTTGATTACTGCTTTGCACACTCTTGGCATTCTCTTGATGAGCTTCAAGAGGTAGTCACCTGAAATGGTTTTCACTTCACAGGTGTGCCCTGTCAGGTTTAATAAGTGGGATTTCTTGCCTTATAAATGGGGTTGGGACCATGAGTTGTGTTGGGCAGAAGTCAGGTGGATACACAGCTGATAGTCCTACTGAATAGACTGTTAGAATTTGTATTATGGCAAGAAAAAAGCAGCTAAGTAAAGAAACCAGAGTGACCATTATTACTTTAAGAAATGAAGGTCAGTCAGTGTGAAAAATTGGGAAAACTTTGAAAGTGTCCCCAAGTGCAGTCGCAAAAACCATCAAGCGCTACAAAGAAACTGGCTCACATGAGGACCGCCCCAGGAAAGGAAGACCAAGAGTCACCTCTGCTGCAGAGGATAAGTTCATCCGAGTCACCAGCCTCAGAAATCGCAGGTTAACAGCAGCTCAGATTAGAGACCAGGTCAATGCCACACAGAGTTCTAGCAGCAGACACATCTCTACAACAACTGTTAAGAGGAGACTGTGTGCAGCAGGCCTTCATGGTAAAATAGCTGCTAGGAAACCACTGCTAAGGACAGGCAACAAGCAGAAGAGACTTGTTTGGGCTAAAGAACACAAGGAATGGACATTAGACCAGTGGAAATCTGTGCTTTGGTCTGATGAGTCCAAATTTGAGATCTTTGGTTCCAACCACCGTGTCTTTGTGCGACACAGAAAAGGTGAACGGATGGACTCTACATGCCTCTACAAGCAAAAGGTGGCTACTTTGAAAAACCTAGAATATAAGACATATTTACAGTTGTTTCACACTTTCTTGTTAAGTATATAATTCCACATTTGGTGTGTCCAAACTTTTGGTCTGTACTGTATATATATATATATATATATATATATATATATATATACACACAAACATTATTTGAACATTTATAATCTCATTGTGTAAGCAGGGTGAAGTTTACGTACAATCCAGCAATATAAATGGTATGAAGATATTTTTTTTACCATATATTTTACATATTTAAAAGTATGGTAGTCTATTTCTTAAAGGAAGTCTGTGACCAGCGACCTCCATATCCACCTGTTTGAATAGACATATAGCTGTTGTTCTCCTGATCAAAATGCTATTTTGCTTTTGTTGATGCGAGGCTCCATTCCTGAGTTATGCTTTGGTTGACAGGTTCAGGCAGTGGCAAAACAGCGAGGGAGGGGCTGGTCAAAGAAAAGAGGGAGACTTGGGCGCAACAAGAGCAACGCCGACACCCTCATTGCACCAAAGTAGTAATTAGCGTATTACCAAAAAGTATCATAACTTATTCAGGTGAACCACAGCTATATGTCTATGTAAACAGTTGGACAGATTCCCTTTAAGTGCAGATGACTTTAAGTGCAGATACTTTCAAAAATTGCAGATGCCTATTGTTGCCACTAGTAGGCTTTTTTATAACCAGCTGATATGGCTACCATTGCTCTGAATAGAAGGTGATCCCAGAAGTGGCAGCAACACAGAGTTAAGATTTTTATTAGCATTTGTGTGAGGTAAGAAAAAAACAATGCTCTACTGTACTGTTCTAAAGAAACGGGGCAAAGTAACTTTACAAACTGTATTAGGACAATGTTTCAAATAATTTATGATAATTTATATAGTTTCTTCAGTAAAATGAAATTAAATTGCAACTAGTGTTGTGTAAATGTACTCATTAGCAGGATGTAGAGGCATTCAAATCTTGTCTGCCTGTTGCCTTCACTAGGTAAAATGAAGTGGATTGGGATGCAGTATGTCACTGGACTACCTCTAAGAGCATTATCTAAGTGACTCCCCAGGTGTTCACCCTATAACTCCTATACAGGATCTGGACTTCACTACAGGCCACTACTTCTTGGAGTAGTCTCGGTTCAAACGACTGCTGACCCACGGGGTTCAGGAGACACTTGTGCAGGGCACCAAGGTATCAGGAAACAACTGTAGTTAGGGATAGGCCAGGGTCAGGGCAGACAGAGTACATGCAATTCGATAAACAGGACGAGTTCAGGCAGCTCTGGGTCAGAACAGAGAACAGGAGGGGGTCAGGTAGGCGTAACAGGCAAACGAACACAGCACACTTAAAGAGGACCTTTCATGGGTCCACACACTGCTAAATAAGTAGCAGGTTTTGGAGGGCATGGGCCGGAGAGTTGGGGGTACTTACTATTTCTTCAGAGCGCAGCTCCGTTGGCCCGCTGCGTCCCTGTGAAGATCCGGCACGCGCTATGCAAATTCATAGCATCGGAACAGGGAGGAGGAGACGCCAGGGATTCTCAATGGGCGTCTCCTTCTCCCTGGCTGTAGCGCTGTCCAATCGCAGCGGAGAGCGTCACAGCCAGGGAGAAGGTTTCCCCCCTGGCTGTGGCGCTCTCCGCTGCGATTGGACAGTAGGAAACTAGAAACTATTGCTCAGGCACCTTCCCAAAAGGCCATCTGGAATGAAACCCCTTATGGAAGTATAATTTGGTTAGTTTACTACTATGCCGTTTTTTTTTTAATTTCCTTATTTCAAAAGCCAAAACTTTTTTTTACGTTGACATGCCTGTATGAGGACTTGATTTTTACTGGACAAGTTGTATTTTTTAATAGCACCATTTTTGGGTGCATCTAATGTCTTGCATAAATTTTAAACATTTTTGGAGACAACAGTGTGAAAAAAAATTGCAATTCACCATTCTGTTTAGGGTTCTGTTTTTCAAATGTATACTGTGCAGTACAAATTACATTAAAGGCTCATACACAGGGCAGTTTTAATTTTTGCAGCCCGCAAAACTCGGATATCGGCCGTGTGAACTCCGCATTTTGAGGAAAGGAACATCCTGCCCTCTATAGAACTGTCCTATCCTTGTCAGTAAAATGGACAAGAATAGGATATGTTCTATTTTTTTGCAGGTGCCGCAGAACAGACAAGTTGGTATTGTTTGTGATTAAACTGACACTTTCTTACTATTCTACCTACCCTACACCATTCACACTGTGCTCACTCCTCTATAGAGCATCCAGTCCATGCGTCTCTGGCGCTTCATGAGCGCTTCTTGTTTACATATCTCCTAGCAACCATTTTACCTTTGCGTTTGTTCTATCATAGATAGAATGTATCTCATTTTTATTTTCTTCTTGTCCTTTTTTCTTCTCCCTCCCCCTTTGTATATTGCAACATTCCTACTTGTCTTTTAAAAGTTTGTTAATCGTATCATGTTAATATCATGACCTCTCTTGTCTACTGCCGGTTCTCAATAAGATATATAATGTACTGTACTACAATACCTATTAGCCTGATGAAGATAGTGGCCTGCCACCAAAACGCGTTTTTGCCTCTGTTTTTGTTTTTTTATTTTTTTGTTTTAACCCCTCTAACCCCGGGCCTGTTTTTACCTTCCTGCCCAGGCCATTTTTTGCAAATCTGATGTGTCACTTTATCTGGTAATAACTTTGGAACGCTTTTACTTATCCGGGCCATTTTCAGATTGTTTTCTCGTCACATATTGTGCATATTTTATTTATAAAAAAATTCCAAATTTACCCAAAATTTCAAAAAATTTGCAAATTTTCAAATTTCAATTTCTCTGCTTACAAAATACATAGAAATACCTCCAAAAATAGATATTATTTTACATTCCCTATATGTCTACTTTATGTTGGCATCATTTTATAAATGTCATTTTACTTTTTTAGGACGTTAGAAGGCTTAGAAGTTTAGAAGCCATTTTTCAAATTTTCAACAAAATTTCCAAAACCATTTTTTTAAGCACCAATTCAGATATAAAGTGATTTTGAGGGGCTTACATAATGGAAACCACCCATAAATTACCCCATTTTAGAAACTACACCCCTCAAATTATAAAAAACTGATGTTACAAACTTTGTTAACCCTTGAGGTGTTCCATAAGAATTAAAGGAAAATGGAGGTTAAATTTCAAAATTTCACTTTTTTGGTAGATTATTCATGTTAATAATTTTTTTCTACAACACAGCAAGGGTTAACAGCAAACTAAAGCATAATATACATTACTCTGATTCTGCAGTTTACAGAAATACCCCATATGTGGTGGTAAACGTCTCTATGGGTTTGTGGCAGTGGTCAGAAGAAAAGGAGCGCCATACGAATTTTGGAGGCAGATTTTGCTAGAATGGTTTTTAGGCACCATTTTGTAATTGAGAGACCCTGACGTACCCCTACAGTGGAAACCCTGAAAAAGTGACCCCATTTTGGAAACTACACCCTTCAAAGAATATATTAAGGGGGGTACTGACCACTTTGACCCCCTAAGCGTTTTATGGAATTTGGAAACACTTGGCTGTGAAAATGAAAAGTTTCATTTCTTCCAATAAAATGTTGCTTTAGCCCCAAATTTCCAACAGGAGAAAAGCACCCCATAATTTGTTCCCCATTTTCTCCTGAATACGGCAACACCCCATATGTGGTGGTAAACTGCTGTGGAGGCACATGGCAGGACTCAGAACAGAAGGAGCGCCATATGGATTTTGCAGCAGAGATTTTGATGGATTGGTTTGCGGGAGCCATTGATTTTTATTTTTTTGAGTTATGTGGGGGGCTCATTTTTTGCGGGATGAGGTGACGCTTTCATTTGTACCATTTTGGGGTACATAAGACATTTTGATCACTTGGTATTACACTTTTTGTGAGTCAAGGTGAAGAAAATAGCTGTTTTGGCATAGATATTTTAAAAAAAATTTTTTACAGCACCTGAGGGGGCAAATCATGTGATATTTTTATAGAGAAGGTTGTTAAGGACGCGGCGATACACAATATGTCTACCATTTTTATTTTTGTTAAATTTTACACATTAGCTGCATTTTTGAACAGAATTAAATCTTGTTTTTGTGCTGCTATTTTCTGAGAGCCATATTTTTTTTTATTTTTCTGGCGATTGTCTTAGGTAGGGTCTCATTTTTTGCGGGACAAGATGAAGTTTTGATTGGTACCATTTTGGGGTACATATGCTTTTTTTGATCACCTGCTATTACACTTTTTGTGAGGCAAGAGGAAAAAAATGGCTGTTTTGGCATAGTCTTTTTTTTTTTTTTTTTTTTTACTGCGTTCACCTGGCAGGGTGGATCATGTGATACTTTTATAGAGCCGGTCGATACAGATGCAGCGATACCTAATATGTCAATTTTTATTTTTTCCCTATTTTTTACAATTCTTTTTATATTATTTTGTGAAAAGGACACTTTTTTTTTGGAACTTTAAACTTTTTTTTGTAAAACTTTATTTTTTTCACTTTTTGTCACTTTCTTTTTTACACTTTTTTAACTTTTGGAGGTCTGATCCCCTTTACAATGCATTACAATACTTCTGTATTGTAATGCATTGGCTGTAAGTGTATTATTCAATGTAATACACTTACAGCCTTCTGCCTGTGAGATCCAGGGGGCTGGATCTCACAGGCTTCCGTAGATAGCAGCCGTATGCCTAAGGAAGGCATCTGGCTGGTATCTAAGCCATCGGGTCCCCGTCACAGCAGCGCAGGGACCCGATGGACACCCCTTCCTACCGCCCACATCGCATGTGAAGGGTTAATGCACCGGTATCTGTGTTTTCACCGATGCTGGTGCATACAGCAGGGGTCCGGCTACTGGGCACAGCCAGACCCTCGCCGCTGATTGGGCGGGCGCAGCTCCTGCACCCACCCGATCAGCGCGCCGTAGCACTATGGCGCTGGTTGGGAAGTCACTTCCCGCAGCGCCGTACATATACGGCGATGGTTGGGAAGGGGTTAATAAACAGCAATCTCATCTGGGCATTTGAATGCAGTTGCACCATTCTTTTTTGCTTTTCAAGCAACTTTCTGCACTTGGCTACTGCCATAGCCTTTCGCCACAGTGGTCTACCTCTCATTTATAAAGCCATGTACTTAAGTGTGCGTACAAAACATTTTTCTACTAGGTTGTCTGAAGTAAATGTTTATTGATCTACCAATGCTTTACAAGCTCCTTATCTCATCAAATACATGTAAAACTAAACATAGGAAGACCATATAGGAATATACTGTAGTGGACGGAAGTAGACTATGAAACGATAGATAATTCTTCCTACTCCAAAAATTCCATTTACTTGTCTCCAAAAAATGTAGACTTTGGACTTAGCTGCCGAACTGATCAGTAAGATAACGGTGCTGTGATTCACTAACTAGCTTATGTTTCAAACAAATATTTGCTGTTAAAGATAACACGATGCCAAAAAATCCATCACTTTTCCATGCTACCTCCCGTACTCCCACACTCAGCTTTGCAGGAATAGTAAATATTAAAAAGAACAAAGTTCTTCTTCTTAATTGTAGTGTATAAGTTAGATGCTCATTTTACGTGTGTGGATTATAGTAGTCTTCCAGTTGGTCAGAAGAATAGTTGCTTTCTACTGTGTGACAACTGGTAGCTTGGAGAGGATTTGGCATATTATTACGATGGCAAATGAAAAATCACAGATCTGATATATACGATCAGCAGAAAAAAATCTTCATAAATAGGTGCCTTCACTACAGTCTAAATTAGTCACAGAGCAGGTGCACAGTCACAGAGCAAGACATAACTTTTATTGTTTATAGTTAAAAATACCCTAATCTAGTGAATTAAAAGGTAGCAGGAAAGCCAAGGTGTCGGGTATCCTATTGATAGGAAGGAAAAATATTGCCCTTAACGCTGCTCCTACAGTCTATTGGCCCTGCCTATAAATGGAATAGCCACCCAGATAGGGGCAATCCTGTGTCAGGAACCTCCTATATATACCTGGTAGACCCTGGGATAGATACTACCACCAGATAGTTATTACTCTGGATATGTCAATAGTCCTTATGATGCTTACAAAAAAATATTGGTAAATGAACAATTGGTTATTATGTAGATGTAGAACAATGGCAAATGTAAGGAGCTGAGCAAAGTCCAAATTGTGATGAGTAAATGACATCTCTCCAAAATGGTAGGTCTTGTGGGATGTTTCTGTTCTGCAGTGATTAATACAGTACAGTACATATTAGAAATGGTCCAAAGAAGGACAATGTACCCTTCCACACTGCAAATACTTAGCTATATATATAGTTTAAGAATGATTGTGCAACATGAAAGAGTTGAAGTTGTTGACTTGGCCTCCAAATTCCTAAGATCTTAAAGGGGTTGTCTCACTTTAGTAAATGGCATTTATCATGTAGACAAAGTTAATGCAAAACTTACTAATGTATTGTTATTATCCATATTGCTTCTTTTGCTGGCTTTATAAAATTTTCCATCCCATTATACGCTGCTTGCTTCCATTGGTTACGACCACCTTGCAATCCAGCATTGGTGGTTGTGTTTGCACACTATACGAAAAAGCGTTGGCCTCTCTGGTAGCCAAGACTGTAGGAGCACGCATTGCACAACAGCTCCTGTTCGCCATCTCGTATCCCAATATATTTGGTAAATGCCTTGTATTAAAGGGGTTGGCCACCCTAAGTATCAAAAATCCAAAATTCCCCCAGACAATAGCCAACACTATGAAGTATTTCTCAGGTGACATGTACTGGCTGTACGTCATTTATCTAACCTGTTCACCATGACACACTTCCCTGGAGGAGCTCCCTCAGACAGGCTGTGTGGGAGGAGCAGCTGCAAAGTGAAAGTAACAATCCCAGCATGCACTGCAGCAAGCATGTCTAGAGGAGAAGTCACATGACCTCCCTGCCCACCTGTGTTCCCATAGAGACAAGAGCCCCTTAGATAATATCAATAACCCAGTTATCAGTGAATAACTGTTGTACAGACATAGCAATATAAATATATATAATAAAGAACGCCCCAGTCCCAACAGTAAAGGAGGGGGGGTTACCCTTTTCATAAATTTGCTGTGGGGCCCAGTCATTTCTAGTTGTGCCACTGGATGTAAGCCAAAAACAGAATGAGGGGGGAAGGTTATCATTTCCCTTGTTCCTAAAAAGTGGTGTTAAAAAGTTGCAAACTATGGGACAGATTTATCAAAACTGGTGTAAAGGAAAACTGGCTTGGTTGCCCATAGCAACCAATCAGATTCCACCTTTCATTTTTCAAAGCACCTTTGGGAAATGAGGTGGAATCTGATTGGTTGCTATGGGCAACTAAGCCAGTTTTCCTTTACAGGAGTTTTAATAAATCTCCCTCTATGTGTTTGCAAATTTTTAACTGCGCTTTTTTTTTTTTTTTTTTTTAAAGGGCGTGACAATGGGAGAGACCGGGCCTGACCAGTCACCCCAACAAATTTATGTTCATTTTCACCAGTTTTCTGACTCAAATGAAGCCAGAAATCTATGGCAGCTCTGAGCTGTCAGATTTCTGTTTAGGTGCACGGACTGCACAAATTGATCTGCTGACATACAGAGAAGCCTCCTGTCTATCATCATATGACCTGCTCCCAGCTGACAGCCCATCAATCATCTATAAATATATGACTACCCTTCATCTGGGGGAAAAAGGAAAATGAGTGTAGTCAAATAGCTATATATAACGTACAGGGGGGTCACAAGTCACTATATATAAAGTACAGGGGGTCACACATCACTATATATAATGTACAGGGGGTCACACATCACTATATACAGTGTACAGGGGGTCACACATCATATATAATGTACAGGGGGTCACACATCTGTATATACAGTATAAAGGGGTCACTGTACAGGGGTTCACAGATCTCTGTATGCAGTGGTGGGGGTCACACATCAGTATATACAGTGTATGGTGGTGGTGTCAACTATTACTGTATACAGGGGGTCACACATCACTATATACAGTATAAAGTGGTGATCACATATCACTGTATTGGGGGCATCATATATCACTATATACAGTGTGCAGGAAGGAGAGGGCACATATTTACAGATGACATCAGTGACTGCTGCTGAAATCACTGACCTCAGCCATACTGACAGCTCAGAAGGGGTTAAAGCTCCTGACCTGTTGGTCTGGCTGGAATAAACATGTCTGTGATAAGATCACATTGCAGAGTGGTCATAGACAGGACAGACACTAGGATTGCTCACACTTTGTTGTCCACAGCACCTTTCTGGCTCTGCTACATCACTGCAGTCAGTGAGTTACATCACAGATTCTCCTCATTCTCTCTTCCTCTTGCAAAGTTTCTTTATTTCAGCTTCTAACAAGTTTCTCTGCTAAGCCCCTTCAGCCCTGTATAGTCAGGACTGCAGTCACAGCAGAAGGAAACTTCTCTGACACAAGTAGGGTGCCTTTAGGACCCAGGAGCAGCACACTCCTTCCATGGACTAGTGCACCTGCTGGCATGGACGAGGCAGGGAGCAATGAGAGAAGCACAGAGGGGGCGTGGCTGCCAATAGCAAAGGAACCAGGCAGATCTGCTGCAGAAGATATATGAGGAAGTTTATTGTCTGCCTGCTTTCTTTACAGTTTTAATAAGTGCTAACAAAGTGGCCAACCCCTTTAACTGTCTACATGATCAATGCCATTTGCTGAAGTGACACAACCCCTTTGATGAGAGTTTGACAGCTCTGTTCACGAAACTAATCCTAGTGGCCTGCAGGTGATGACACTGTGACACTGATGTCATTGTGAACATACTCTGATATCCCTCTATGCATCAGCATTGCCCCATAAAAAATGATTTTGTTCAAATTTGTAAAATAGGTATAAGTAGATGTCTAGCGGTGGTCCTCAAACTAATGTTGCACAGGCCCTCCTATCTTGTTCAAGCCCCACTTAACCTTCTTTCTCTACATCATAATCTCCTTCTTCCTTGATGTAACCAAGGCCAGATCTGAAATCTCCCACAAAGCACGGCATGCTAACTACCCTGTGCATGCACTTTTACCTACTGTGGGCATCTGTTTCCTCAGCTACACTGGCATTCACCTGCTTCAGCTTCTAGTGCATGTGCTGTGTAGCTGATACAGCAAATGCCCAACCACAGTTTGTAGATGGTGCCACATGCACAGGCCGGGTAGCAGATAGTGCCTGTATGAGATTTCAGATCTAGCCTGGATGACTTCTGAGGATGAATGAAGGGGCACGGAAAGCAGGGAGGTGGAGCAGAGCTTTAACAAGATGGAAGAGGCTTGCCACTATTAGCTTGGAGGACCGCCCCTGGGCACCTTAGACCTAATTTACATGTTTGAACAAAGTTAGTAGAATAGACACCTTTGTGTCCCCGGGGAAAAAAACAACATATTCACCTCATCCTGATCCCGATCAGTGCAGCATTGTTAGGGTCCCAGGGCAGAAGGCACTATGCAGTTACGTAATTGTGTCACCTGTGCAAATAATCTGACGTCTTGTGCGCACTCCCAGCTTTCTGCATACCGGAGTCAGAAAGTGGGTTCCCTGCTCCACCATAGATCTCAACTGTATCAGCATCCTACCCTGGTCGGTCCCACCATGCAAGTGGGCCCAGGGCTGCCCATGGCCCCCACTACCTACACCTCTGCCTACATATGAATGGAGTTCTTTTTTCAGCTACATGTGCATGACATTGAGGCATATGTAAAAAATATCTGCAGCAGAAATTTCTGTAATTAATCTGTCATGTGTGAACTAAAAAATTTGGAAATATAGGAACAAGCTTGTAATAATCCATTGTAATTGGGTAATATTACACATTAGCATGCTGGCTAATCTTAAATCACAGTGAATTTCATGGTTCGGTAGAGTGGCTGTGGTGAAAATGTCTATTCTGCCCAGGATTCTTTACTGTTTTAGAAACATTCCTATAATTCTTGCTCATCCATATCATAAGCTGCTTCAGAAAACCATATTAAAATTTGTTTGGGGTAGGAAGAGACACAGGGTCAAAGCGGAGATTATTTTTATATCTAGAAGTAATGGCAGTTTAAACTGTCTCTCCATTATTCAATACTATAGAGCTATGATCTTGCAAACATTGAAATCCCTGTGGCACATTGAAATTCAAAGCCATTTCCTGAAAGTTCATTTGATGTTTAACTCCTTTTTTAGTTCTCCCTTAACTTTTAAACTTTCTACATTACAAGCCATCGTTCTGATGTGGGACCCAATTGCTCTCAAACGCTCCCCATACATACAGTGCCTTGCGAAAGTATTCGGCCCCTGGAACTTTTCAACCTTTTGCCACATTTCAGGCTTCAAACAAAAAGATATAACATTTTACATTTTTGGTGAAGAATCAACAACAAGTGGGTCACAATTGTGAAGTGGAACGAAATTTATTGGATCACTGAAACTTTTTTTGTAATAATAAAACTGAAAAGTTGGGCGTGCAAAATTATTCGGCCCATTTACTTTCAGTTCAGAAAACTCACTCCAGAAGTTCATTGAGGATCTCTGAATGATCCAATGTTGTCCTAAATGACTGATGAAGATAAATAGAATCCACCTGTGTGTAATCAAGTCTCCGTATAAATGCACTTGTTCTGTGATAGTCTCAGGGTTCTGTTTAAAGCACAGAGAGCATCATGAAGACCAAGGAACACACCAGGCAGGTCTGTGATACTGTTGTGGAGAAGTTTAAAGCTGGATTTGGATACCAAAAGATTTCCCAAGCTTTAAACATCCCAAGGAGCACTGTGCAAGCGATCATATTGAAATGGAAGGAGTATCAGACCACTGCAAATCTACCAAGACCCGGCCGTCCCTCTAAACTTTCATCTCAAACAAGGAGAAGACTGATCAGAGATGCAGCCAAGAGGCCCATGATCACTCTGGATGAACTGCAGAGATCTACAGCTGAGGTCGGAGAGTCTGTCCATAGGACAACAATCAGTCCAACACTTCACAAATCTGGCCTTTATGGAAGAGTGGCAAGAAGAAAGCCATTTCTCAAAGATATCCATAAAAAGTCTTGTGTACAGTTTGCCACAAGCCACCTGGGAGACACACCAAACATGTGGAAGAAGGTGATCTGGTCAGATGAAACCAAAATCGAACTTTTTGGAAACAATGCAAAACGATATGTTTGGCATAAAAGCAACACAGCTCATCACCCTGAACACACTATCCCAACTGTCAAACATGGTGGTGGCAGCATCATGGTTTGGGCCTGCTTTTCATCAGCAGGGACAGTGAAGATGGTTAAAATTGATGGGAAGATGGATGGAGCCAAATACAGGACCATTCTGGATGAAAACCTGTTGGAGTCTGCAAAAGACCTGAAACTAGGACGAAGATTTATCTTCCAACAAGACAATGATCCCAAACATAAAGCAAAATCTACAATGGAATGGTTAAAAAATAAACGTATCCAGGTCTTAGAATGGCCAAGTCAAAGTCCAGACCTGAATCCAATTGAGAACATGTGGAAAGAGCTGAAAACTGCTGTTCACAAACGCTCTCCATCCAACCTCAAAGAGCTCAAGCTGTTTTGCAAGGAAGAATGGGCAAGAATTTCAGTCTCTAGATGTGCAAAACTGATAGAGACATACCCCAAGCGACTTGTAGCTGTAATCGCAGCAAAAGGTGGCGCAACAAAGTATTAATACAAAGGGGCCGAATAATTTTGCACGCCCCACTTTTCAGTTTTATTATTACAAAAAAAGTTTAAATGATCCAATAAATTTCGTTCCACTTCACAATTGTGACCCACTTGTTGTTGATTCTTCACCAAAAATTTAAAATGTTATATGTTTTTGTTTGAAGCCTGAAATGTGGCAAAAGGTTGAAAAGTTCCAGGGGGTCGAATACTTTCGCAAGGCACTGTATACATCTTGCCCCTGTCTTAGTTTTGGAAATAGCTATTCGAGATTTGAATCTGGAATCTTAAAGATCCAAGTTTGAATCTGTCCAACTGGAAGGAAAAGGGTCTCCGCTATATTGGGGATTTTTCTGTTGACAATGTATTTATCTTCTTTTCACAACTATCTGCCAAATATGACCTTCCTGCCCGTAAATGTTTCAACTATCTTCAGTTTAGATATGCTATCTCTGATCCATCTACTGCATCCCAGTTTCAGTCTATCTTAACAAAATGGCTACTTATTAACTCCCCTAACACCAAAGGTATATCATTGGCTTATAAGACTCTCACTTCCGCCACAGTAGACCCTATATCAGTAATTAAATCTCATTGGGCTCAATTTCCATCTCTGATGAGAAATGGCCTAACATTCACTTCCCATTGCATGAATCATTCGGAGACCTCTAGGAAAATACTATATATGTGGTATCCCTCCCCATCCATACTGCATAGGATTTTCCCTGACCTCTCCCCTACATGTTGGAGATGTGAAAATAAAGAGGCTACACTTATTCACTGCTGGTGGGGTTGTGATGATGTTCACAATCTTTGGGAGCAGGTTTTTCACACCCTTTCATCCATATGTGTAGTTCCAATGCCAGCTTCTCCCTCTCTAATCCATTGATATTGATACATTCCCTTCTACCTTCTGCACATTATTTAGTTATTTTTGCATTGTTTCTAGAACACTATTAGCATTTAATTGGAAGGATTATTGAGTACCTTCAATTTCTGAGATTAATCGAGGTGTCCAAGATAATTGCTGGTATGAGAGCGCTTTGGCCAGTTTTCAATCAAAATAATCTGTATTATAGGAGATGGGATGTGTGGCTCTCTAGCTCTTACCACACCTTGTATATGCAATGTAATAATTTAAAGCATACTGTGTCTTTTCATTTTGTACTTTAACTGACGTGCATTATGAAGTCATACAATGATATGTATACCACTACCTATTTGTATTTTCTATTACGTAAATTCACTATGTTCATAATTTCTGTGATTCATCTTATTTCGTTTTCACCATCTTTATATCTGACTCAATACTGCTCTTTGTATTTAGAGTTTTATCATTTTCAAACTTCATTAAAACTCTATGTTTCAAAAAAAACATCCACCGGAGTAAAATGTGGTAAATTTATTAAAAGGCGCACTTCTCTTAATAAATTTGTTGAATGTTAGCTGTGTCACAAACTGAAATCTATGCCAGCTACAGGTTGGCATAGATTTCAGTTATTAAGTTAGTTAAATTATAACGTTCTCCGTTCTCCTGGTCCTATAACGGAGCAGGAGAATGGAAGGGCTGAACGGTGATGTGAACAAGCCCTAATAAATATTGAGTTTTCTTTGGCAGTTAACTCTTGCTGTGTTACAGGGACAATAAATTAAAATGGAAAATCTGCAAAAAAAGTGAATTTTTAAAATTTCACCTCCATTTTCCTTTCATTCTTGTGGAACACCTAAAGGGTTAATAAAGTTTGTAAAATCAGTTTTTATTAACTTGATGGGTAGTTTCTAAAATTGGGTCATTTATTGGTGGTTTCTATTATGTAAGCGCCACAAAGTGACTTAATAACTGAACTGGTCCTTGAAAAGTGGGTTTTGGAAATTTTCTTAAAAATTTTAAGAATTGCTTCTAAAATTCTAAACCTTCTAACTTCCTGAAAAATAAAATGACGTTTACAAAATGATGCCAACATGAAGTAGTCATCTGGGAAATGTACAGTAACAACTATTTTATGAGGTATCACTATCTGCTTTAAAAGCAGGGACATTCAAATTTAAAAAAATATGAATTTTTCCAAATTTTCTAAAAAATTTTGGAATTTTTTTAATAAAGAAAGGTGAAACATATTGACTCAAATTTACCACTAACATGAAGTACAATATGTCATGAGAAAACAATCTCAGAATCGCTTAGATAAGTAAAAGCATTCCAGACTTATTCCCACATAAAGTGAAACATG
This sequence comes from Rhinella marina, assembly GCA_900303285.1. Lineage (NCBI taxonomy): Eukaryota > Metazoa > Chordata > Amphibia > Anura > Bufonidae > Rhinella > Rhinella marina. The sequence goes on along the minus strand of ONZH01014133.1, from coordinate 188,932 downwards.
TCAGATTTGAAAAATGTAGCTTGGTCCTTAAGGTGAAAACTGGCTGTGTCTTGAAGGGGTTAAAAAACAAAATTAACTTACCACTACTGCTCTGGACCCTACCGCTATAAGACACACTGACACCACCACCCACCCAACCACTTTGGGGGAGAGTGTGTCTTCTAGGGTGAAAAATATGGTAAATATTATAAAAATTATTAAATAAACAAGCCCTCATATGGCATCATGTGAATGGAAAAAATTAAAAGTTATGGCTTTGGGAAGTCTGGGAGTAAAAAATGAAAATGAAAAATTGTTTGGTGAGGAAGGGATAGACCATCTGTCCCCCATTTGCATGTTCTGTTGCATGTTATACAAATAGAATAGTCTCCCTGAGGCACTATCTCACTGTGGCACCATACAGTGGCACAAGGAATTCTTATACAGACCGGTAGAGTGCTAAGATAAGCTGTTAATATGAATGATACTAACTACATTCAGTACGATACAGTATGATAAAGAGTCCTTACTGTTAGCCCAAAGTAGTTTTTTTCAAGATAAAATGCTTTTATTATGTATTTACGACTTTCTAATTCCAGTGGTTTGATTTCTATGATAATACAGCAATAAAACAATCATTTTTTCATGCTGCTGAGTGATTTATGTTTAATTAAATTAACTGTTATTTTGTTCTGCAAAACTCTTCATTTGCTATAAAAATTAGAAATTTTACATTAGGAATTGATTTATGATGATCTTAAGTGGCATAATTTTTTAATGCTGTAATATAATGATGTTAAAAAGATTTTATTACCTTCGGATAGGTCATCAGTATCTGATTGGTGAGGGTCTACAACTGGGACTGCTGCTGATCAGCTATTTGAGAAGGCACTGGCACTCACAGCAGCACCACTGCTTTTTCTCAGATTTACCTAGGCCATGTGACGTGACGTTCATCAGTCAAATGGCCTTGGTACAGCTTAGCCCCATTGAAATTAATGGGGCTGAGCTGTGATACCAAGCACAGTGGCTATACAATGTACAGTGCTTTGCTTAGTGAGCTGGGGCCATGGCAACATCAGTGCCTTCTCAAACAGCTGATGGGTAGGGGTCCCAGGTGTCGGACCCCCATCGATAAGATACTGATGACCTATCTAGAGGATATGGCATCAGAAAATCCCTTAACCACTTCCAGACCGGGCTATTTACCCCCTTCCTGACCAGGCCTAATTTTGCAAATCTGACGTGTTACTTTATGTGGTAATAACTTTGGAGCATTTTTACTTATCCAACCATTCTGAGATTGTTTTCTCGTGACACGTTGTACTTCATGTTAATTGTAAATTTGAGTCAATATGTTTTACCTTTATTTATAAAAAAAATCCAAAGGTTAACGAAAATTTGAAAAAATTCAGTTTTCTAAATTTGAATTTCTCTGTTTTTGAGACAGTGATGCCTCATAAAATACTCATTAATTAACATTCTTTTATGTTGACATCATTTTGGTAGTGTAATTTTTTTCTAGGACGTTAGAAAGTTTAGAATTTTAGAAGCAATTTGTGAAATTTTTAAGTCAACTTTTTTAAGGACCAGTTCAGTTCTGAAGTCACTTCGTGGGGCTTACATAATAAAGCCAACCCATAAATGACCCAATTGTAGAAAATACACCCTTCAAACTATTCAAAACTGGTTTTAGAGATTTTGTTAACCCTTTAAGTATTCGACAGGAATTAAAGCAAAATAGAGGTGAAATTTCAAAATTTCACTTTTTCTGTAGATTTTCCATTTTAATCAATTTTTAATCAAGGGTTAACAAAACAAACCTCAATATTTATTATTCTGATTCTACAGTTTGCAGAAACACCCCACATGTGGTCGTCTACCACTGTATGGGCACATGGCAGAGCACAGAAGGCAGAGAGCGCCATATGGTTTTTGGAGGACAGATTTTGTTGGAATGGTTTTTGGGCACCATGTTGCATTTGAAGAGACCCTGAGGCACCCCCACAGTGAAAACCCCCAAAAAGTGACATTTTGTAAACTACACCACCCAAGTAATTTTTAAGGGGTGTAGTGAGAACTTGACCCAAAAGGCGATTCATAGAATTTATAATACTTGGCTGTGAAAATGAAAAATTATTATTTTTTTTATAAGAAAATGGTGCTTTAGGCCCAAACTGTCTTTTTTACAAAAGATAAGAGGAGAATATCCCCCCACAATGTGCTACCCACTTTCTCCTGAAAACAGTAACACCCCAATTATGGTCACAAACTGTTATTTGCGGATGTGCCAGGGCTCAAAAAGGAAGGAGCGGCATCTGGATTTTCTAACATGGAATTTTCTGTCATGGTTTTTAAGAGCGATAACTTTTTTTATTTTTTGTTGACTGAGCTGCGTGAAGGCTTAATTTGTGATAAGCTGTAGTTTTTATTGGAACCATTTTGGGGTACATTTGGCTTTCTGGTAGTTTTTTATCTAATTTTTTATCTCGTGTTTTGGGAGGTGAAGATGCAAAAAAAGCTATTAGGTGTAATTTTTCAGATTTTTTTTTTACATCGTTCACTTGATGGGGTAGATCATGTAAAATTTTTATAGATCTGGTCATTATGGATGCAACGATACCAAATATGTATAGTTTAATTTTATTTTTATGTTTTACACAATTGAAACATTTTTAGAAAAAAATCATGTTTTTGTGTTGCAATTTTCTTAGAACCATATTTTTTTATTTTTCTGGCTGTAGTCTTGTGTGAGGGCTCATTTTTTGCATGATGAGGTGACGTTTTAATTGCTACCATTTTGGGGTACATACAGCTTTTTGATTGATTAACGTTATGCTTTTTTGGGAGGTGAGCTAACTAAAAAAAAATTTTTGCCGCAATTTTTATTTAGTTTTTTTTTTTACGGCGATCACCTGATGGGTTACATCATGTGATATTATTACAGAGCCGGTCATTGCGGACGTGGTGGTACCAAATATGTCTATTTTTTGATTTTTTTTCTATTTTTAACATTTTTTAAAGGATGTATTTGGGGAATTTTTTTTTTACATCTGAAATTTTTTTAAATTTTTTAAAATAAAACACTTTATTTTTTACACTTTGTGTCCCCCATAAGGTCATACAAGACCTTTGGGGGACATTTAACTTCATTTTTTCCCCCCACTATTGATTTCTCTTGTAACTGCGGCTGACATAGTAGCCCCAGTTACAGTGAAAATACACCCCCAGAGAGGCTGTACAGCAATATACTGTGCTGTACAGCCTCAGTGCAGGGCTGATCGTGGTCTATGAAAGACCCGGCAGCTCCTGCACACTCCCAGCCGGGATAGGAAGCGCACATGGCTTCCTGAGCTGTATAACACAGCGCTCGTTCTGCGCTGTGTATACAGTGATCTAGAAGGCAGGGACACCCAGGAACAGTCCCTGCCTTCTCTATGGGAAGCCCTGCTGTCACTGACAGCAGGCCCCCCGCTGTGCAGCTGCAGTCTCTGAATGGACGTTCAGAAACGTCCATTCAGAGATAAACCGGCCGCCCAAGGACATTTATAGTCAGTGGGCGGTTGTGAAGTGGTCAAAATAATATTAATATGATAATATTGGTTATACATGTTTCTATGAACGTGACCGCAGTTCCCTGCCCAGCCAGGTGACTGAGGGCTTGCCAACTGTCCAGTCCATAAAAATAAACTGATTTTTTTCATGGTGGCGGTACTTGAGCGATTCATTTTAGTGGTAATAGTTTTTTGTTTTCTTTTTACACTTTCCAGTAAATACTGGTAATAGGTTGTAATCATTATACTGAGCTACAGGCCTGTATACCTTTATCATTCATTATGGTTCTCCAATTTGTCCACATAAAATGATGGCTGTCCTAGATTTATGGATAAGCTTTCCAGAGCAAAAAAAGGTCATTCCTGTCAGGCTTCTCCATGCAGAGGTACTTAGAAGGGAATGCAGTGTTACATTAGCTCTGTGGACCCTTCTTTCTCGGTATCAGTAGGTTTTCTAGAGGCCATACCTCCACCAATTATAAAATAATGGCATATTCTAACGATAAGCCATCACTGTAATAAGATGGAAAATCCCTTTAAGGGTGAGAAACTTGTTCAGTCATAAAGAAGGCTACATTAACCCAATATAAACAAGTCCTTGGCTAGGTTAATACGGGCCCTTGTGCAACAATTAACCCAAACTGTGTCTACTGCAGCTGCGGCATACTGCAGCTTGATAAGTGGGTTAGGATGTGCAGCTATAGAAGGGAAAGAGACAGTAACTGGTGCCTCAGGAACACTAAAGGTCTCACTTCCATTTAAGTATACACCATACGATGGCTCTGTTTACAAAACGGTGTAGTTAATAATACCACTACATATTTTTGATGCTTCTGTGCAAAAATACACTCATATATGTTCATATTCCATCAAACCTTCTTATTTATTAAAACATTGACTTTTACATGTTTTCACTATAACATGTTTACAAAAACCTTCAATAAAAATTAATCAGTAAATAAATCAGTAAATAAATCAGAGCCGGTGACGTCACCGAACACACTGCTGGGCGGAAGCCTCCCCTGGCAGTGTGTTGTTTGAAAGAAAGTCCTTGCCCTGCGCGATCCTACGCAGAGCAAGGGAGAGCAGCGGAGCATGAAATGCTCCGATGATAACATCAGGGATGCAGCCTGGGTGAAAATGTGGGTATGTCCGGATTCAGCTCTGAACCCGGACAACCCCTTTAAGTCCCAGGATGTTCATGTTTTACCTCAGAGTGAACTGAAGAACATCTTTACTTGCATATTTCCATAATATTTTAATTGAATAGACGTTTTATTCCATATATTTTATTCCATATATTGTGAAGTTATTGTGCAGTAACACAGAGATGCCATAGATAGCTTATAAATAAAAATAGGACTATAGCACTTCACACGTTTTTGCTCTGCAGCATTTTCATGTTAAGCTGATGAATCTGTGTGCTTCTCTTTTCGATATTTCCACATAAGTGACATGTTATGAAGTTCTTGGCAGACTACTATCCTTATCTGTGTGCTGATACAGACCCACAGCACAGAATGTGCTTCTGGTAAAACATAATGTAATGGCATGATTAGTAGTTCAATTTTAATACACCCAAGTAATATTTCTTTTGGATTGACTAAGTAGTTTTTTGGATGACAAACTAACAAAAACATATCATATACAAGGAATTTAGAATGTATATAGTGTGTCTATTCACTTGATGTGTGTGTATCACATAAGAATAAAGCATATGATTTACCCTAAACCTTGAATATATAGGTCATTGGTAATATTAACAATCAGGAAGACTGGTCAGGATTGAGGGAAAGCTAAATAGGGCAAAGTACAGAGATATTCTTAAAACCTGATCCAGAGTCCTCTGGACCTCACACTGGTCTGAAGGTCCACCTTCCAATAAGACAATGATCCTTAGCACACAGCCAAGACAGCACAGGAGAAGCCTAGGGGCAACTCTGAGAATGTCCTTCAATGAACCAGCGAAAGTCCTGACTTAAAACAAATCAAAAATCTCTGGAAAGACCTGACAATGGCTGTCCACCGACAATCCCCATCCAACTTGACATAGCTTAAGAGGATCTGCAGAGAAGGATGGCAAAAAATCCTCAAATTCAGGTGTGCGGAAAAAAAAATTATAATAATTGAAGTATCATACCCAACAAGACTGAAAGTTTTGTCATTACAGAGTATTAGAGATGAGCGAATCTATTCGCCGCTTTGTAGATTTGTAAGAATCTTACAAATTTCCTACTCCGAAGCGAATCCGGATTTTTTCAGATTCGCTTTGTATTATTCGTAAATGTTCTTAAAATTTTGAAAGCTACCGCTACGTACGCATTCTTCTTGCCTCCCCACCGACCCCCCGAAGTGGAAAATGACGATAAGCCCCCTCAAGAGTGGGAAAGTGAAGATACGTCCCCCTCAGAAGGATAAACCAGCCCGGCCCACCGGGAACTAACTATTTGCACGTATAGGGAGTAAAGACTCCTCCCTCATTACTCCGCCCTCCTCTCCAGTTCAAGCCAGCGGTGAACAAGATACCACAGCATGGCAAAACAACTGCGACCAAAGTGGGGGGAGATGGTGTTTTGTAGCGAGTACCCCGAACCACCGCCCTCTCCAGAGATCAGAGCATCACAATTGTGCAAGACAGTCTCACCAGCTCCTGACTCGATGTTTGCCTTGCCGGCTGGTGTGGCTGGAGTGTCCACTTCGCCGCCCAGGAGGAGAGCAACAACACCTTCCATGCGGCAGAATCCCATTGTGCCTGCATCAGTGACTGCCCACGCCCAGACCCTATGGGACTACAAGAATGCGGTGGAGGACTGGGTCATCCAAGTACTGGACCATCCGAGGCCGGGAGACCCTACACTGGAGTGGCGTAAGGGAATCGTCCTATGGTTTTCAGTGGAGCAAGGCTGTGGCTTCCTGGCAGATGACGAGGACTGCAAGGAGTACTTTGTGGGCCGCAGGTCAGTGAAACAGCCGTACCTGCCCCAACCCCGTCACAGCCTGTACGTGGGGGATCAGGTGGAATATACTCCCATGGCATCCATGAACGGCCCCTTTGCTACAGGAGGAACTTTATTATCAAAGCCCCTGGTACCTGCCTCACCACCAGAAGTTTTGCCGGAGGAACCAGCCGGAGCCTCTGATCCCTGGATTGCCACCACCACCACAGTCCTTTCAGCTGGGTCCAGTCCACGGTGATCCACCAGTACCAACTACCCTGGAATATTAAGTCAGCAGGAGCCCGGGGAGCTGGCGCTTCTTCCCTGGGTGCAACCTTGCCTCAACCGCTGCAGCCAGAAGTCCTTACCCCTGCTGTCACGGCAGGAGTATCCAGAAAAGTGAAGGCGCAAGTGGCTGCAGCGCTCACTAGTGTGACCACCACTCGGACACGGTCAAGTCCGACTTGCTGCAGAAGAGGGCAGTGGAGCTCCACCACGGCAGCCAGCTTGGCCTACAGGAGGCAGGAGCGTCCTCTGATGTCATTCAGCAGCAGTTCCAGCGAGGAGTACTTCAGGTCGGAGGAACCCTTCTACTGGCTGTCAGTCTGGCTGATTTAAAGGACACCTCTGGACCTATGGGAGCCACAACATGGACTGCACCTGATGAGTGAGAGCTAGTTGCTACTTATTTTGTTTGTCTAGTTTGTATTGTCACCTGTTTGACTCTCACCCAGATGGACATGGCTTGTCAGGACTCCCCCCCATTCTGCATAAAATTCCCAGTTGCACCTAAGCGCGCCCATTTTCCTTTTTCCGCCCTTCTCAGGTTATTTGGGAGCCCCCTTTGCCAAAAAGGTTCTCTATCTGCTGCTATTTTTTTTATCCATGTGGATTACACATTACCTGTTTGGATTACAAAATTACCTCACATGGATTACAATTGAATTTTGGACTGTGTTCCAGTGTTTTATCATGCCAAGCAGCCACGAGGAGAGACTCAAACGTATATCTGAGCCTATTATGCTTGCAAATGTGAAATTGATTGCACTAAAATGTTTGCATAATTATGACTTTGCTGTATTTTAGCAATAATGTTTTTACAGGTTCAGCAACGTTCAAGCACTTTAGCCCATTGTGTGTATTCTTTTTCAGGTACTGCAATGTGTCCTATTATGCACTTATTGTACGGTGTTTTTTAGTAAATTATGCACTTAGATGGATAGCTAGCACCTTACTTTTCTAGCTCATATGGACTGCCTCTAAAGACTGTACGCCATGGCCTAGCCTCGTGCGTGCGTATGACACAATCGCAAGTCAACAGTACGCTAAGGATTCGTATGCACTTTGCACGCTAATGCTTACGTATTGTATACTTTTAACAACTCTGACTGTATGTTCTTAATTTGTGCAGGAATGTTCGCAAAACAACGATTATTTTTTAACGCAAATTCGACCAAATAAATTCGTATTAAGAACGAATCTTGTCAGAAATTTGTTGATTATTCGCTGAAGCGAATTTTGGATGATTCGCTCATCTCTACTGAGTATTAAGTGCAGAATGGTAGGGAAAAACTTTTTTTTTTTTAAATTTTAGCTCAAGGCTGCAAGGGTATAAAGACTTTACCAGGCATAACAATGGCCTCTGGGTTTGTAGGGTCTTATACGCAGACTGTGTAATGCTGACAAATAAATACATTACAATAGAGAAGTATTGTGATGTACACTCATTGACAAAAAAATAATGTATCTACATAGAAATTTTGCTATGTAGTCTGATTAGACACTGGGTCTTGTCACAAGACAAAGTAAAAGTGCTTTCCTCACTGGCCTATAAGAAGGCTCTGAGAGGCTACTCCTGGGCAGTGTATGTCTTCACAAGAGATTGTGGACTGCTAGACTTGCCTCTACGAGACACTCAAAGATATTTTGGCCAATTTACATACTTTGAAAGGGGATGTATAACTGGACTGAGAGTAGCAGGGTGGTCCTTTTGACGAAATGCCCACCATCTAGGCAGTTCTGACCTAGTTGTTAGAAGGTATTGGGAGCAGTGGTTACATGAGGGCACGCACATCTGGTGAACAGGCAGTAGAGAGGATAATTTGATCTTCCAAAAAACACGAGCAGCACCCAGAGTTTCGTTGTCCACCATCCAGACATAGATTGACGTCCCTGTCTCTGCAAGGACCATTTCCAGGAACTTAGCATAAAGAAAATTTGGTGCCATGGTGCCCATTACGTGTCCTGCCATTAATAGCCACACACCATTACCTTTATTTGTAGTGGTGTCATGAACGAGAAACCTGGACTGCTACAGACTGGAACAGTATTGTCTTTAACAATTAATTCAGGTTGGGATCTGAAGATTGTCAGGTTTGAGTATGGAGTCCTCGTGGTGAGTGCTTCAATCCTGCCTTTACCATGGAGTGACACATTGCCAATGCTGCTGGTGTGGTGATCTGGGGTGCCATCACATACACCATTCGGTCACCCATAGTAGTCATGATATGAAGGACGCTAACAGCTCAGAGATGCATGCAGGACATCCTGCGACCACATGAGTTGCCTCTCATAGCAGGGTTTTGGCAACCTACAAGTGTGCATGATCTACAAGGCAGCTGCAACATCTGTGAGCAAATGTGCCACAAGATACCATATGGAATCTGTATGCGTCCATGCTCAACCATAGCTCATCTTGCATCCAGGCTAGAGGCACACAACAGGGTACTAGAACCTCCTTTAGTTTCCCTAATAAACTTATCCTATCGCTCTAATATTGTAACCACTTACATATATAATCATTACACATATGAAGTTTCAATTCCAACAACTCTTGGTGTATTTTTTTGTGTATTTTACCAGAGATCAGAAGATTGTATGTAACCCTTAGAAAAGTATATGAGTTAAAAACATGTTTTTAAAAAGTCTAAAAATAAAACTTTCAAAAAAAAAAAAAAATCACCCTTTATCCAGTCCTTTACTATTGGAAAATAATGAATATAAACATACTATATAATTGGTATTGTCAGGTCCATAATGAACACAATGATTTTACTTCATTCTGCACAGTGAGCCTCTTAAAACAACTATTGAAAGACAATGTTGAGATTGCTGTTTTGGTCAACTCGCCTCCCAAGAAATAAAATAAAAAGGATCAAAAAAGTCATTTTTGACCAAAAAAATAGTTATGCATGCTAGAATATGGAAATACAAGAAAAGTTGTTTTTTTAAATAAAAAAAAATGATTTCATGATGCACAAGTAGTAAAACATAAAAATATAAATTTGGTATCGCATTAACCAGCAGAATAAACTTATCATGTCATTTAAAGGGAACCTGTCATCACCAAAACACCCCCTGAACTAGAGTAAGCGGTGTATATTGTAAGTGATGCTGAATCCGAATATATAAGTTTTATCTTCATACTCGCTTCCATTCCGACGCTGTTCTCCCACAAACCTGCAGTAAAATGCCCTCACTGGACTCTTCTTTGAGTCCTGTCCATTATGTGAGTGAGCACTGGAGTCCACTGAGTGCATTTTACTGCTGGTTTGTCAGAGCACAGCATCAGAATGGAAGTGACTACGAAGATAAAAATTACATGTTCGGATTCAGCATCACTTACACTATACAATGCTTACTCTAGTTCAGGGGGTGTTTCGGAGATGACAGGTTCCCTTTAAGCCTATGCGTACAGCCTCCTTTATTTGGCATGTTTTTTGGGTTATTGTTTATGAACCAGGGGCGGATTGGCCATAGACCTTACAGGGAAATTTCCCGGTGGGCCGATGCCCAGGGGGCCACCTGGGCCCTCCTCACGGCCGTCCAGTGGAAGTTTTTAGGGATGTGTTTTGTGCTGCTGGCAGTATTTTGTGATAGACTGTGATATTTGGCTCTGTTGGGGTGGTATAATGTGCTACAATATAGTATTGCTGCCCCTGCCTTCCATCAATTTAGACCCAACTACAAAACGGGGCCACTTTTAGTATTTTTTCCAGGGCCACTTTGGGTTCCCAGTCCGCCCCTGTTATGAACAATCCAGTATACTGTATGCTTAAGCAAGCATCATCTGATTTTTGTCTAATAAGTTTGCCAGCTTTAGGCAGCAAAGTAATATTTTAGAATAGCACAGTACAATAGCATCCCTATAGTGCAAAATTAACGGGAGTCTGTCACCTCATTTTCACCTATATAACTAACAGCACTGCCCCACAGATGATTGCATACACATCCCAGACATACCTGCGTGCACTTTGTGTCTGTATTCCTTGTTCAGAAAAAGCACTTTTATTCTGCAGGAAAACAGCTCCCAAGTGCCCGGCTCTGCTGCTGCTGCTGCAAACCAGATTGAAGAAAGGGGGGGGGGGCTGCTTTAGCTGCTCATATATTGGGATTGGTAGCAGATAGAAAAATGGTTCTGACCTTCTTTGAAAGCTGACATTCCAAGCTTTAAAGTCATACCAAAATCACAGCATTATATCCAGTATATCAGAAGATTTAGCTATTAGAAATTGAGTCGGGAGAGAAAGCTGTTTTTAGTTTCACTTTCAGCCGGGCACTTGGGAACTGTTTTCCTGCAGAATAAAAATGCTTTTTCTGGACATGTAATACACACACAGTGCACACAGATATGTCTGGGATGTGTATGCAATCTTCTGTGGGGCACTGCGGTTAGTTATATAAGTGAAAATAAGGTGACAGACTCCCTTTAACACGATTGGACAAGTGCAGAATTATCAGATAGTCAGTCATAGAAAAGAATAAAAAATTGCAGAAAGAAAATACCAGAAGGCATCCAAAATATGTTTTTTAATTATTTTTTTTAAATGTTACCCCTTACAGAGTAATGAGGGGGGAGTTGCAGAGAGCAATGAGGAGAAAGCAAAGCTACTAAATATCTTTTTCTCCACTGTATTCACTGAGGAAAATAAACTGTCAGATGAAATGCAGAATATAAAAGTAAATTCCCCATTAAAAGTGCCCTGTCTGACCCAGGAAGAAGTAGAGCTGCGTCTTAAAAAGATTAAAATAGACAAATCGCCAGGACCAGATGGCATACACCCCCGTATCCTAAGAGAATTAAGTAATGTCATTGCCAGACCCTTATTTCTGATATTTAAGGACTCTATACTGACAGGGAGTGTTCCACAGGATTGGCGCATAGCAAATGTGGTGCCAATATTCAAAAAGGGTCCAAAAACAGAGCCCGGGAACTATAGGCCGGTAAGTAACATCTGTCGTGGGTAAACTGTTTGAGGGTTTTCTAAGAGATGCTATCTTGGAGTACCTCAATGAAAATAAGCAAATTACTCCATATCAGCATGGCTTCATGAGGGATCGGTCATGTCAAACCAATTTAATCAGTTTCTATGAGGAGGTAAGTTCTAGACTGGACTGCAGCGAATCAATGGATGTTGTATATCTGGACTTCTCCAAAGCATTTGACACTGTACCACATAAAAGGTTAGTATATAAGATTAGAATGCTTGGCCTGGGAGAAAATGTCTGTATGTGGGTAAGTAACTGGCTCAGTGATAGAAAACAGAGGGTGGTTATTAATGGTACATACTCAGATTGGGTCACTGTAACTAGTGGGGTACCACAGGGGTCAGTATTGGGCCCTATTCTCTTCAATATATTTATTAATGATCTTGTAGAAGGCTTGCACAGTAAAATATCAATTTTTGCAAATGACACTAAACTGTGTAAAGTAATTAACACAGAAGAGGACAGTACACTGCTACAGATGGATCTGGATAGACTGGAGGCTTGGGCAGAGAAGTGGCAGATGAGGTTTAACACTGACAAATGTAAAGTTATGCATATGGGAAGGAATAATGCAAGTCACCAGTACATACTAAATGGTAAAATATTGGGTAACTCTGACATAGAAAAGGACCTAGGAATTTTAGTGAACAGAAATCTAAGCTGCAGAAACCAGTGTCAGACAGCTGCTGCCAAGGCCAATAAGATAATGGGCTGCATCAAAAGAGGCATAGATGCCCGTGATGAGAACATAGTCCTGCCACTTTACAAATCACTAGTCAGACCACACATGGAGTACTGTGTACAGTTCTGGGCTCCTGTGAACAAGGCAGACATAGCAGAGCTGGAGAGGGTTCAGAGGAGGGCAACTAAAGTCATAGCTGGAATGGGTGGACTACAGTACCCAGAAAGATTATCAAATTTAGGCTTATTCACTTTAGAAAAAAGACGACTGAGGGGAGATCTAATAACTATGTATAAATATATCAGAGGTCAGTACAGAGATCTCTCCCACGATCTATTTATCCCGAGGACTGTGACTGTGACGAGGGGCCATCCTCTGCGTCTGGAGGAAAGAAGGTTTGTACACAAACATAGAAGAGGATTCTTTACGGTAAGAGCAGTGAGACTATGGAACTCTCTGCCTGAGGAGGTGGTGATGGTAACTTCACTAAAAGAGTTCAAGAGGGGCCTGGATGTATTTTTGGAGGGTAATAATATTACAGGTTATAGTTACTAGAGAGGGGTCGTTGATCCAGGGAGTAATTCTGATTGCCTGATTGGAGTCGGGAAGGAATTTTTTTCCCTAAAGTGGGGAAAACTGGCTTCTACCTCACAGGGTTTTTTTGCCTTCCTCTGGATCAACTTGTAGGAAAACAGGCCGAACTGGAAGGACAGATGTCTTTTTTCGGCCTTATAAACTATGTTACTATGTTACTATGTTACTGTATAAGAAAGTATAGTGCACTGAAAGTAAATGGGATTTTTAGGACACTTGATTAACACAAGGCCAGAAAATCTACACAGATTTTACGGCTAGCTGTGCATTTTCTAATCAGCAGCTTGTCCTACACGTTGTGTATTTCTTCCAGATGCCTGGTAATTTACAATGGTAAAAAAGGGTAAGTATACGTTTTTGTTTTACAGTGGAACTCTATGCTGAACAGATGCCACTGTATGGCATCAGTCTGAGACATCCATTTAACGTATAAGTTTTTTGTATACGGATCGAAAAAACTTGATGCGAATCCAACCTTACATGTTGTCTGCAACATATATCCATTCTCTGGTTACACACTGTAATAAGTTCCACAACCTCCCAACACTAAACTGCGTGGACAATGAAATTAGGTACTTTCTGATTATATGTCATTTTTCAAATGACAAAATAAAAGGAAGTCTAGGCCATCAGCCCCTGGATTAATAATTGAAAGTATTGTTCACAGAAGGGTGAGAAGCCTTGCCTCCAAATGACGCCACACCCAGCATTCCTTCATTTCCATGTCCCTGTCAGCAGCTAAGGTACACAATCTCCCTTAGCAACCAGAACAGCCGTTGATGTTGGCAGCTTCCTTTTGTAATAGAGGGGCCTTTACAGCACTTCTTTCTCTCTCCTCTCGGGAAGGAGTTTTCTGGGTGGAAACTCAGGAGGAACAAAAGTACGGACACCATAGGTCGAACTGTCAGTTAAAAAGACATGCTTCTTTTATTTCACTACTTTTAGAATATAAGATTAAAAAAGTCCTTTTTACAATAAAACATTCCTACCACTTTCAACCCTTTTGGGCTTTTACCATGCTTGTCAACAAAATGTGCTGATACACTATGAGATTTTACTCCTTTTTTAATATTCCTTATGTATTCTCCTAGTCTAACTTTGAATTTTCTGCTTGTTCTCCCCATATATTGATCTCCACACAAACACTTTAAGGGCTCATGCACACGACCATGTGCCAGCTGGGCCCGTATTGCGGCCCGCAAACAGTGGGTCCGCAAAATACGGGCCCTGGCTGTTCTGGCACCGCATCACGAATGTGGACCCATTCACTTGAATCGGTCTGCAATCTGGAAGGTCGGTACAAAACGGACGCACCGAACCCCGCGGAAGTATTTTCTGTCCATGCCTCTGCACCGCAAGTTCATGCACTACTTTTTTGCAGTGCGGACCGTCTGATGACATATCTAGGGATGAGCGAACCGAACCGTAATGAACCAGATTCGTTACGAACTTTCCCAAAAGTTCGGTTCATCACCGAACCGAATATTGAGAAAGTTCGTAACGAATCTGGTTAAAATAACGGCGACGCAAAATATACGCATATTTGAGAATGTACGCTAATGCGTATGCTAATGCGTTTGAATTCATAAAATGCGTACACATTAGCGAACATTCTCAAATATGCGTATATTTAGGGTATGGAATATGCCATATGCCATACCCTAAATATACGCATATTTGAGAATGTTCACTAATGTGTACACGCATTTTATGAATTCATACGCATTAACGTACGCATTAGTGTACATTATTAAGTAGCGTACCTTTGACAACGCTAGACTGTATGTTTGTTACTTGAGTAGGAATGTTCGCAGGCGCAGTGTATGCGTACGCTAATGCGTACATATTCAGTTAAGTAGCGTACCTTTGACAACGCTAGACTGTATGTTCGTTACTTGAGTAGGAATGTTCGCAGACGCAGTGTATGAGTACGCTAATGCGTACATATTCAGTTAAGTAGCGTACCTTTGACAACGCTAGACTGTATGTTCGTTACTTGAGTAGGAATGTTCGCAGACGCAGTGTATGAGTATGCTAATGCGTACATATTCAGTTAAGTAGCGTACCTTTGACAACGCTAGACTGCATGTTCGTTATTTGTGCGGGAATGTTCCCATTAGCGTACGCATTAGTGTAGATTCTCAAATATGCGTATATTTTGCGTCACCGTTGTTGAAGTCACTTGGATTTTTTCCACTTTTTTCATTGTAATAACAACTGCAAGTAAACGAAACTATACCCTATCAGACTCCCATTATTGTAGCAGCAATTATTCAGCCGTTATAGCAAGGTTCGTTTTAGGTTCGGTTCGTACGAATCCGAACTTCACGAAAGTTCGCCGAAGCGAAGCGAACCGAACTTTTCAAAAGTTCGCTCATCCTTAGACATATCATCAAGTGAATGGGTCTGCAATCTGCATGCAGCAGCCCCGCGGTCGGTGCCCGTGCACTGCACACCGCAATTTGCGGAACCGCAGCACAGGCCCGGCTAGCACATGGTCGTGTGCATGATCCCTAGCACATGGTCGTGTGCATGATCCCTAAGACATATACAACATTCATGGACACACAGGTTATCATTTTTTATATTTTCCATTCTTTTTTTCTTTTGACTCAAGACTGAATTGTTTCCTTGTATTGAGGGTTTTACATACTATACAATATTTTTTCTCTCTTCTAAGGCACTGTGTACTGTATGATCCTTTATGGTCTCAGCACATGTGAATACCACATGAGCATATTCAGGTAAAACCTGGGCTAGTGTTTCATCTGATTTTAAAGTATGCCAATTCTTTTTTAGTGTATTTTGTATCCACCAGTGATCTCTGGAGTATTTGGTACTGAAAAGGAGGGTTCTCTGTCCTTCTTCCTTAACTCTTTCATTTTCTTCCAATAATTTAATTCTATCTAAAGTGGGGAAAATTGGCTTCTACCTCACAGGGGTTTTTTACCTTCCACTGGATCAACTTGAAGGATAACAGGGTCAGCTGGATGGACAGTCTTTTTTCGGCCTTATAAACTATGTTACTAATAAACTATGTTACTATGTATCTCTCAGTTTTACTTTTTCTCTAATTTTTTTTTTATTTTTCTTCAAATCTTTCCTTGATGACCTCAACCTGTTTTACATAGTCTTCCTCTTGGGTACAATTTCTTCTAACCCTCACACACTGATTCAATGGTACATTGGATAACCAGGAATCAAAAAGGCAGCTTTCACGGTCAATAAAAATATTGATGTCTGTTTTTTAAAGACATTTTTTGTACACAATTTATCTTGATTCGTATAAACAGTGATTTCTAAATAATCAATTGAGATATCACTAATATGCCATCTTAGTGTTTTTCCCCATTGGTTCTGATTGAGCAATATTTTTCTGGACTGTCCCTGTCTTCCCTCCATAAGATAAAAACGTCATCGATGTACCACGACCACTGGCATAATTCCGAAGGAGGCGATACTTGAATAAAAACTTCTTCCCATATTGCCATATAGAAAGAAAAAAAATTCTTCCTATAGAGAAAAGGTGTGGCGATGGGGGCGAAATTCTCACCCAGCTATGCAAATTTATATATGGCAATGTGGGAGAAAGTTTTCATTCAAGTATCTCCATCATGCTTGATACTTCTTGTGTTGAAATTTATGTGGCTGAAAAGTCTTCTTCATACATCTGAACATGGTTATTTCTGCAACATGCACACAGATATTTTGCAACATATCTGGCGTGTGGGAATATTCTGTTCGTGAGCCACCCTTTAGACATGACAGGATTCCAACCTCTGAACATGATGACGAATGTTCATATTTGAAGACCACAAAACGGCAATAGTGATGGAGTAAAACACAAAGGGGGGAAATTATCATGAGGGTAATATTTGAAGTCAGTTTTGCAGTAGTGTGCATTGGCATACTTTGCACCAAATTTATCAAATGTTGCATCTTGTTTGTTAAATTTGGTGCTTACTTAACACTTGTCTAGAAATGCTACTTTTTTCTTGTTCAATAATTTTTATTGGGTTTTTAAATAAAATACAAATTTTTCTCAATAGAGAAGAAACAGGGAAAAGAGTATAAATCTCATAGTAATACAGTATAAACAAAATTCTACAGATAGTACAGTCAAGTTGTGTATATTTGAAGTGTTTGCTAGATGATATATAACGTGATACTTCATTTTTTCAACACCACCACCTACTAGAGCATGTGTGGGGCTTTTTTGTGACTTTAAAAAAGTCTGATTGATAAATCTGGCGTGAAACTCATTAACATAGCTAACCACAGCCACTTTTCCACCTACTTTTCAAACTGGAGTGAGTAGTGTAAAAATACAAAAAGTACCAAAAATTTCAGGTAAGTAACCCCAGAAAGTCTTAAAAGCCCTATTTTACTACTTTTTAAAGCCAGAATTCTGGAGTGCAGAGCATCATAAATTCCCCTAAAGGTAGGTATTTATCAAGAATGGTGCTTATAATTCTAATCTTGATCTAATTTGCAGTGGCTTGAGATGCGGCAAAATTATTAAGAGGCGCATGCTGAAGATATGAGGTAAATAAACAGTGTCAGCTGCTGCCCACTCCTCCTGGGGGGCATGGGCGCCACAACACTCATGCTCCTGGCTGCTTCTTCTGATGTCTTTCCTCTCCTTGCTGGTGGAAATCTTATGCAGGCCGTGGCCTGCACTGTGCTGCTAGGTTTCCTGCCCTGTCCCTTAGGGGGTGCGCGCGCTCATTCTTGGTAATTTAAAGGGCCAGCGTGTACACCCAAATTCTTCCCCAGACAATGGCTGGATGTCCCGCTGTATTTTAGACACCTTCCCAAGTGGGAGGATGCCTGAGTTTAGGTTTCTAGTTCCTAGTTTACCAGTGAATGTGTGATTCTCAGTTTGTCTGCCCATGTATTGAACCTCTGCCTACCTACCGACTCTGATACTCAGCTGCCTGACTTGACCTTAGCTTGATATCTGTACTGACCCACTGCCACCTGCGTATAGCTCAAGCCTTTCATGTATACACAGAAACTCTGCCTGCCCTGACCTTGGCTTGTTTCCTGACTATGAGTACTGCCTGATGCCTTGGTGCTTCACACAAGTGTCTCTGACTCCCATGGGTCAGCTGCCAACTACATCAGCACTACTCCAGGAGGTAAATCTCCACAAAAACAACCAGAGTATAGCCAATTGCCCCTTTAAAAACAATTTCTTTTATTGACATATATACTGAAATACAATTACCATCCATATAAATATAAGTAGGAGTAAAACTAATAAACGCCAATTTGACACTCACTGAATGAAGTTATAGCCTACAATAGATAATATGAGTAAATTACTAAGCAAACACCTAAATAGAAGCAGTAAAACAGGAGGATGCTGCATCAAGTGCTGGCTCACCAAACCTGTGCCTAGGTAAATGCTGTCATCACCACTAAAATGCTTTCAGAGCTAAATATATTATATACTAAACTTGTAAACTGTTATTAATTACAGGTCAAACATACCCTATGCAGACAGGAGTGTCAACTAGCGTCCCCTCTACGCGCGTTTCGCGTGTCTCGCTTCGCGTGTCTCAGGAGGTAGCAGCCTGGTTGGTTCCCTGCAGCGAAGTCCAGATCCCTGTATTGAGGTTAAAGGGTGAATATCAGGGGACCATCAGGACAATCCCTGAGGTTTGGCCCACAGCCAAACCAGTCCGTTGTCACAGTGGGTCCTTGCCCATTGTCCGTAACAGATAGATAGATAGATAGATATCCTTTAGATATAAGATAGAGAGAGGGAGAGAATTAACAAATACAGTAGATAGACAGATAGATACAGATAGATCTGTACATGCTAATTAACTGCTGAAATCAGAATGGCAATCACAATATAATCACAGAGTGTTCAGGCTTAATAAAAATTTGTTATACATAAATTTGCAGATCGGGATACAAGGTGGAAGAAATGGCACTTATCTTCTTATACTGTTTATTCATGTTAGCAGTCATATCTTATGCCCTGAGAATGTTTATATACAAATCATCTACTGTTGCTTAACTATGAGAAACGCTCTTGAAATGCTCAGTTCCAATTAGATAAATGAACTGCAGCCCATTTGTTTTAATTACCCCCATTTATATGCAACACAATATGCATCATTTTTAACCCCGTACTGTTTGTCTTTCTTTTTGGTCGAGCTCTGAAGTCATTCTGAACAACAAGGAATGTTTAGATACCAAGAACATCTTCAATAATCAGATGACCTGCTAATGAATTCTTCTAGCCTCCCACTGGTTGGCTATTTCATTTCCCTTTATTAGATTATCCCTAAGGGATATTGAAAGCAGTTGAAGTTACGGTTATGATGTTTATAGAAGGAGCAGAGTTGCAGTCACATGTCCCCGGAGTATGGGAGTTATTTCAAGGAATGCAGGCCTATTGAAAGCAAATGGAGTTTAAAAGAAGATGTCATAGGAGTTAAATGAAATAAGGTTAAATAAGATGAATGGAGGCTAAGTGAATGTGGGGGGTCTAGTAATAAACTATGAGTCAGCACTGTTCACATCCAAAAACTTCCTTTAACTAACCACATTAATGAAGCTCCATGAATATTTAGCAAACAAGAATTTTTAGATTTTCTCCCCTATACGACTGAAACGGTCACACATAGCAATATGCATCAGATCTATCTGAAATCCAGGAGACTTCCAGCCACCTCTTGTCACTAACTCAGTCCCTGACTATGGATATGTGGCCTAAAGACTCTATTAGACCAATTTTCCAGTTTATCGTTAACGAACATTCACAGGATGATCTGGCAGTCTAATATTGTCACTGATTAATGAGCAAACGCTCATTCATCGGGAAATCAAAATCTTTCAGTACGCTTCAGACTCTCATTAGTAAAGCTCAGTTACAGCTTTGATAGAAGACTCTTTAAAACGAAATGACAGTTACACGTTAAGTGACGCACAGGAGACTTCCATCCTTCCCTCTGAATCTTATATCTTATTTCACACAAATCATCAGGAAGGAATTTAAAATGGTTATGTAATGATTACATGAAATAAATTTACTTACTAAAGGTATTCCAGGGCTGAGATTTTCAATCCCCTAAAACAATATCTTCCTAATAAGTTTATTTTCTACAATTCTGGGGGGCGGACCCTAACCGCTGTGCAAGACGGAGGTTTGAGAGACGAGCTCCTGCCTCACTGACCCGTGCTTCCTAGCTAACAGCACTGGAGATCGTCCACAATGGTCAAGATTGGGAGAGACCAGCCTAGAGACACCCCTGGGTCCCCCAAACAAAAGAAAAATCAGGCAGAAATGGACAAGTTCCTCAGGAAAAAGCTGGCAGCATCCCTGGCGCGAGTAAACAAGATGGCGCACCAGACTTTCGATGCGCGACTCAGATGGGGAAGAAGAAGAACTGGGAGACTGTGCGCAGGAGATTGGAGAAGCATCTCAAAAGGAAAGTAGTGACACGCTTACCAGAGCCTTTTTTAAAACCACCTTATCTCTGGTTCAATCATTTTTATGGTTTTTTTTAATACAATAATACACATGTATGAAAGTATGCTCATGCTATGACATACAGTATATGTCTGCTAATTCCTTTCATTGCGGCAAAGGCATACAAAGATATAAGTTCAACAGTAATATGAACAAGTACAAAGCAATTTGAACAAAATTCAAACATATATCCAAACAAGCCGTCTCCAATCTACAGCTTAATAAAATTGTAGGTTAGGTATCATCTAATGTTTACATGAAGGGTGTACTGTCCACGGATGCCAAAGTTTCTCCATTTTTGGGTTACAGAATACTCTATATGAAAATAGTTTCTCATAAGTATATGTAGTATTAAGAGTTGCAATAACTTCATTCAGGTTTGGGGCTTTAGGTTCTTTACAATGCCTCACCAATACTAGCTTAGCAATAACTAGAATATGGCCTATCACAATCCGAGAGGCTAGGGAGAAAGAGGTTCTTCTCCACTTTTTAACAACTTAATAGTGGACCTGTTCAAAACCCCTTCCAACAGAGTTAAAACAACTAGACCAATATATGACCTACTGCTGCAGTCCTCTACATTTGTTAAAACAACTCCTATCTTGACTTGGGAGAAGGAATTGGGCCAAACATACAGAAAAATGGAGCGCAGCAGTTCGTTTCTCTTCCAAAACCACCTTATCTCAAGCCTTGGCGCCTCTCCTTCAAGAGTTAAGAGACTTGAGACAGGACATCAAAGCCCTAGGCAACCGCGTGGAAACACTCGAACAAGGCCACAGCCTAGTAGTGGCGCACAGTACAGCCCTAGTACAGTCCTTCGAAGCACAAATAACTGCGCTTAATAATGCTTACCTCATGATCGAGGACCAAGAAAACAGAAGGCGCAGGAAAAATATCAGGATAAAAGGGCTACCGGAATTGATCCTGCCAGGAGAACTAGAGCCGACAGCCAAACAATTATTCACAGATCTCCTCGGAGAGGAAAAGGCTGAGACTGTCATTATCGAGAGGATACACCGATCCTTGTGTCCCGCTCCCAGACAGGGAGAAGCGCCTAGAGATGTTATATATGGATTATTGAGCTTCAGAGACACCGCAGCCATCCTGCTGGCCTCTCGTGATAAAAAGTACTTGAGGTATGGAGAATCTTCAATTCTTCTTTTACAAGACATAGCCCCTACCACATTAGCAAAATGTCGTGCACTTAAACCTCTTACAGACCACCTGAGAAACATGAAGATATTGTATAGGTGGTTATATCCCTTCGGGCTCACCTTTGCTAAAAATGGCCGCTGCTGCGTGGTTCGTACTCCTCAAGACCTAGAAACTGCTTGGAGCGCCCTAGGTATTTCTCCACGACCTGTGGAATCCTGGCTCCCGGTGGACATCTCTCTATCCAAGCTGCCACAATTGCCTACTCTAGAACCCTGGGAGGTAGTCTCGAAACGCAAGACTCCTAATAGCAAAAGATGCCTAGAGTGAACACCAACCACTCCTGCTTAGCTCTCCATATCCAGCGATTCCTGGACATACTAGATCTACATTGAGAGACCATGATCCCACAGACCATCAAGTCTGCTTATTTGCCTCTACTTGCTTGTCCCCATATGCTATGAACATTTGTCGCATCACCTGGATTCAAGAAATATGCTGTGAGAACATACCAGTTCCTCCTGAAGATCTTTAAGAATTGGACTACAACCACCAAGATCGTGACACAGCTCTCCCTTGACTGATGCCTGCGGTATCATATATCATGCAAGTTTCTTTTACAGGGGACTTCAATGTTGGCTTCATATCGTGGTTCTCTGACTGAGTTAACACTAATGCTGTTTTTACATGTTTATATATACACACCTGCAATATGCAGGTTAGTTTTCTATAGAAGCACGGGAGTGAGGGTTCGGGTTGGGATGATTTTTCAACACCACCTGCCCCCGCATACTTCTAAACAATGCTCCATTCCAGTAACTACTGGTATAAAATTGATTCTTCTGCTTGGGCCACTACTATTTGGTCTTGGCACAACCAGCAATTACCTAACAAACACTTTGGTTCTTTATTCTTTTGTTCTAATTGGGTTTGTTATGATATGCATTGTTTTTTGCTGGATGATCTTTCAAGGGCCATATAGAGCTACACTATCCAATTTCACATGGCGTCTATAACAGTCACTTCTCTTAAAGGGTTTCTGTCACCAAAATTTACCATATTAAACAGAATGACATTTCCAATGCGAAAATGTCATCTCATGCTTAATATGTAAATTATGTTATTCTCTGCTGCCCCATTTTGTAGAAAAAGTAACTTTTATTATATGTAAATTAGCCTCCTAGGAGCAGGGAGGGTGGTAACCCTGTTCCTAGAGGCGCCGTTTTGCCCACCTTCTTTTTCTTGATTGACAGGGCCAGGCAGCATGCTCCATCTGCTGCCGGCCCTGTCCGATCCTAATCCTGCGCCTGCACTGTGCGTCCTTCATTCGGTGCAGGAGCAGTGAGTGTAGCAGGCTCCCGGCTTCCTCACTGTGTCTGCGCCAACTACGTCAGAGTACACCCGGAAGAGAAGTCGGAACAGGCGCAGTGAGGAAGCTGTGATCCAGCTACACTCACTGCGCCTGCGCCGCACGTCCTGTTAGGATCGAACAGGGCCGGCAGCGGATGGAGCGAGCTGAATTGCCCTGTCAATCAAGAAAAAGAAGGTGTGCAAAACAGCGCCTCTAGGAGCGGGGTTACCACCCCCCACCCTTCTCCTAGGAGGCTAATTTACACATATAATAAAAGTTACTTTTTCTACAAAATGGGGCAGCAGAGAATAAAGTAATTTACATATTAAGAATGAGATGACATTTTCGCATTGGAAATGTCATTCTGTTTAATATGGTAAATTTTGGTGACAAAAACCCTTAATACCCCACAAAAAAGGTCACAAATTATTACCCTTTTAAAGAAAAACAAATCTGATATTTGTTTTCTACAAGAAACTCATATAAAAATAGGTAAAATCCCCACTTTTTCCTGTCATACCTTCTCCCAATGTTATCATTCCACATATCAATCTGCAGCGAGAGGAGTAAGTGTAGCAATCGCAAAACATATACCTTTCACACCCATAATTACACAAAGCGACCCAGATGGAAGATTCCTATTTATTGAAGGGAAAATTGGACAGGTCTTGATATCCTTGGCAGGTCTATATGCTCCTAACAAACATCAGCACAAGTGGCTGAAAACTACCTTGTCTAAATTTCAGGTATTTGCCGAAGGAATCTGAATTATGGGCGGGGATCTCAATGTTTCCTTGAATCCCCTTCTTTTCTACAATTCTTTCTGAAACTCCTTTAAATATATCGACTTAAATTTAATTTTTACCCATGTAGGCATCTCAGAGGGATTATCAAGCTTAGTTAACCGCTTGAAAAATGTCCTATAAAGTTAATTTGTGGTAAGAGAGGTGAATCCTTCAATTTGAACTCCTATCCATAAGACACTGCAGACGGTAGCAGACAGATGTCACGGAAACGTAGTTCTGGATCAGTTTTCCATCAATCTATTAATCTGTACACATTTTAATTTTACGGTTCATCGCTGTAAGTAATTTACAGGTTGTTTTTTGAAGGTTCTCAATTTGGAAGATAGAAATGTCAGGTAGTTTAGTATTTAGGCCTCTTTCCCATTCATTTCTATGGGTCCGCAAAAAATACTGACAGCACACGGTGTGCTGTCCGCATCCGTATGTCCGTTCCGTAGCCCGCAAAAAAAAATAGAACATGTACTACTCTTGTCAGTTTTGCGGACAAGGATAAGCATTGTTACAATGGATCCGCAAAAAAAAACGGATGCCATACGGATGTCATCCGCAATTTGCGGACCACAAAACACAATGTTCGTGTGAAACTAGCCTTAGTGAATCAAAGTATCTAAAGTGAACGATTCGAATTTCAGGGAAAAATCGATTCACCACGAAGCCGAATTTCCTTGTGGTTCGTGGTAACTAATCAAAAACATACTCATCTCATCCGTTTAAACGTGTAGAGGGCGCCACGGCCATCTTGATTAAAGATCCAGCGCAAAATCTTGTGCACGGTATCACCACGCTGGCCAGAGTTATGATGTCATACACCGCGCATGATTTTGCATGGGATCTTCAATCAAGATGGCTGTGGCTACCTTTTTGCGCTCAAACAGATAAGGTATTATTTATTTTTTAACCCCTGAAAGGCCTCCATTTTTACATCAGGTGCTGCAATCAGCGATTAATTTGGCATCTGAGGGGTTCAATGACAGGGGGCTGCGTAATTGCTGTTTCCGTCATTGCACTCACTGTTTACAAAGAAATGTGCTTCATGACAAAGTAATTCATCACAAAGCGAATTTCTTTGTAAAATTTGGTGATGTGGCCGAATCAAAGTTTTCAGAACTTCGTTCAACACTAGTTACCTTGCTGTGTAGTATAAAGGTCCCTTTACATGGGACTATACAGCAGCAGATTCCCAGGAAGGAAGTGTTCCTTTCCAACAAACGCCTGCTCGCTGGTGGAGGAGATCGCTGCATATAAATCCTCCAGAGTATGGGGAGGAGTGATCGCTAATGCCATCCCTATACTGACTAGTTGTTTTCCAGCAGCAGATGCTGTTAACACAGCACGATCTGCTGCCGGTAAATGATAATTTTTGTGCCCACACAAATGATCTATTACCTGATGAATGAGTGTTTCACTTGTTCATCAGATAATTGGCGGTACATTGACAATGCCAGATGATTGCTAATGAGCGCTTTTATGAATGTTATGAATTGTTAGCGATTATCTGCGGAATTCTCAGCCTGTGTAAAGTGAAGATCAATTACTTATTTCACATCTGCTATCTTTTATAAAGGAGGACAGATGGAAATCCTAAATAACCTAGTAACCAAACATAGTGAGGAAGGAAATCTTCTACTAGACAAATAGATGTCAGATAAGATAGAAACTGAATTGACATTAACTAGCCCCTGAGCAATTTCTCTCTCAAAACCACAGCTACATCACTAGGCAAACCTTGGCCTAGGCCCATAGGGCTTGAGAAGACCATGTCAATAGTAGAGGTATCTATTTTATGCTTGTCAGACCTAGGGTGTGCTGGATAGGGGGTCTACTGTGACTCACCTAGAACCCACATACAGCTAGAACCCACATCCGGTTGTGTACCAGCTAATTATAAGTATATACAGATAAAGAGTAAACAAGATGAAGAGAGAAGTGTGCTAGAGCTTCACTATCAATTTCATAAAAAGGTTGCATATGTAGAAATTATCCATTGAAGCTCAACATTACTTTATTATGGTTATTGCCAGAAAGGTTTATCAGGATACTGGCCATATCCTTAATATCACATTACATGGGACCTATGGAAATCAGATACAAACCTTTCTCTCTGAGTGAGCAGTGTGCAGATTCTAAGAAACCCCATAGAGTTTATGAATCCATACACCTCTCCATCCACTCCCCAAGGACAGTAAAGAGATATGATGGGACATAGTGATCAGCTAAGTACTTCTTTGTTAGGGATCAGTGCGAATCTCAGCACTTGAGCATGCCAAAACATTGGGAAAATGTTAGGTACCTTTTAAAGTACCAGGTGATTTTTAGTGCTTATCTGAGAGCAGCATATGGTAGAGGGAGAGAAGCTCAGCTTTATAATACACCATATTGTTCGCCCTATAAGACGAATAAGGTTTTAGAGGAGGAAAATAAGAAAAAAATATTTTTCATTAGTAGACCTTAGATCAGTCCACCAATCAGACCTCCAACCTCAGCTTACAGCCCTAGTCAAATAATGTTAACAAGACCCCCAATCAGACTTCAGCTCAGACCCCCAATGTTAATAAGATCCCCAATCAGACCTCAGATCAGACCCCCAATGTTAATATGACCCCAATCAGACCTCAGACCCCTAATGTTAATAAGACCCCATTCAGACCTCAGATCAGACCCCAATGTGAAAACGAACCCCATTAAGACTTCAGATCATATCCCCAATGTGAAGACCCACATTCAGACCTCAGACCAGAGACATAATGTGAAAAAGACACCCCATTCAGATCTCAGATGTTAATCAGAGCAGACAAAAAATAAAATAAATAAATCTACTCACTTCTCCTGCTCCTCTCTGCACAGTTTAATAGCACAGCATGAGGGGCCCTGTAGAAGAAGACTAGGAAGCGGTGAGTACAGAGCCCGCACAGGAGCGCTGCATTCATCCAGACTCTAGATATCTCTCCTAGGAGTCCTGTTAGGATTCCGGGGTACATATGGCTTTTTGGTCACATGTTAGGAAAGCAATGTTTTACTTTTATGGGGTTCACTGTGTGGTACTAGGGTACATTCACATGACGTGAAAAAAATGCCTGTTAAGAATGGATAAACTGTCAGCTTTTCATGGACATTTTGCATCAGTGTGTGCATACATTTTCATGCCTTTTATCTGTTTTTAACAGCTGTTTTGCATGTACTTTGCATTAGATTTCAATGGCCGTTAAAAACAGGAGTTAAAAATAGATGACTTTCATAGTTTTTTTTTAAAAATCCCAACCCTTTTGTGCCCTCAGTATATATAATCCCCCCCCCACAGTGCCCCCTATATAGATAATGGCTCCCTTTGTGCCCCCAGAATAGAAAATGGCCCCCATAGTGACCCCAGTATTATAAAATGCCCCCTTTAGCAACCTCCCACAATAGTGCAGAAAACAAAAATACTCACCTCATCCACTTTAACATGCAGGGACACTCTCTCCTCACTGGATGTTGCAGGACCCAGGGGCGTAGCTATAGGGGGGGCAGAGGTAGCAGTCGCTACCGGGCCCAGGAGCCTAAGGGGGCCCAAAGACCCTTGTGCCGCATAAGAAGACATACAAAATACTGAGGGTAGGGGGGCCCAAGCTGAACTCTTGCGCCAGGGCCCATGAGCCTTTAGCTACACCCCTAGCAGGACCTGAACTCTCAGTGTGATCCTGTGACGCTAGGAGTGCAGGTTCTGATGCAACAGGTGAGGAGCGGGTGTTTGAGGAGCGAATGTTCCCCGCAGCAGAGTGTCCCCTGCAAGTGGATGAGGTATTTTTAATTTTATCCCCTGAAAGGCCCTTGTAGCCGTATTTTACGGTCAATATACAGGTGCACTCCTGTCTATATGGCTGTTAAAAATGGGCCCACTGATTTCAAATGTCCAAAAATAGGACTTGTTCTATTTTTTGACAGCCGCAATTCAAGGGCTGTTAAAAAATGCTCATGTGAATAGCTGCGATTTTTGTCTGGCTGCCTCTCAGCAAGTTTTCCATGCCGTGGCCGCATTTCCAGCCGGTCCCCGCTATAGTGAATGGGGCCGAGCGGACTTCTGGCAGCACATGTGTGCAAATTTTAGGACGGATATTGCTGGACAAGCTTAACTCGAATGTGAAAGTACCCTAAGAAATAGCTTTTTTCTAGCCACTCTTCCATAAAGCTCTACTCTGTGGAGTGTATGTCTAATAGATGTCCTATGAACAGACACTTTCATCTCTGCAAGTTGTTTTTTCATTCCAACATTTTGGACTATTTTGTCGGGTCCATTACATAAAATCTAAATAGAAATTCATTTTAATTCCAGGTTGTAATGGAGCAAAACAGGAAACACACCAGGGTGAGGGAGTTGTGAATACCTTTACAAGGAACTGTACATGCATATAATCATTTGCCATTTTAGACTAACCAATATGCATAGGTCTCTTAAAGGGATTCTCTAGGCTACAGATATTGATGATAGGTCAGTGGGGGTCTGACACCCGGCACCTTCATTGATCAGCTGTTTCGGGCAGCTGCTAGGCTCCATACACTGTCTAGTAGCTGTGCAACTGCAGTACAGCGGCACAGGAAACTACGCAGTGTATGGAGCCTTCTGATCCCTCTCTGTACACTGTATAGGGTGTCAGACCCCCACCGATCTGATATTGATGAGCTATCCTAAAGATATGTCATCAAAAGTTGTACCCTGTACAAACCCTTTAAGAAATATATGAAAACCATGTGCCATCCACTGCATGCAGGCTTCTGCTACCTTACAAAGTTTATCATGATCTGTCATCTGTAAAAAATGCACATTTGCTAATAAATTATCATTAGGCTTTTCTGAAAAGGTTAAGACGGGGAGAAAAGGGCTTTCACAAAAAATGTAAAACATGATAATGTGTGTTGTTTTTAGGACACATTACCACTTCCTCCATTCTCCTCTTTCTCAAGCCAGAATTCCAAATCTCTTGGCACACACACAAAAATGTGTCTTTGACTCATGATCTGGAAGATATTTACAGACTTTTAATATAATTGCAAAACTGTATTTTAATGAACATCTACAGCCCCCTCACAGAGGCAACAGCAACAAAAGCCAGTAATTAACTTCTGAGGATTCCCAACTAAGCTTCATTTACATTAATGGCAAAAGTGATAACATCTAATTTGTTCATACAAATTGAATGATTGAAGATACAACAAAACAAACCTAAAACTGATAAAGCTAATAAGCTAGCAGCTGGGGCACACGTCATTTTGACAGAGAAAAAAAATACATGATTTAGCAATTGCTCAGCTCTTTTACCACATTAGACAAAATACAATATGGCTAATGCATGTGAACAGAGCTTAAGCTGGTAGCTTTAGGGGGTATGTGAGTCCTGATTGTTCTGTGCGAGATTTAAATTTCTAGCAATAACAAATCTGTAAGGCTACTTTCACATTTGTGTTTGCAGGATCCGTTTGTGAGATCCGTCACAGGCTTTCACAAACAGTCCTGAACTGATCAGTTTTTCTCTAATGCATTCTGAATGGAAAAGGATCCGTTCAGAATGCATCAGTTTGCTTCAGTTCAGTCTCCATTCCGTTTTGGAGGCGGACACTAAAACGCTGCCTAAACTGCTAGTGCTTGGTCAATGATTACACAACCAACAACTAATTTGGCTGAACTATGGGTCTAAGTTGAAAGAGCCTGGAATGACATACCACAGGATGATATATAGCATCTGTATGACCGTTACCATGCCAGAGTGGCCACCTGTATCGCAGCAAGGGGAGATGCCACACAGTATTAATGTGACCCTGTCTCAACAAATACCCTGCTGCAGAACCCAAAATAAAGGGTGAACTACCTTGGTTGTGTGATCATTGTCCATAGGAGATTACACTTTGTCAGTCTCAGCTCAATCACATTAAGTTTTCCAGGTCTTTTTTCATTCTCCAGTAGTGTATGTTGAAAACAAAAGAATAATAGATATAGTTTTATGGTGCCATCATTGAGGGAGGAAGTAGCTAGCGCCCCCTCCTCTTTGGGTTTTAAAGGGGTTGTCTTATCTGAGACAATGGGGAAACATTGCTAGGATATGCCCATTTTGTCTGACAGGTGTGGGTCCCTCCGCTGGGACCCGCACCTATATTGAGAACAGAGCAGGCCAAAGTGGTGGCTAGAGGACTCTGGTCCGGCCACCACCAAGCGCTCTCCCCGTAGAAGTGAATGGGAACACACCGCACATGACTGGCCAGCGCTACCATTCACTTCTATGGGCACGACGGAAATAGCCGAGCTCGGATATTTTCGATCGGCCCCACACAAGTGAATGGAGGGCGGCTGCACATGCGTAGTGCGCCCACCACTTTTGAGGCTTTGTTTAGGAGATTAGGAGATTTGTTTAGGAGATAGGTGTCTGTCCCAGTGGTCGGACCCACACCTATCAGACAATGGGGGCATATCCTAGCGAGGTGAGACAAACCCTTTAACTAAAATGTATTTGAAGTCACTTGATATAAGTACACTGGTGAGAATGGGTCATGGGTATTCCCTGATTTCTTTATTCTGAAATTAGTGTAAATAGCTCAGATGAGGTAAAACAGCTGAACTCAAAGCATAACCAAATGCTTCTTTTGTTTTTCTATCAAATTAAGAACAACTCACATACATACTAAAATAGGTAACTAAGCGAAGGTTAAAAAAATCCATATAATTAATAAGTTAGTCTGATAGTTCTATTTTCTTTACAGGATTTCTCTGCAGAACAGCATAAGCAATACGTGTTAATGAGACAGTGGGAAAGACTGGAGCAGACCATGGCAAACAGCTATGTAACAGTTCCTGATGCATACTGTCTTGCTGAACCTTTACCTTATTATGGTAAGTTAAACTCTCCGCACAGTAAATAGGTTTTCGCAGCTAGTTGTTCATAATAATGTTCTAATAATATGAATATCCGTTAAAATAACAGAAAACAAAACATTTTTCTTGCCCTTTTAAACCTCACTTGCGGCTAAGTCCACAACTGCTTTTAAATTGTTTTGTCCATATATATTGTTTCCCACACCCAAGGCTGGATCCAAAAAATATATGTATAGTATAGTATGTATATGTATAGTATGGTATGTATATGTAGATGTATAGTATAGTATGTATATGTATAGTATAGTATGTTAAAAATAAATGCATGCAAAAGCATACACCAAAACTGTGCTGCATGAACAAACCCTTTTTGTCAATGCCCAGTATACGGCATGCCACACTTCAGAAAATGTTAAAGTTTCACTGTTCAAAATATAGGAATTGATAGAATTCTACAAACTCACATGTCTTCAGTTATTGTAGTAAAAAAAAAACCCAACAAGGATGCCCTGTCCGAACTTGACCTGAATGTGTGTAGCATGATCTCTATCAAAAGTACTTTGTGTATCCCATTAATTGCTGCTTGTTGTGGAATGTGCATAGTATACTGGATTCACCCATTTCAAACCGAAAAAGCATACTTGACAGATAAAAATAAAACAGGCTTTTGTGGTCTGGAGAAAATCACATTCCAAGTATAAAGTTCAGGATAGAGCAAAAACTGTTCTACAGAAGGAATATATTTTCATGAACGTTTGCTTTGATTTTTTAAAATAAAATATGAAACACCGTCAAACTGTAAATGTAACTAAATGAACATAAACTGTAAATGCACTTCATAAGGAGCTGCCCTGCAGTACACATTTTCTTTTTATAGATGGCTCACAGGGGGTCCAAGGCTATAAAATGCTCCCCTGTATGCCCGGCCCCTTACACTGAATATACTTAAGTACCTGGCTCCCCGCTGTCTGCACCACATCTGGTCCCTGCACTGCTGCTGCTGCTTCTGCCTGTGCGCAGATGAAAACATCCGGTGTCGGGGGGAAGCAGCCAATGACGCAGGGTGTGGGGACCAGGAGCGGCGCAGGGAGTGGGGAGCCAGGTAAGTATATTCAATTTGAGGGATATGGGGATATGGGGGGGGGGGCATTTTATAGTCTTGGATAACCCCTATAAGAAGCCATACTCACCCTCATCGCTGCCATTACTATGTTTCTCCTTACCTTGCTACACTCCACTTCCTAGTCCCAGCTCAACACACTAGATATGCCAGAAAAGACCTACTCAATCAAATACCACCTTAGCAGTGACCAACTTGGTTGCTTCAATGTATGAATAACCACATAATCAATCCAATGCACTAGACTTAATCAAAAATCTCCTACCCTTTGGTGTCTACAGCCCTTATAATGCCCTGTGTATTGCCAGATTACAAACAGACCGTGTGTAGTCTGATCCTGCAGTTGTACTCCCATCTGGTCCCTACTTCTTACTGATTTACATTAGATAGATTGGAGAAGTAGGGGACAGGTGGATGCAAGTATTACTGCAGAATCAGACCACACAAGCTTTAGTTAGTAGGCTGTTACTATAGTAGGCTGTTACTATGGAGATACATACATCTGCATAGCAGCTGTGGACACAAAACAGTAGGAAATATTTGCATCAAGTTTATTTGAAAAGTATTATTTTATACATTATGGGGAAGATTTATACTCTGGGGAATTTTTGTCAGTTTTGCTTGAGTCTGCGTTGTCGTAATTTTTAACATTGCTCGTTGTTTTTTGAAATAACACTTTTGTCTAGAGATGTTACACCAGTTTTTCTGCTACCCCCAGTGGCGTAGCTATAGGGATCGCAGCGGTCGCACTTGCGACCGGGCCCCTAAGCCAGGGGGTCCAGAGGGCCCCCCCTTGCCACTTGCAGGCATTGTTCCCTGTAAGCTGCGCGGGCGCGCAGCTTACTTGGTGCCTACGTTCAGGGCCAGTCCTGGCTGGCTCACCGCTGCAGCCCAGAGTTTATTGTGTATGCCTGTTCCGATAGGGAAGCCCTGCTGTGTTGGGCTCGGAACAGGCATACACCATACTTCCCTTAACGTCCTGACTTTAGCTCGTTAGGACGTTCCTGTGCGGCACTCCCAGCAGGCCCCGCCTCCTCCCTTATGCAAGGAAAGAAGAAGAAGAGAGAACAAGGCCCCAGCCCCCTATACAGTATAATGCCTACACCATGCTGTATAATATACAGTATAATCCGTACACCATGCTGTATAGTATACAGTATAATCCCTACACCATGCTGTATAATATACAGTATAATCCGTACACCATGCTATATAGTATACAGTATAATCTCTACACCATGCTGTATAATATACAGTATAATCCGTACACCATGCTGTATAATATACAGTATAATCCCTACACCATGCTGTATAATATACAGTATAATCCGTACACCATGCTGTATAATATACAGTATAATCCGTACACCATGCTGTATAATATACAGTATAATCCCTACACCATGCTGTATAAAATACAGTATAATCCGTACACCATGCTGTATAATACACAGTATAATCCGTACACCATGCTGTATAATATACAGTATAATCCCTGCACCATGCTGTATAATATACAGTATAATCTGTACACCATGCTGTATAGTATACAGTATAATCCCTACACCATGCTGTATAATATACAGTATAATCCGTACACCATGCTGTATAATATACAGTATAATCCCTACACCATGCTGTATAAAATACAGTATAATCCGTACACCATGCTGTATAATATACAGTATAATCCCTGCACCATGCTGTATAATACACAGTATAATCCGTACACCATGCTGTATAGTATACAGTATAATCCATACACCATGCTGTATAATATACAGTATAATCCATACACTGTGGGGTTATGCTATATATTGTATGGCATGGTTTATGAACTATACTGTATATAATACAGCATGGTGTACAGAGGGGGGGGGCCAAGCTGAACTCTTGCACCAGGGCCCATGAGCCTTTAGCTACTAGAGCAACATTTTTGAAACTTTTAAAAAAGTTGAATTTAATAAATCGGGCGTATACCTACTTGTCAAGGTAACCAGGCCCACTTTTCAAGAGCTGCATAAAATCACAAAAAGTCACACATTTTTCTGAAAAAAATATTGTGGGCCAATATTTGTGACTTAACGGCATAAAACAGACAT
Source organism: Rhinella marina (assembly GCA_900303285.1). NCBI lineage: Eukaryota > Metazoa > Chordata > Amphibia > Anura > Bufonidae > Rhinella > Rhinella marina. Next base: position 155,061 of record ONZH01014133.1, on the reverse strand, counting down.
ACAGAGCTTGATAAATTACCCTCTCTTCCCCCTGATCTGTGTACATGAGACCTAAGTATCATTAAATAAATGTTACGGGTCTTGGAATGCAGTGATGCAAAAACGTTTTGAAAAATTTACAAAGTATAAACTAATTGTTATTACTGTTTTGTTCACATCCCCTTGAGAGTTAATAGACGTTAACCAGTAAGCTATGTGTACCCGAAAAAGGTACCATAAAAAATACAACTTGTCCCGCAAAAAAAAGTCCTCATAGGCTAAATTCACAAAAAATAAAAAGTTATGGCTCTTGGAATGAGACGAGGAGAAAAATGAAAAAAAAAAAAAGGTTGGTTACTAAGACCTTATATGTATACAGGGGGAAGGGGTTAGCATACAAATGTATGCACAGCATACCTTTACAAATGCTATATACAAAACAACCTTCCATTGCAGTAAAGATGAGATGTGTTCACATTATTTCTGGGATGTACAATAAATCATGCCTTATATGTATTTTCATTGCTTTTGTCCATGTCTGATAACATTGCTTCAATGATTGACAGAATGTTGAGGGTCGGAATTTAAGTTTGGCCATTCCCTGCCTGTTCAGCAGAGAAAGTATTACATTGCCAAATGTTTCCTTGTTTGTTTTTGCAGACATCCTGCCAGATCACATTAATTATCAACTTCCAGATTCAGACTTCCAGGCGACTCCATATTGTCAGTATACAAATGTGCCTTATTCTCCTGTGTTGCAATCCTCAACATCTCAATGCCACTACAGCGCATACAGTTTGGAGAATTCATATGGTGATGGGCAATATGTCCTTAGCACATGTGACATGAGTAAGCCACCCTCAAACATGACTCATAGTGTGGAAGAGATGTATCCTACTGTAAAGAGAACGAGAATTAGTCATTCTAGCATCCGGATGAAAGGTCATGAAGAACTTTGTGTTGTATGTGGAGATAAGGCTTCTGGGTACCACTACAATGCACTTACTTGTGAAGGGTGTAAAGGTAAGCAAATGTCCACCTTGTGTAACTTCTTCTAAAACAAGTCACTTCTATGTCCATATCGAAAAGTATAACAACGTTATATGTTAAAAATTTAATTAGAGGTATTGAATTGAATTACCACCATTTGTGGTAGTAAAAGTATAAATTCTACCATAAAATAATAGTATTGAAGGGACTGTCTTGTGTAGAAAAATGATCTTCATGTAACCTAACCTAGGGAATTATGAGTTAAAGAGGACATGTCTGCTTTAATAGTTTCATGCATTCCCCGTGTAATTCTGTAGCATTTATTCTTATGTATGTTGTGCCATTCCTTTATTATTTCTGCTCGATGTTATGAATGAATTGCTAGCAGTCTGCAATAAGGGTACAGAGGGGAGGTAACCATTTGGGGGGGTGTACATGTACAGACTTACTCTATCCAATCAGTGCTGCCATTCTCAGACTGTGTTGGTACACACCCCCAACTGGTTACCACCCCTCTCTAAACTTACTGCAGACTGCTAGCTATTAATTCATAACATCTAGTAGAAATAATAAAGGAATGGCATAGCAAAGAGCTATAAAAATAGATGCTCCAGAATTATGATTACATGGGGAATGTATGAAGCTATTAAAACAGACATGTCAGGAGAGGGGAGAGGTCCTCTTTAACAGAGGAGGACCTCATCTCTTTGCCAGAGTAGAGAGTAGGAGTACATAACGTATCCAGTCCTGGAACATCTGTCTTGTCCTGCGTTACACAGACAGCTTAGTGAGTTGAATGGACACTGTGTAATGTTAAATCTCCCCTGTGGTGGTGCTGCAGGGAGATTGAACACTTGCCAGGTTTCCTCACAGATTGCAGCTGATCGCAGTGATAAACCAATGCTTTAAAACATTTCTATGTTAGTGGTAACAACATTTACTTCACTGCTATTCAGCAATGGTTTAGTTTAGTATATTGAGCCCAACCTTCTTAGACACTATCTAAAGATTCGGATTAACTGCTGTCACACCAGTATTTTTGGGCTTTAACCCCTTAGTGATCACTAATAAACCATTTTATGGCAGTCCCAAAGGGCCTTAGGCCCCATTCACACGACTGTGTGAATAAGGCCGTATTTATTCTGCAATATTGCGGAATAGATGCAGCCCCATTCACCTCTATGGGAGCGGGGAGCTAGCTACGTGCCGCGGCTCCGCTGAAAAATATGAAGCATGTCCTATACTTGTCCGCATGCACGGACAAGTATAGGCATTCTGAATGGGGCCGTCCGGCGTGTGTTACGAGCGGTGCGGAACACAAGCCGGGCGGCCCCCGTATTATTGGGGATCCGCAATAATGTGGACTCGCAATAATACGGTCGTGTGAATGGGGCCTTAGGCTGGGCTCCCGTGTAGCGTTTTGTTCTATTATACATGACAGAAAAAAAAAAGTCGCTATGCCGCAATAACTCTGTTATAGTGGAATACTATAATGGAATTTATAACGCTGGTGAGAACCCGCCTTAAATAGTAAAAAAAAAGTAAAAAAAAAAAGTTTTACTAAATTAAAAACTCAAGTTAAAAAAAATACACCTTTTTTTACTGAAAAAAAAAACAAAAACGTTTTTTAATAAAAAAATTAGCAAAAATAAAATCCCCTCCACATTTGTATTTGGTATTGCTGCATCCATAAGAACTCGCACTACGCAATTATCATGTAATTTATCCTGAACAGTGAACACCGTAAAAAAAAATAAAATAAAATGCTAGAATTGCTGTTTTTTGCTTATTTGCCATGAAAGCTACAAGGCATCCCACAAAAATCAAGCCTTCAGCTCCGTAGAAAGAAAAATAAAAGACTTATGGGTCTTGCGATGTGGTGATGCAAAAACATACAGTGGCAGCATTGTTGTTTTTTCCCACCCCCCTCCCAGAAAGTGTGAAGAAAAGTTAATCAGTAAGTTCTGTGTACCCCAAAATGGCTGAATGAAAAATAACAACTTATCCCATAAAAACAAGCCCTAATATGACTAAATCGATGGAAAAATAAAGAAATTATAAGCCACGATGGGCCAGCCCCTTTAAACCCTGCTTCAAGTGGGGCTTAGTAGGAAGCCAGTAGTCCCATGGTATAAGCCAGGGATCTCAAACTCGTAGCCCTCCAGCTGTTACAGAACTACAATTCCCATCATGCCTGGACATTCTTCGGCTACCAGGGCATGCTGGGAGTTGTAGTTTTGCAACATCTGGAGGGCCACGAGTTTGAGATCCCTGGTATAAGCAATTAAATGACTGCAGTCTAAAAAAGTTTTTTTTAATATGAAACAACATATTTAAAAAACTGAAATCACTTGTTTCCCAATTTTAAATAGAAAAATTTAAGTCTAATATAATGTGATTTATTTTTCCATCACATTATACACTGCTCGTTTCCATGGTTATGACCATCCTGTAATCCAGTAGCGGCGGCCTTGTTGCACAATATTGGAAAAAAAAACGCTGTCCGGGACCTCAGGAGTCCAGCACTTTTTCCCATAATGTGGATTGCAGAGTGGTCGTAAACATGGAAACCAGCAGTGAATAATGAGATGGAAAAATTAAACTAGCCAGCAAAGCAAGCCATATGGACAATCACAATACATTAGTAAGTGCCTTGTATTAACGTTCTAAATGCCATTTGCTAAAGTGAGACAACCCCTTTAAGTATTGATGATCCAAAACAATCTGGTCAATAAAAGGTAATCCCTTCCTGACCACTCCACGTAAATATATGTCAGCAGTGTGAGAGGGGTGTATGCAGCAGCTCATGAGACAGCAGTGTAATACAGCTGACAGCCATCTATTAGCTAACTCTAATCCTGAACTCCATTCTGCACCAAATCAAGGGGTGCTGAATGGTTGTTATGGCACCCTCGGCCTTGTAAAGGCCCCTATATCTGACATAGTAAACTGCCTATTAAAGAGGTTGTCCCATCTGGGCCTTTAATGGCCCATATGGGAGTAGCTGCATTAAGCTCCAGCCTGAGATGGAGTCTTCTCTGAGATTTAAGTATTGATGACCTATCATTAGAATAGGTCCTCAATATCACATCAGAAGTTGTTCGATTCCCAGGACCCCTGCTGATCAGCTGTTTGCAAGAGCTATGGCGACCAAAACAGGCACTGGAACTACACAGCTCCGTCCACTGTGTAGTTTGATAACTATGAAATAGTATTTTATTAGAGAAAAAAAAGCTTCTTTCTCCACTTGGATTTGTAGTGTCACTAAGAGATCAGGTTACAACTGCTGCCCACAAATCTATATTGAGGGCAGAAAGAGAAGGGATGACCTGCATTCAGAAAAGATGCTGCTGTTTCGAGTAAATGTTTTACTGTCTCATCCGAGCACTGGATTCACAGCTGCGCTGCCAACTACTGCTGTAGAATGTACACCATGATGTTGCTACTGAGTGTATGTGAGAGTTGAGGGAACAGGGTCTTGTGCTCTCTTTGTGCTGTGTATGGAAGACATCATAGTAGTTAGACTACACTCATAGTACAGTACACTTTCTGAAAATGTTGTACAGCAATTAAACAAAACCTTCGCTCATCAATTACTTTCTACCATATCCCTCACTGCTGTATTACTGGCTGTTTGTATTGAAAGGAACATTCATAATTCTGCATGTTTCAAGCCATAAACCTGTTTATCACATGTCAAGGGGCAGATGTTTATAATCTGGTAGTACACAATAAAGTTTCCCATTCACTGACAACACTGAAAACAGAGATTGTAAAAAAAGGGGGGAAATAGGTTAAAAAATGAGGGGATGAGGGAATAGGAAGAAGTGCTAAGGGACTATCAGTCTCATTGAGTGGGCTTATGCCGTAACAGGTAGTGTGTGAGGCCGCTCCCAGAAGTATAGGCAGTACACAAGTGGACTGCAATATAATGTGAGGAAAAAAGAAAAAGGAACAGTGCAGGACCCCTTTAAATGATGAGCCTGGAGAGGGACCTATAGGGGCGCCAATATAATAACCACGTTACAGTGAAGATTTAGTTAGCATTATAGTTGTATAGATGGCCTAAGATATGGGCAGGAATTATTAAAATAGTGGTAAGGCTGGAGGATAAAACAAAAATCAAGCAAAAATAAAAGCATATGAGAATAAATGTATAGAATTAAAAATAGAAATAAAAATAAAAGCTTACTTCACTAGGTAGGGAGGTACAGGATAAAGGATGGTCACAGGGCTCCAAATTAATTCAGGAAGTCTTTATTTAAAACACAAAGCTCGACGTGTTTCGGGGAGAGATTCCCCTTTTTCAAGAGCACCGCTTCAGTAAAACTTGTAATTCATATATTTAAATCTTCACTCTTTCTGACTTCAGTTGTATAAGAGGTCCATTCTTAAGTGACTGATAGCAATCCCCGTGTAAGTGTGTATACTGAATTAGCTGTCATTCACTGGAAAGTTGTGCACTCATAAACAGCAGATGTTTAAATAAATAAAATTACATTTTTTTCTAAATCTATACCCACAAAACTAAATATATAACCTGCTTAGCCCCCCCCCCATAACATGCTGTCTGCAGATTGCACCGCATTTCGTGGTGACTCATTCTTTTTAAATAGGACCTGTAATTCTCCTGATATGTCTGTTTTACTAAGTACCTGTATTCCACTTGAAATGAAAATTCATATAAACTCTAGGTCAGTGGTGGTGAACCTATGGCACGGGTGCCAGAGGTGGCACTCAGAGTCCTCACTGTGGGCACCCACAACCTGGAAAAAGTCTGTGGTGTAGAACTATGCCTTAGACTTTTCCTGCACTTTATTAGCACAGGGCGCACTATGAACGGCACAGGCAGAGCATTGAATGTAGGCAGGCTATTATAGCTAAATGATAAAGTACATGGAAGATTTACTATACTGGACTGTAGTATTCAGGTTAACTTGCTGTGTTGGCACTTTGTGATAAATAACTGGGTTTTGGTTTACAGTTTGGGCACTCAGTCTGCAAAAGGTTCGCCATCACTGCTCTAGGTTGTGTCTTTCATATATTATTCCTTCCATACGTTTATAAATAAAGGTACAATTGGATGTTACCTGTTTGGGTGATGGTGGTGGTGGGGTATCCATTTAACACCAGAAATACTGTTAAGATAGTTTCAGACAGTGCAGGGACACATCCCCAACTGGTAGCACCCAGCTGTACCTTTAGGCCACCTGCACGAGTGCATATCTGCACCAAAATCTGCAATGTATAATTACGGCTATTGGTGCGGATTTGATGTGGTTTTGCCGCAGATCTCATCCTTCCATTGAAAAAGGTGAAACCCGCAGCTAAAACCGCAAACATAATTGACATGCTATTTATTTTGAAATCCGCACAGCAGGTCAATTTCTGCATGGAAAAATCTGCAAATTGTACATGTGATTTGTGTAATATCACTTTGCTAGTACTGTAACAGGTTGATTTTTTTTTCCACACGAGAATCTATGTGGAAAACCGCATGTATACCATGGCGTGTGCAGGTGGCCTTTGGCTACTTTCATATCTGCGTTTTTTCTGGATCCAGCATCCAGCGTTCAGCAAAAACGCATCCAGTATATAATACAACCGTCTGAATCCGTTCAGAATGGATCAGGTTGTATTATATCCCAAATGAACAAGACGGATCCGTCACTAAATTCATTGTAAGTCAATGGGCGCCGGATCTGTTTTCTTTTTCGTGTCTGAAAAAAACGGATCCATCACCATTGAGTTACATCGTGTTTCATGACGGATCCGTCTTGATCACTATCCAATGACGCACTCAAATATACTGCTTGCGGCGCTTTTGTGTGTGTCATGGGACCGCAACGAAACGCATTCTGGTGCACTCCGTTCCCTTCAGTTCAGTACCCATTGACAATTTGAATGGGGACAAAACTGAAGTAGTTTCCTCTGCTTTTGAGATCCTATGACGGATCTCAATAGCGGAAAGGGAAAACGCTGGTGTGAAAGTGGCCTTAGGGTACAGCCAGATGTTCAGGTTTCCTGATGCTTTTGGAAGCCAAAACCAGGAGTGGATTATAAAAGTAGAGAAAGTATTAAAGAGGCTCTGTCACTAGGTTGTAACCTATGTATTTAAATACATAGGTTACAAGTCCTAGTGACAACTTTTAAAATCATACCTTTCATGCAGAGTTCTGCGCAGCGGTCGCATAGAAATCTAAACTTTAAAACATATGCAAATGAGCCATCGGAGCACTGGGGGGCGGCCTCTTTCCTCTGGAGCACCGCTCCTTCACCGCCCCCCGGGCACAAGGCACGTCCCCTGTCTCTAATCTCTAATCAGAAGAGAAGACAGCGCTTGCAGTGTAGCCCGGGGGGGGGGCGGTGAAGGAGCGGTGCTCCAGAGGAAAGAGGCCGCAATATTGCAGAATAGATGCCGCCCCATTCACCTCTATGGGAACGGGGAGCTGCCGCACGGAGCTAGCTACGTGCCGCGGCTCCGCTAAAAAATATGAAGCATGTCCTATACTTGTCCGCATGCACGGACAAGTATAGGCATTTTGACTGGGGCCGCCCGGCGTGTGTTCCAAGCGGTGCGGAACACGCGCCGGGCACCCCCGTATTATTGCCCGCAATAATACGGTTGTGTGAATGGGGTCTATAAGAGTAGATGTTCTAAAATTGTTATTGCAGGGCGAATGCAAGTAGTTACTAAAAGACACGTCGGGAGAGGTCACAGGTCTTCCTTAAACCCTCAAATGGATTAAATAAATCCAGCAGAATTTTAATATTGAAAGCAGCTGTGTGTATTAATGTAGGAAATGACATGAAAGTTACTCAACACTACAATTTCCAATGTGAATTGTATTAACAGTTGTAATTTAATATTCATCATATGGTGTATGACTATATTATATTTTGCAGGTTTTTTTCGTCGTAGCATTACAAAAAATGCTGTTTACAGGTGTAAGAATGGCGGACACTGTGAGATGGACATGTACATGCGGCGGAAGTGTCAAGAGTGTCGATTGAAGAAGTGTAAGGCTGTTGGCATGCTTGCAGAATGTAAGTATACATTTTACATATATTTAAATGTTTACTGTAATTTCATGTAACTTTGCATGAATCTATACTACAGGCAAATATAAGAAACGTAATATATCTTATCAAAGAAAAAAAAATAACTTTCTACAGTTATCAGCTGTTTCTCCCACCTTCCCTTTCTTAACAAACTTTTTCTCTAAAATTTGTGAGAAATCCATCTTATGAGACAAAGACTGCTTGCTCACTGGGGGATCAGGTTATGTCATCCCATGGAAGTCTACGGAGAGGGGAAGGGAGGAGGTGGGAGGATGTGGAGACAGAAACAGAGAGACTAATTAGTGATGATTCAGCAGATTCAGAAGCTAATAAGTAATTGTTATCTCTCACTCCAAGTGCTTTATTCACATTTATACTGCTCAGTACTTCTCATAAATGTGCCATATGGTGCTTCTGAGTGAGAGAGGATTAGAAAGCAGAATCTGCTGTCTCTACGTGTGGAGATGGAGATGTAATGAGCAGCTCAGAGACAACTGAGAAATTGAGATGCACCATGAAATGGAGAAAATGCTAAAAAGTAATACATTACTCTACATCACTCTGATTTTGCCGCATATGTGGTGGTAAACTGCTCTATGAGCACGTGGAAGTGGTCAAAGAGAAAGGAGTGTCACATGGATTTTGGAGGCAGATTTTGCTAGAATAAGAGACCCTGATGTACTTCATACAGTGGAAACCCTCAAAATGTGACCCCATTTTGGAAATTATACCCTCAAAGAATATATTAAGGGGTGTACTGAGCACTATGCGTTTTACAAATTTTGGAAACACTTGGCTGTGAAAATGAAGTTTTATTTCTTCTAGCCCCAAATTTTTCATTTTCACAAGGGATAACAGGATAAAAAGCACCCATTTTCTCCCGAATATGGCAACACCCCATATGTGGTGGTAAACTGCTGTAGGGGCACATGGCAGGACTCAGAAAGGAAGGAGTGCCATATGGCTTTTGCACTGCGGGTTTTAATGGAGTGGTCTATGCGTGCCATTGGTTTTTATTTTTTGAGTGAATGAGTCTTGGAGTGGAGGTTCATTTTTTGAAGGATGAGCTGATGTTTTCATTGGTACCATTTTGGGGGATATATGACTTTTTGATCGCTCAATATTATGCATTTTGTAAGGCAAGGTGACAAAAATGACTGTTCTGGCATAGTTTTTATTTATTTTATTTTTACAGCGTTCACCTGACAGAGTATATCATGTGATATTTTTATAGAGCTGGTTGTTACGGACACGGCGATACATGATATGTCTATAATTTTTATTTTTGTTAAGTTTTACACAGTAAAAGCATACAATCTTGTTTTTGTGTTGCCTTTTATTTTTCTGGCGATTGTATTAGCCAGGGTCTCATTTTTTGCAGGATATGATTACGATTTGATTGGTACCATTTGACAGGGGGCGCTTCGCCCTCGAAACGCATGACCGTGTCTTATTAAAATAATGGTGATGGTTCCATCACTCTTTTCCTATCAGGCTTATATGGAAGGCAGCCACGATGCCTATGGCTCTCCAGTAGATGATGCCTATGGAAGGCATCAGGCATCAGCCTTGCCTTCGTGGTGACGGAGACCCGATGGACACAGAGACCAGACATGGATACAGCACATACCGCGGTCAACACTGACCAATGCATTGCGAGAGTTAATACGTCTGCATCAGTGTTTTCACCGATGCCGGCACGTACAGCAGGTGTCAGTCTATCAGTGACTGCAAGACCCCTTCCGATGATCGGGCAGACGCAGCTCCTGAACCTGTCCGATCAGCTGTATGGTGCTGGGATTTGAGGTACAGTTCCCAGCACTGTACATATATGGCGCTGGTATCCTACTGGTTAAACAAGCAATTCTCATTTTTTTTTTACTCTCTCTGTGGCCGCAGTCCCTGGTAAAAGTAAAATAATTTATGCATTTTTGTATCTTTCATTACCTTTTAAAGTCTGAATTAAAAAAATTGTTATATAGTACATTGATCGTGTCCTGTTTTATGTGCTAGGTTTGTTAACTGAAGTACAATGCAAGTCAAAGAGGCTCAGAAAAAACTGTAAGCAAAACAGTTCAGTATACTGTAATGTGAAAATGGAAGATGATGCAAATGACAGCAGACAAGTTTCATCAACTACAAAGTTAGCAAAAGTGAGTAAATATCTTATTCTACTCGACATGAAAAAAAATAATCCAGAGAGACACATACCGGTAATCTAAATTGGAAACAAACGTAACTTCAGTAAGATGAACTAAAGCAGGTTACCAAAATTATCACTTTTCCACATCACTTTAAATGAATCTTAGTTTATGATTATCATGCACAAATATTAAATTGCCATTTCTATTCCAGCAAGCAGTAACACGACTAGAACTGACAGCTGAAGACTGCAAGATGATTGATCATATAGTTACGGCATATCAAAAATACAGCTCTCCAGTAGATGAACACAAATTATTTGTAAGTCCTCAATGTGTTATCTTTCATATTTCACATAACAGACCAGGGCGGCCATCAGGGCAGTACTGGCGATACTGCAGTCAGGGGCCTGGCGCTGCTGGGGGGGCCAGGGTCCAGTCACTTCAAGTCTCTGACATTGGCAGCCTCATTAATATTTACTTAAAACAATACTAACGAAGCTGCGTGGCCCTTGAGCTCAATATGGGTTGAAGGAGGGATCTTCGTGCAGCACATAGACTTCTAATAAAGAAAGAAATCTACAGGTCTTTGGTGGAATTTAAAACCTAGACCTTCTGTACAGCAGGCAGAAGACTTACCCTTACAGTACAGACCAGCCATGTTGGAAAGATAGCACTTTATTTGCTTAAAAAGCTATTTTCTTCACAAACATGACTTAAAATAAATAGTATATTATCAAAACGAAGGAAAAAATATTGTGCAATTTTTTATTTACATTGCTTACCGATCACCATAAATATTGTGTTCACTAAATTGTATGGGCTATTATAATTACAGGGATACTGAATACTTTTTTTGTACGTTTTTTGTAACATTAAAATCACAGTAATATTGAGCGAAACGAGCTTCAGATCAGAGATCTGAAGTCGACAGCTTTAACGCTATCTCCATAAACCATTAAAATGTATTGCCTCTGTGTGGGCACAATTTGTCTCACCCAAAGTTGTGCAAAAATTCGGTGAATTAATCACATCTGCGTCTTAAAAAATATTTTAAAATAGCAATCCGAAGTCGCGTTTGGTATTGAGGTACCAGCTAGTAACAAACCCGACTTCGGATTGCTATTTTAAAATGTTTTTAAAGATGCAGATGTGATTACCGAATTAATTCACAGAAGCCTTGGGGGACTTCAGATAAGAATTTTGCCTACATTGAGGCAATACATTTTAATGCTGTATGTGGAGACATTAAAACCGAAGTGTCTGAACGAATCGACTTTGGATCTCTGATCTGAAGCTCGATTCGCTCAACACTACTTCACAGAATAGAAAGGCTCTGTATTAAAGGCCTGTAGTGAAAGTTCATATCCACCGTGTAGTTCTTTGCTGCAGACTGCTCTAACCATTTCCCTCTTATCAGCAGTTATTTGCACACTAGCACTTTTTCATCATTTTACCGTCCATATTTTGGCTGTAAATTTTTAATAAAAATGCTTATAGGAAGTAATAAGAGCAATAAAACCTTTACCAGCAGACAGATATTATCCCTTTTTTTAATGAGACAAGTTATAAACTGTACTATATTCACACAATGGAATATAAAGCTCTATATACAGAGAGAAAAATAAAAATAAAATAGTGTTCCTATGGAATGCTGTCCTCCAAGGAGATAGTAATATTCTCATGAATCTGGTATTTCTTGCTCCTGGGCAGGTAGTCTCTCTTGGGAGAATGGGTACAAATGTCTATTCACTGAATTATCAGGAGAATTGCTTAGAGATGCTGTGAACAGAAGGTAATCTTTTCTCTCTCCATTAAGTGAAATGACTAATGGATAATTCGTTTTATAATCCCTGTTCATTAGCATATATTTATACCACTTATTATATGTCAATTCAGTCCTAAATATTGATTTTTTTTAATCAGATCTGGCATCAGAGTATGCTGTAAGGACTTCACAAACAATACTCTGCTATTTTGGCTAACAGTAGCAGTCAGAGAATATACTGGATACATAGCTTATGAGTCTGGTGTATTTATTAGAAGCAAGAACCTCCACCCTTTGCTTTATAAATTATATGTTCTGTGTATTCTTTGATTTAGCCAAATGGCACATTATTTTTTGTACCATTTTGGCTAATAGGAGAACTGACCTGTTTCCATACTGTGTTGCTCTTGAGTAGGACAGCATAACCTGATGACAGATATGCTTTTAAATTACCGTTCCATTTTTTCTATACCTCAACATTTGACAGGAAAAACTAATTCTATATAGTTTTCATTGTTAAAATATCTATTTGCTTCCACTCATTTTTTTGTAGTGCCAGTTTCATACAACCATATTATGGTCACATTTTAATGCATTTATACAACATCGAAATGCAGCAAAATGTATTGTATTCTAAATACAACAGTAAAATCAGAATCAGGAACGGTTTTGTCACAGTATATACCCTAAAATGCAGCTTACTCAGGAATCCACAAGTGAGCCATATGTTTAGTTAACAAATTTGTGTGGTCAAAAACATATTATAGTAGTATTAAAGGGAACCTGCCACCTCCTATAGACTAAAAAAACTGTCAGCAGTACCTTAATTTAGGGACCAGTGTCATGCTAATGAAGATCTTCATATGGAGAAGTGATTCCTCTAACTGTCACAAATCGATCTTTTAATCCTCTTGAGCGCGCTGTCTTGAGTCAGCTTGAAGTCAAGGGGGCAGTGGCCTCCTTGCTTCAAGTCAAGCAAACCACTCCCCTCTTGCTGTTGACTGACAGGTTGCCATTGGGCCGGGGATCGCGCAAGTCTCGCGCATGCGCGATGCGCAATTTGTTCCTGCGCGATCCCGGCTCCGGCTGTTCAGTTTACCAGAGGTCACGCTCACCCTGAGGAAATGCACGCCCAAGCGTACGGCCAGGCGGTAGGACGCTGTCAGTGACCCCTTGCGTGCGGGGACGGCGGGCACGCTCTGGCAAGCACGTTCGCTTGCTTCTGCGGCGCATGCGCAGTATACAGAAAAGCGTCGGCAAACTGAACAGCCGGAGCCGGGATCGCGCAGGAACAAATCGCGCACCGCGCATGCGCGAGACTTGCGCGATCCCCGGCCCAACGGCAACCTGTCAGTCAACAACAAGAGGGGAGTGGTTTGCTTGACTTGAAGCAAGGAGGCCGCTGCCCCCTTGACTTCAAGCTGACTCAAGACAGCGCGCTCAAGAGGATTAAAAGATCGATTTGTGACAGTTAGAGGAATCACTTCTCCATATGAAGATCTTCATTAGCATCACACTGGTCCCTAAATTAAGGTACTGCTGACAGTTTTTTTTAGTCTGTAGGAGGTGACAGGTTCCCTTTAAAGAACCTAGCGTCTTCTGTTAGGTAAGGCATTAATTGATGTATACAACAGTAGCTATGTTAGAAAATTATTGTCCTGATTGATGTTATTCATACTTTTAGTTTTAAAGGGGATAACCAGACCCTTGACCGATCCCCTTGATGCTCCCTTGCTGCTCCCTAGGCCCCCAACAGTCTCTGTATTATGGCCTCCAGTGATAAGGTTTCTGCCATTGGTTGCAGCAGTACCACATCGTGTCAAAACATCATCGTAGGAAGTCAGAGACCGGCAGGGGACTCAGTGGCTTGGGAGCAGCGGGTGATCAATAAGGTATTACTCAGTTTGTTATTTTATAGCATTCTAAGCTTTGGGTAAATATATCAAGGGTCTGGACAAATTCTATATCAGGGGACCTGAACATGGGATCAGCTTATTACTTGCAATTGATGGGAGATTCGCTATGTTCCTATGGAGCCCTGCCACAGGCTGGGCACCATAGGAACAAACCTGAAGCAGGCCTTGGTTTCCTCAGAGGGACTGAGGCTGCCACAGCAACCAAACAACTCCCTTGATCTCAGTGGTGGAGAGCTATTCGGACCCTCTCAGATGCTGTGGTTGCAATTGAATACGGCATTATTGACAATCACTGACTTTACTTCCAGGTGTCTGCTGTGTAAAACAGCAGGTTTCGGGGGTCTATGGCACATGCTCATCTTCTAAACGGGCACCATCTATAAAGACCTGACATGTGCCATACATGTAGCCACATGTCGTGAATAGGTTAAAGGTGTTTTTCGGGGAAAGAATATTCATGACCTATCCTCAGGATAGGTCATCAATATCAGATTTGTGGGAGTTTTACATCCAGCACCTCTGGCACTCCAGTGAATGCTGCGTCCTCCTCACCGCACACCAAGCACTATCACTGTACACTGTATAGTAGCTGTGCTTTGTACTACTCCCAGGCCTATTCAGTTGAATGGGACTGAGCTGCACATAAGCCATGTGACCAATGAATGTGACATTAATGGCCCAGTCTCTTCAGCAGGGGTGCCGGAAGTCGGAGCCCCACCAATCTTATATGGATGATCTATCCTGAAGATAAGTATTTTAGCCCTTTAATGTGTACGAAGCAATATATTTGCAATGGGTGGAACAATTATAACCCACCAAGCCATACAGCCTAGTGATACTTAATGGGACAAACTTGACCAATATTTTTGTCATTGATGCAGATTACATTCCATAGTGATTATTCTGGTCTTCTTATAAGGTTCATAAGCATGTGCATTAATATTAATGTAATTTTTCATTTTGTCTCAGCTAGAAGAATCAGCAAATCCAGAAGAAATATTCTACCACATCTCTGAAGCAGCTGTAATGCATGTGCAAGTTCTTGTAGAATTCACAAAAAGGCTCCCAGGTATGTTCTTTTTTATTCCACTGGACAACATTTATGCTTTAGCTAAAAACAGGATTGGATCTACACTAAGTTTTAAAATAAAGGCATTAGCCATTTGAGAATCCCACTTCAAATGCTCTTGGTCCTATTTTGATATGTGCCCCCATTGTGGAGAAATTAGCTTTTTTATTTTAATCAAATTAGCCCATGGGTACAATGAGGGCGTTGCCATTGCACGCAGAAGCTCCACCCACTCTCTTCTAGGCCATGCCCCCACCACTTTAATTTACAGGACCAGGTAGTAAAGATGTACTCACAGTTGGCCACAAAGTCTTGCATCAATTTTGCGGAACGGGTGGTGATCCATTAATTTCAATGGGGCTGCAAAACATGAGGACAGTACCCCGTGTGCTGTACGCATCTATAGTTCCATTCCGCGGCTCCGCAAAAAAAGAATGCGACAAGAATAGGCATTTCTATCAGCTAGTACCCGTGTTTTGCGTATCTGCAATTTGCGGACCGCAAAACACTTACGATCATGTGAATGGGGCATTCCAGGACAACCTAAAACTTGAGAGCCTCTTATCCACTTCTTTCCTCACAATTGAATGCATTTATGTTTTCAGTATATGTAGCTATAGTGGAACCAGGGGAAGCTGCTGCTTTGGGGCTGGAACTCAGAAAGGGTCCACCCAGGAGGAGTACTAAAATATTTTATTTTCAGGGTCCTCTCAACAATATTATACAATGACATTATATACAGAGACTCTGTAGGAAACAGATGGAGCAACTGCCGGGCCTTGTCTGATAAAGCGATCTTGACTAGTCAGTGGGGGATGCATGGGAGGAGTGGGGGATGCATGGGAGGAAGGTTTTGGGAAGAAGTTGCTGGGGAGGAGTCCCTTTCAAAAAATTTTTGTGGGGGCCAGTCATTTCTAGTTACACCAATGTATCATACCCCAGAAGACTGCATATAAATATCTTTAGCTGATATTCTGTAATTAATGTATCTTACTTTATTTCCAGGGTTTGACATTCTGGACCATGATGATCAAATTGCACTTCTAAAGGGATCCACTGTTGAAGCTATGTTTTTACGTTCTGCACAAATATACAATCAACAAGCAACAGGGTGCTCACAGCTAGATAATGGTAATTCACCCTGAGGTTTGCTACCTTATTTTATTGGATTCAGGTAGATTTATCTTAAATGGCTCCTGCGATGGCAACACATAGAAACTACTAGATTGAGACTAGAAGCTCAATAGTTACATGGAGGGGATTATCCTCAACCATGACCCTATGCACTAACAGTCAATGCAAGCAGTGCTGCAGTGACAAGCTCAGTCCACTATAAAGTAGACAGAGATGTCTGCTTCCGATGCCGGTGCAATCGCCGAACTGCGGGGTTGCGCATGTTCACTCCCCATTGATTAGCTTGTGATGGCCATATCTTTTTGTGCCTGAAAGTCATTTACAAGGCAGTATTGTTTTGCATGAGGCTAGTTACACACTAGCGTTTAGTATCTGGCAGGCTGCTCCTGCAGGTAACAGCCTGCTGGATCTCTCTGCATTTTGGCATCGCTGGAGGCTGGAACATCCCTGTCCGACCCCATTAACTACAATGGGGACCGGCGGAGATCCGGCATTGCACCAAATATACATGCATCGGTTTCTTGACATATTTGCTGAAATGGGGCGGGATCTCTGCTGGTCCCCATTATAGTTAATGGGGCCAGATGGGGATATTCAACCTTGCAGCAATACCGGAATGCAGGGAGATAGGGCAGGATGTTCCTTACTGGAACAGCCTGACAGATCCTAAACGCTAGTGTTCAGCTAGCCTAAGCTATATAAACTAACACTGCTATTCTATTATTAGCAATCTATTTTATTTAAAAAGATAAAAACATATCAATGCAAACGTTATTTTCTAGGGCTTGCAAAATATCAGAACCACACAGGAGAATACTACCACATTCAGGATTTTGACAGATGTCCTCTATATTCTCTTGAACCCAATCCTCAGCAAAATACTCAAACATTTAATACAGGTATGGTTGTCTATGTTTGGAATCTGCAAGCATATACCTATTTATGTACAGTTATAACTTTTTACAAATCTATCAAGCATTAAAGAGGTTTCTCCATAAAAGTGTTTTATGGCATGTTGATAGATCTAACTCCATCCTGTTCTTGGGAATCATTAGGGTTCCAGTGGCTGGGCCCCCAGCAACTAGCATGTTATCAAACACTTTTGTAAAAAAAATTCCAAATTTTATTTTATGTAATCTGGCTGTGGAACTGACAAAGATAGCTAAGGTGGTAAATGTCAATTGTCGGGTAACCCTTCAAGTCCCTTAAATTGTAATTACAAAAGTAAGGTGCAATTATAAAACCAGGTGCTGGTTTGAAAAAGGTAGAATATTTTTCATGGCACAACCCCCTTAAGAGGTGCCAATGTAACAAGACTGATAATGTTATTCACTTCAAGTAAGTGGGTCTAAGGCTAGGTTTACACATTAAGGTTTTTAATGAAGTTTTTTAAGCCAAAGCCAGGGGTGGGTTCTAAATGAGGACAGGACTTTATCATTTATACGAGTCCTCAGACTCATTCCTGACATTGGCTTAAAATTGCATAAAATAAACTGAAAGTTTAAACCCAGGCTTCATATGATGGCTGACTGGCGTCATTAGCACATGCATGTGGTTTCAATAGCTTTAGACTAATTTTCAGTCTCCGCGGGCCGGTTGCAACCTTGTCCACTCGCGATGGCCAATGGCTGTGCAAATCTGCCAGTTAACAGAGGTATTACCATCAGGCTGAGGCCCGGCATTATAATGTAGCTGCAATTTGCATGCAGTCTATATTTGTTTAATCTAGTGTGCACTGTAGTGTTCTCCTTGAATGGAGTTCAATGTATTTTGCCCCATTACATGCAGAATTTGACTGCTGGGCAGTACACTATGCACTTCTGGTCACTCAGCACCTCTTGACAAATCAGCGTTGTTGAGAGGAGACACCATGGGAGTTAGGTATTTAGACTTTTTGAGGTGTAAAGGTTTTTTGCCCATAGTAACCAATGAGACCACATTATTTGTTTTTTTTTTTAACTACACTGGAAAAATAAAACCTTAAGGGGTCTTTCACACGAGCGGATCCTGTGCGTGGAATCCGCTGCATAAAAGAGAGACAAGACCTGTTCTGAACAGCAGAGACACGGAGCATTAACATGACTGATAATGCTCTGTGCCCCTCTGTGATCTTTTTACTACAAAATCACAGTGGCAACTTTATCACTTTATCACTGTGATTTTGTAGTAAAAAGATCACAGAGGGGCACAGAGCATTATCAGTCATATTAATGCTCCGTGTCTCTGCTGTCTGGCATGGGGCTTGGCTCTCTTTCATGCAGCGGATACCACGCACAGGATCCGCTCGTGTGAAAGACCCCTAAATGCTACATTCATGAAATGCTGTGTTTTATGTTGCAGATCTCACTGAAGAATTTATTACTCCACTGTTCAACTTTTATAGAAGTATGGGCTCTCTTAATGTGACTGATGCAGAATATGCTCTACTCTCTGCAATAACTGTGTTCTTTTCAGGTGCGTAAATAACATAGTAACATAGTAACATAGTTTATAAGGCCGAAAAAAAGACATCTGTCCATCCAGTTCGACCTGTTTTCCTACAAGTTGATCCAGAGGAAGGCAAAAAAACCCTGTGCGGTAGAAGCCAATTTTCCTCACTTTAGGGGAAAAAAATCCTTCCCAACTCCAATCAGGCAATCAGAATTACTCCCTGGATCAACAACAACCCATATCTAGTAACTATAACCTGTAATATTATTACCCTCCAGAAATACATCCAGGCCCCTCTTGAACTCTTTTAGTGAACTTACCATCACCACCTCCTCAGGCAGAGAGTTCCATAGTCTCACTGCTCTTACCGTAAAGAATCCTCTTCTATGTTTGAGAACAAACCTTCTTTCCTCCAGACGCAGAGAATGTCCCCTCGTCATGGTCACTGTCCTTGGGATAAAGAGATCATGGGAGAGATCTCTGTACTGACCTCTGATATATTTATACATAGTTATTAGATCTCCCCTCAGTCGTCTTTTTTCTAAAGTGAATAACCCTAATTTTGATAATCTTTCTGGGTCCTGTAGTCCACCCATTCCAGCTATGACTTTAGTTGCCCTCCTTTGAACCCTCTCCAGCTCTGCTATGTCTGCCTTGTTCACAGGAGCCCAGAACTGTACACAGTACTCCATGTGCGGTCTGACTAGTGATTTTATCCTCTTATCTGTCCTTATGTCGGTGGTATTATAGCAATGCTATTGTTGGATAAATATATTTAAAAAAGCATCCATTTTTGTGTCACTAACAGATCGTCCGTTCTTGAAGAACAAGAATGGTGTTGAAAAACTGCAGGAGCCACTTCTCGTAGTTTTACATAAATATTCAAAGATTTATCATCCAGAAGACCCACAACATTTTGCACGACTGATTGGACGCCTGACTGAGCTAAGGACCCTTAACCACAATCACTCAGAAGTACTATTATCTTGGAAAACCAGAGATACCAAGCTTACCTCATTGCTTTATGGTGGTTGGGACTTCCACTAAGTTTTTCACTGAAATCATCATTTCAATCACCTAATTTATGGAAATGCATCTGTTAAGATGTTGGACACTGTTTTGTGACACACAAAGCAAAGGTGAAAGTGCCTCCGCACATTTGACTGTCTGAATTTACGTTTTTTTTAACTCTTTGAAGTCATTCTGTTTCAATATGGCTGTCCAAAGAAGAGAGATCATACTAAATACAGATCAAACTGATATCGATTTAATCACAAAATTAATAGTAGCCATTAATTTATCGTGATGGAACATGGACATTAAAATAATTGAGGGCACCTATTTCACTGTTTGGGACCTGTGGGAAGGGAGCTGATGTTAGCGTTGTCCTCCACCACCCTGCCTACAGCTCACTCTCTCCAAAGACAAACAGAAAATAGGAACTGACCAAAATGTAATGCTGCCCGGCTTCTCTACTTGAGATGACAGATTGATCTAAGTCCCTTGTACTAGGATTGGTAGCATTGTAGAAACATAGTAACGGGAGGGCACTCGTTTTGATCTGTTTCTATGGTGTAGCACACCAAAATTAGGTAGTATAAAATAGGTAAATGACATTTAGAATCAATATATTACATGCAATTACAAAAGTATGCAGATCCAAGTACTGGTTTGAAAACTGTAGAATATTTTTCGTGAGACAACCCCTTTAACATAAACCTAAAATCTGGGCCAACAATAAATGTGTTTACAGTCTAACATAACACAAATATTCTCTCTATAGTAAGTAACGTAAAAAATGAAAAAAACATCATTTCATGCTTCTCCGCCCTCTTGTGCACTTCATATTGTGTTCCCTCACTGCTGAGCCTTTCACATTAGTTCCCAGTTGCACCCTCATATAACTTCTAGTGCTGGCAATGAGCATGCTCAACCAGCAAGCTAAGCTCAAGCACAAGTCGTAAACCTAGGCAGCGAGCTATGAGCATCACATTCTGGGCCAGGCAGTGAGAGATAATGGGAAACTGCTGAAAAGATTTAATTACCATATATTAAAATTTTTACTTTGTATTACATACTTTCAATAGGAATCCAGTTGTATACCAGAATACCCCTTGAATACCAAGATCTTACAGAAATGGTTAAATTGCATATTATTAGGCTACTTTCACACTTGCATTGTAAGGATCCGTTTGTGAGATACGTCACAGGCTCTCATAAACGGTGCTGAACTGATCAGTTTTTTCCTAATGCATTCTGAATGGAAAAGGATCCGTTAAGAATGCATCAGTTTTGCTTCAGTTCAGTCTCCATTCCGTTTTGGAGGCGGACACTAAAACGCTGCTTGCTGCGTTTTGGTGTCCGCATGAAGAAACTGATCCAAACGGATCCGTCATAACTCACAATGTAAGTCAATGGGGACGGATCAGTTTTCTCAGACACAATAGAAAACGGATCCGTCCCCCATTGGCTTTCAGTGGAGTTCATGACGGATCAGTCTTGGCTATTTAAAAGTTAATACAACCGGATCCGTTCAGAACGGATGCAGACGGTTGTATTATCATGACAGAAGCGTTTTTGCTGATCCATGACGGATCCAGCAAAAACGCTTGTGTGAAAGTAGCCTTATTCTGTGGATAGTGCAGAATGAAACACAAGAAATCTAAAAAAAAAAACAAAAAAAAACTGTTGCACTCTAAAGTTTAGTACTGTAAACCTTGGTTTCCTGCTATGGCAGTGCGTTATATACTTACATCTCCATTCACAAATATGGTTGAACGTTAACTATGTATGCAAATTATAACACAATTTTCCAAAATACTTTTAGTTTCAATTCCTTATGGTTTTCAAGATTTCTGCTTTCTGTCACTCAATAGAAACCTTCATGAGGGGGAAAAAACCCGTCCTGGTCAGGTGATAGACACACAAGTGCATGGTCATTACTGGTATAGTACAGTTATCAGTGATTTGTCTTCTAATATGCCAGTCACCCCTTAGAAAAAAAGAGATTCCTACTAAATGACAGCCAGCAGAGATCTTGAAAGCCATAAGGAAGTAAAACAAAGTATACTGAAAAGCTGCATAATGTCAGTTTTACATCACTACATATCACTAACCTTGCTGAAACCATAATACTCGTTCAAGAGCTGAGGAATAAGGAATGGTTAGGTAAACCGGATTGTGCCTCTGGTAGCTCACTGCATTTTGAGGAAAAAATGTAGGATTTTTTTGCACATGAAACAACATCTAAACATCTGATTTCATGTGCCTCATAGGTTAATAAGAGCACACACAAACTAATAAAAGTGTCATGAAAATGTTTTAAGTTTTGGGTTGCCAGCTATTTATTAAAAGTAAGTTTAATGAACATGCACTTTAAACATCAGTTTATAAAAGTGTATAAAAAATACACCTTAAGGTCCTTACACCCGTTAAGCGAGCACTGGCCGGAATAAACGCAAGCTTTTTTGTGGCAGTTTTTCTGGTCTTTTTTTGCACACAGTGAGTGACATTCATTAGATATTGTGGCATAAAAAAGTCGCAAATTATGGCGAATGCCATAATTGCGCAATAATATGTGACTTTTCACTTGTCTTATCGCTTTATAAAAGTGGTGAGAGAGGTGAGTTTTTTCTGGTGGTGTCCTTTCCTTGTAGAGAAGGTAATAAGAAAACACCCGAAAAAAACACCAAGAGCTTCAGCATTCAGTGTTTTTCAAAAGACAAAAAAAAAAAAAAACACACCATCTAATTAACAAAAACACCAGTGCCAACAAATGGCTTGTGTGGCCTGGGTTTCATATTTCCCATAATGTGTGTTTTTACCATTAAAAAAGCAGCAAAAAGTGCCATGTTTTGTGGTCCGCAAATTGCGGATCCGCAAAACACGGATACTGCCCGTGTGCGTTCCACAATTTGCGGAAGGGAACAGGAAACCTATCCAGAAATGCCTATTCTTGTCCGCAAAACGGACAAGAATAGGACATGTTCTATTTTTTTTTTTCTGCGGGGCTACGGAACGGAGCAACGGATGCGGACAGCACTTTTTGCGGTCCCATTGATGTGAATGGGGTCGCATCCGATCCGCAAAATATTTGGCTCGAATGCGGACCCAAACAACGGTCGTGTGCATGAGGCCTTAAACTATAATGTGCATGACCATACTATTGGGCTGAGTGTGGTAGTTGCCTGGCTACATTACCAGACCTTTATATGGCACTCTGCAAAAAAAAGGTAGGCCTTAAACCAAAATGGAAAATGATATATGGTCTGTAACGCAACAGGAGTCTTTTTTTAATTTTCAGTGCTGCATGTGAATATTGGCCCAGATTTACTAATCCTGAAGATGGTGTAGCATTAGACAGGCTGTCTAGACCTGCACCAGATTTATCACAGTGGATCTGGCTGGATGATAAATCTGGTGCAGGCATAGGCACTTTTCTATGACTCTATACCAGCTATTGGCTGGCTTACCTTGAGACAAATTTTGATGCAAAATGATGCATCTTTAGATCGCCCCGATTCCTGTGAATCTCCACCCACTTTCTTCTAAGCCGCACAACTCTTTAAAGCGTGATGAAAAAAATGTGGAAACCCTAGATGCGTTAAATTGCACCTGTCTATGCCATTTTGGTCCACTTTTTATAAACAGATTTTTGGCACAGTCACATTGGTAATTCTGCACCCTAGTTTTCATTCGTATATGCATATAAAAAAAAATCAAAACCACGACTTTAAGGGACAACCGATCTTTAGGGAAATCTTAATGGCTTCTAACACATGTAAAAGATGTTGCTGAGTAGTCATAAAGACAGCCAGTTTTTTCCTATTGGGGTCATTGTATAACTGTGAAATACTGATATTTTCTGAAATGATATTGCATCATTTAATGCTATTTTTATATATTTTTCTATTTTCCTAAATATGCATTTGTAAGGGAATATCTCATATTTTAATAGCATTTGTATTGAATTTTTGTTTATTTCATATTATTGTGCAACATGTAAATACAGTTGGGAATTTTAAAATGAGAAAATCTCTTTGTTCTTTTTATGTATAAGCTTGAAGCAAATGTTCTCTACAATCTAATCAAACCTTTACTAATTGTGCACTTATTTCTAACCCTCTCCCATTCATATTAATAACAATGCATAAACTGGACAATTTAGATAATGGCATTTCCCTGTGTTAACTAAATGAAATGGGTTATCATTGGTCCACAGGATAGATGATAAATGTATGATCTCAGCATTGTGACCCCCATGGATTGTGAGAATGGGGGTCTCAGAGCTCCTTATGTGAACAGAGCAGTGGTGCACATGATTGACCACCTCTCCATTCACTTCTATGGGAGTGTTAGAGATACCCGAGTGCTGTACCTGGCAGTCCCATTGAAGTAAATAGGGTGGTGGTCACCCTTGCGTACTACCATTATTTTTACAAATGGGATTTGGGGGCCCCTGTTCTCAAGATTTACAGGGATCCCAGTGGTCAGGCCCCCAATGATCATACAATATATTCTGTGGATAGGTTATAAATGTTGTTAACAGGTGAATCATTTCCATTCACAACAAGAATAATTTACAAAACAATGTGTGGCTAGGTTGACACCTAGTTTTCCCTCTGTGCCAGGAAACAGGTGGCAAAAAGCCACGTAGTTTGGCTCATGCTGTACTTGCACAAAATTTAGCAACTTTTTGGGTTTTTATACACCGCTTGCCACGATTCAAAATAGTGAGTGGTATAGAGCCGGCGTGGATGACCCATCACATTTATTATAATCTACGTCAGAAAACTGGCATAGATTATAGCGGAAATGTACACCAGCTCCCTTGCTGGTGTAGATCTATCTGTAGGCCCATGAACCTGCACAGTACATCAGGGTACATCCCACACAGTCAGGTTTCCTGATGCAGTTTTGAAAACGAAAACCAGGAGTGAATTAAAAAAAAGAAGAGAAGTTGTGTCCTTTATACTTTCTCTCATTTTATTATCCACTCCTAATTTTGGCTTCCGAAACTGCTTTAGGAAACCTGACCATGTGGCCGTACCCTTAAAGAAGAACTCCCGACAAAAATTTTATTCCATGTCCTGCTAGAAATGTACATGATATAATCTGTAGTGAATGTCATTTTCTTACCAGTGTCTGAATTTTTGACTTATATCATCCTGAAGTTTCTCATCTGTGTCATGTGACCAGCAATTAGACCCACCAACTCACACAGAGACGTATGTGTGGACAGGAAGTCTAAGTCTCTATGTATTCCTATAAGACTGAAAGTGAGGCTCCCATAGGAATGAATAGAGCAGTTACTGGCTTTCTGTCCTGGGTCATTTGAAGGTCAGGGAGTTGGTCACATGACCCAGCTACAATAAGAAGAGAGGTTTTTACTCACAGAAACAGTCACTGATAAGAAAATGACAATCACTACAGATTATATCATGCACCTTTCTAACAGGTCAGAGAATAAAAATTTTTGCGGGAGTTCTTCTTCAAGTTATCAGGAGTTTGAAATGCACGGCTAGAGTATGGGCTTTTGGAAATGTAAGAACTTGTTTGATAAGCAAGCAGGGAAGGATAACTGGGGAACTAAATCCACAGGTCTCTCCTACAATTAGGCTATGATCATATGTAGCGTAAACTCTGCATATATTTCACAGTAGAAGTACATGTGGAAAAATCCGCAGTAGCAGTGGTGAGATTAATTAAAATCTCATTACTTGACATGTGGTGCAGACTTTAAATCCGCAGCATGATAACTGATATTGAAAATATCAGCCGGAGATTCCACACTTTGCAATGCAGGAGGTGAACTGAAGCATTCCCACACTGACGTCCACAAAAAAACTGGACTTTTATTTTTTATATATACGCTGTGGATTTTCTATTATGCGTGGCGAACCCTTATAGGTACCTGCACATGGTGCAGATTTTCACGAGGAAAAAATGCAGCTTAATACAGTACCAAGAAAGAGAATGAGATTTGCCAAATCTTATGTACACATTGCGTATTGTATATGTGTGGAAATTGACCTTCTATGTCACATCCAGGTGGAGAATAAATGAAGAGGCGGCTCTGTACATACACTTCTATCGGATTTGAGGAAACAACCGGGCACCGTTGCTTGGCCGGTACTGCAACAGAATGATGAGAACGTGATAGAAATAGCAGCAAATATTACAGAAAAAGAGAAAAGGGCAAAAGATAAATAACATTCACTATTAAGTCATGAAATATGCATACAAACATTATTCACCCCTTGAGAACATGTAAGGTGGTGGTCATCTCTTTAACCCTTTCGCTACCAGTGGCGTACATGTATGGCGCTGGAGCGATGTGCGAACATGGCACCCACTCGCACGTGCAGCGGGCATCATGGCCGGTAGGTCTCTGCTGTTTCAAACAGCAGAGACCTGCAGCTAATTATTGTGACCAGCAATAATGCAGATCACAGTAATTAAAGGCTTTAGATGCCGTGATCAAGTGAGATCACAGCATCTAAATGCGCAAAAACCCGGAAGCTCGCGCTTCCTATCGACACCCCCTGCAGCCAATAGGGCTGTTGGAAGTTGCTCTGAATACTATCAGCCTTGCTGACAAGGCTGATAGTATTCATGCTGCAATTCTTATTTTGGCCACCAGATGGCAGGCCAACATAAGAAATGAGCAATTCACTGTTATAAAGTCATTTTAAAAATCTCTTTACAAAATGAAAAATTAAAGAAACAAGAATTTATAGGCTCATATATGAGCTTCAAAATCATTACAAAACATTTAAAAAATGTAAAAAAAAATATATAAAAAATAAAAAATATAATAGTTTAAATCACCCCCCTTTCGGTATAATAAAAAATAAATACCTAAATAACGATAAATATAAACATCATGAGTATCACAGTGACCGAAAACGCCCATACTATTAAAATATTTGTAAAAATTTCAAATACGCCGAATGGCATAACACAAAAAAGGTCAAAATGGCCGATTTGCCATTTTTTAATTGCTTCTCTTACCCCAAAAACATGTAATAAAATGTGATCAAAAAGTCACACACACTCCAAAATGGTATCAATAAAAACTACAGATTTCCCCACAAAAATGAGCCCCTATAAAGCTTAGAAGTATAAAAAAGTTATGGGGGTCAGAATATGGTGATGTAAAAAAAAATATATTTTTACACTATTTAGACATACAAAACCTATACATATCTTTGAAATCGTACTGACCCAGAGAATGAAGAGCATGGGTCAGTTTTGCCACAAACAAAATGCCGTTTGAACAAAACCCTTAAACAGTGGAGGAATTACGTTTTTTTTTCCAATTTCACCCCATTTTGAATTTTATTTACTGCTTCCAACTACATTGTATGCCATAATTAATTGTGTCATTAGAAAGTACAACTTGTCCCGCAAAAAATAAGCTCTCATGCAGCTATGTGAACGGATATATAAAAAAGTTATGGCTCAAGGAAGATAGGGGAGAAAAATGAAAACGCAAAAATGAAAAGAAAAAAACAAACAAGAAAAAACTCCGGTAGTGAAAGGGTTAATGACATCGCCCACTATGGAGCAGAGTGGGGGCCACAGCCGTTGGGTGCAGCAGATGCCCAGGGCTAAAGTCTGCGATCGGTGATAACGCCAATTGTATTTTAACCCCTTGGCGACTCCAACTGTACATATACGGTGGAAGTAGGCACTTTAAAGCTGGTGCCTGCTCACGTGTGCAGCATATCTGCCGAGTTTCTGCTGTTTCAAACAGCAGAGGCCCGGGATGATGTATGCAGTCAGCCATAAAGCTGATATTTAACGTACATTTAACCCCTTAGATGCCGTTGTCAAATGTGACCATGGGATCTGAGAGGCGCAGATGTGGGAGCCGTGCACTCCCACAACAGCGTTCCCCAGCTGAGATTGGGGAAGCTGTTATGTCACAATGATTGCCCAGAGCCTCAAGCAGGCTCCAACAGCTATCACTGGAATACTCCAATACAGGCCAGCAGGTGGCAGCACTATATTGGAATATAGTGAACGGCCTTTTCTGTGATAGATATATATCCATGACAGAAAACATTTGCCAGTTATAGTCATCTAAGGTGACTTAAAAAAAAAAGTAAAAAAAAAAAAAGTTTTTAAAGAGACATTAAAAAAATTGAAAAACAATATAAAAGTTCAAATCACCCCGCTGTCCCCAAAATCAAAATAAACAATAAAAAAACCTATAGACATGCTGTGTCTAAAAATGCCCGAACTGTTAAAATGTAACAATATTTATTCCATATGGCAAATGGTGAAACTAAAATTCGAAATGTCCATTTTTTTGTCACTTCACCTAAGTTCACCCCAAAAATGTTATAAAAATTTACACACTTCACACACACTTCAAAAAAGTACAGATTGCCCTGAAAAAAATTAGCCCTAAAACAGCTCCATACACATAACTACGAAAAAGTTATAGGAGTCAGAATATGGGCAATGAAAGGGAAAAAAAAAAAAATTTTCAAGGTAGTTATCTTTTCTTCAGTACTAAAACACAAGAAAAACTATACAAACGTGGTTTCATTGTAATCGTACTGACATGGAGAATGAAGGTCACAGGTCAATTTACCACATATGCAATGTCATAAAAAAAAAACCATAAAACTATGGCAGAATTGCTTTTTTTCCAATTCCACCCCATTTGGAATTTTTTTCCAGCTTCCCACTACATCATATGAAATATTAAATAGTGCCATTAAAAAGTACAGCTTGTCTCGCAAAAAAACAAACAAAAAACAAGTTCTCATATAGCTATGTGAACGGAAAAATAATAAAAGTTATGGCTCTGGGAAGGTGGGGAATGAAAAACAAAAACACAAAAATGCAAAACTGCCATGTCCTCAAAGAGTTAAAAACAACTGCACCAGGGGCACACCCCAATCAGATTCTCTAATCTCATAACCATAAGTAAATATAATGACCTAAACAGCATACACTGATTTTGATAAAGTAATGTCCATGCAGGTTGCATCAATTACACTATATCACTCACACTGAAAGTAGATAGTGTTATATACTGCAGACCTGACAGAAAGCATCTTCCTTACCAAACATTCAGTCATGGAAGACCAGTGTGCGTCACAGAAAATGTGCACCACGTGAGAACAGGCAAGCCGACACGTGAAACCGCCCAGCAACAACTCCCATAGTACAAGAAACAATGACGCGGATTGGGTAAGGATGCCAAAAGAGCCGGCATCTCTGTAGCTGATTGGTCGGCTACAGCGGCGCTCCTCCAACCACTACGTGATGTTTTCCCGCCTCTCGCAGGAGCAGCTAGTGACGACGACAAGACCGAGTTTCTTCAGTGTTTCTGTGCTGTAGGTGTATCGGGTGCTGAGGAGTGTTGGATATTGTGAAAAGTTGAGGGTGACGCTAGAATAAATTATTTCTATCAAAGTATGTGAACACTAGCAGAGAAGCAAGACTGCGTTCATTATGATGTAACAACTATGACGTGATAAAGTTACTCATGTATATATAGGAGATGCTTTATATACCCAGTTTATTAGCTTGTGGGAATTAAATATATATAAGGAGAGCTAATGAAACTGTGAATGTGCCACTCTTTATGACACCATTATGCCCAGATCCCTTGTCACTTGAGTGACAGACAGGATTGTAGACAATGATGGATGGAATATATGTACTGGGGTAATAAATACTGTGACATGTATTTTTGGAAAATGTGTTAAAAGATGTTCCATACAAATTTTTTATAGAGGAAATGCATGAAGTGTAGTGAATCAGTAGGGGAACAGAGAACAGCACAGAACAAACTGTGGGGAGGATGATGAAGCCAAATGTAAGGGACAGTTCACACAGCTGATTTTGAAAAACACTTAAAAAATCATAGCAGAATAAGTTTTTTTTCGAGTTGTATGTGTTTTTGATGCATCTTTTTTTTAACCAATGGGTGTTCAATACAAAGCTGCATTTGCAGCTTGAGGTTTTTGATGTGTATCTGCGCTAAAAAAAAAAAACGCACCAGAAACGCATGGACTTACATGGAGCTGTATTTTTATTCATTTCAATGGGAGATTCAGCGCAGATTCAGTTGCTTCTTTTTTCCACATCTAAAAAAAGAACAAGTGCTGCTACCCATTGAAATGAATGGGAGGCTGTTGAGGCAATTTTTGGAGCTGATTTTGAGGCAGAAATGCTCCAAGGTCAGCGCCAAAAAACTCTGTGTAAAATGGCCCTAAATGTGCCAGAATTTTGGTTAAAAAAAGGTATACATGTCTTGCTCCACACATAATGGGGTGAATTTATCATGAGGAGAATATTTGAAGTCAGTTTTACTTGAGTCTGCCCTGGATTATTTTAAGCCACATTTATCAAATATCTCATGTTACTTGATACATTTGGCTTATTCTTAAACCTAACACTTTTGTCTAGAGAAACTCCTCCAGTTTTCCTACTTCACCCTCCTCCTGGATTGAGATTGCGACTTATTTGCGACTTTTAAAAAAAGTCTCAATGATAAATCTGGAGTGAGAGGTGTAAAAATGCAAAACGTTGCTAAATTTTGCGCTAGTACAAAAAAATCGAGTACCAATAGGGGTAAAAGCCCTATTTTTGCAACTTTTTGATGCCCGAATTCTAGATAAATCAGGGCCATTGTGTTTTAGACACTTCTATGCCTCACTAGATGAGGGGGTGTGGCTTAAAGGAAAAGGGGCATGGCTTAAAGGAAAAGGGGCATGGCTTAACGGGAGGGTCTGGTGGAAAATATGACAAAATATGATCATTTTGACACAAGTAAACCAACCAATCAGTGAAGTACAGTTAGACAACACGAGCCACTGTGAGTTATAACACATTGAGGGTAGGACCACATGGCATGGTCGTGAGCCGTTCAGATCACAGTCGGCTGCGGTCGAGAACTGTGTGGCCAATTAGGCCACAGCTCCTTTTATTTGGCAAGTGGCATTTATCATGTGGAGAAAGTTAATACAAGCCACTTACAAATGTATTGTTATTATCCATATTGCTTCCTTCCCTGGCTGGAATAATTTTTCCATCACATTATACAATTCTTGTTTCCATGGTTACGACCACCCTGCAATCCAGCAGAGATGGTCTTGCTTGCACGCTGTAGAAAAAAAGCACTGGCCTCTCTGCTGACCAGGACCATAGGCCATCTCTTTTCCTATAGTGTGCAAGCACGGCCACCTCTGCTGGATTATAGGGTGGTCATAATCATGGAAATAAGCAGTGTATAATGTGATGGAAAAATAAATCCAGCCAGCAAAGGAGACAATATGGAGAATAACAATACATTAGTAAGTGCCTTCTATTAACTTTCTCTACATGATAAATGCCCCTTGCTGAAGTGAGACAACCCCTTTAACTAATGAAGACCGCACTCTATAGTCGGTCTTCATTGTTAATGGCCATCGGCAGGGATGGGATTCAAATATTTAACAACAGGTTTCCTACTCAACGGCAGACATGCGGCTCCATGACACGTTTACATATACATGACATATATGCAACACAGATACACATAAATACACCATATACATGGTACACATACATAAATACACCATATACAGGGTACACATACATAAATAAACCACATATACACTACACACACATACCACCAAACTTTTAAAATGCCTAAGGAGCTAAACTATGGAATAGAAGGGCTCATCTCCGGCTGCCAGTCAGATCTGTAATTTTAACTACCGGTTCTGTAGAACCTGAGGGAACTGACTGAATCCCATGCCTGGCCATTGGTATTGAAGTTTGTCGAGCAGCCATTGACAATGAAGACAGGCTATACAGTGCGGTCTTCATTAGTTAAATAAAAGGAGCTGTGGCCTAATTGACTGCACGGTTTTTGATCGCGGCTCACGACTGTGTAGTTTAGTCGTACCCTTAGGCCCCTTTCACACGAGCGTGTCCGGATTTGGTCCGGATGCGTTCAGGAAAATCCGCACGCATCCGCACCAAATCCGCACGCAATTGCAGTCAGTTTTGACTGCGATTGCGTATGTTCTTTCAGTTTTTTCCACGCGGGTGCTGAACGTTTTGATGCGTTTATCACGCGTGTGCGAAAAAAATGAATGTTTACAAACAACATCTCTAAGCAACCATGCGTTAAAACCGCATTGCACCCGCACTTGTGTGCGGATGCAATGCGATTTTCACGCAGACCCATTCACTTCAATGGGGCCAGTTCTGCGTGAAAAACGCAGAATATAGAACATGCTGCGTTTTTCACGCAACGCAGAAGTGATGCGTGAAAAACATAGCTCATGTACACAGACCCATTGAAATGAATGGGTCAGGATTCAGTGCGGGTGCAATGCGTTCGCATCACGCATTGCACCCGCGCGGAAACATCGCCCGTGTGAAAGGGGCCTTAGGACCCATTCAGATGGCTTTTTTTCCAAGGGAAAATTCAGACTTTTTTTTTCCAAGGGAAAATGCCTGAACATCATTCACAGTATGCTGCGTTTTAAAAAAGACAAGGGAGCAAAAAAAAAAAAAAAATTCCAAAAAACTTGTGTTTTTATGGTGTTTTATAATTTCGTGTTGGCCAGCATGTAACATCTGGCTGTTACATGTTGACCAATAGAAACACGCCTTTCAGCATTTTGTGCTAAATTATCAAGCCTCCAAATAACTTTTTTTTATTATTTTGGGATTTTAGGATTCTGATTCAACAATGGACACCTGTTAGTTTACATGGTACACTATACCTATATATCTCCATCTTGCTTAGCCCTAGCATCTTCCCAAACTCCTGCTTGCTACAATGGAAATTCTGGTTATTTTATGAGTTACAACAGGGACAAAACTGCAAAAAAAATTAAACCTGGGTGCCAACTAACAAAATATATAAAAAAGGCTGTTGTGTAGGTTTATTTACACAGGTTTGCAAGATCAGATGTCCGATCAGTACAAAAGGAAATGTTAATGTTGGTATCTCACCAAATTTCAGTTGTTATAGATTGTTGGTTCTTGCACCATTACCTAGTGTACCAAAACCACAGTTTTTTGCTGTACAATAGTGTGAATGGGAATAATCCCAAGAATCGTTCAGGGCATCTTTGGTTGTGGTCCTGTCAAGACACCAAGCAGCACTGAAAGTACTTGAACAAATCATGCATCAGTCTATTATTTTGTTTTAGGTGTTCACAATGGAACAAGAAATTCCTTTTAGAATATTTCCTCTGCAAAGAATTAGCAGTAGCCATGTGTCTGCAGTTAAACCTCAGGCAGTGGTGGAAAATACTTCATTTCTGCAGGTATGAAAATGATGAGTAATTATTATTTCATAACGTGTTCACAAAAATAGATACATTTGCTCTCACATCTTTTCAGTTTTCATTTATTTATTTAGCCAGTTCAAGACTGGGCCATTCAGGCCGCTTTCACACGAGCGTATTTTGCAACCCGTTTATGGACTGGATTTTATGTTCTGGAATCCGCTGCTATTATTAATGAATGGAGCTATTCACATGGACATATAATTTCTGTCAGTATTTGAAATTCTCAGCATGTCCGAGTGTTGTGCGTGTTTGTTTCCAAATATGCACATTACAGTATATGGGAGTGCATCAAAAATGCAGGGAGGAAAGAATACGCATGTAAAACCTGATGAAATCCCGAGGCAACTCCATTGACAATACTGATGGTATATCATCACGAATCTGTGTATAATCCAGAGCCAGAATACTGACGGATTTCAATACACTCGTGTGAAAGAGGCCTTACCCTCCTTCCTGACCAGGCACATTTTCAGTATATTTAATACATCTTTGAAAACCTAACCTTTTTTACATAACTCTGCAAAGAATTTCCTTGCAGAATTATATGC
The DNA here is from genome assembly GCA_900303285.1 of Rhinella marina. Taxonomy (NCBI): domain Eukaryota; kingdom Metazoa; phylum Chordata; class Amphibia; order Anura; family Bufonidae; genus Rhinella; species Rhinella marina. Next base: position 121,706 of record ONZH01014133.1, on the reverse strand, counting down.
TGACCACCACGGTGTACGCGGGGCTGTGATAACCAGGCATCACATTATAGTCTATGGGGTCCTTAGGCTCTGTTCGGCTCAGTTATGTGCTAAATCTGTCCTTTCAGTTCTCCTGCTCCTATAACAGAGCAAGAGAACAGAAAAGTTGAACGGTGATGTGAACGAAGCCTAAGCAGTTAGGCTGCATTTAGACGGCCGTAGTAATACTACGGGTGCCGCCCGGCGCGTGTTCTGCAATTTGCGGAACACATGGCCGGGCGCCCCGTTCAAAATGCCTATTTTTGTCCGCTGTTGCGGACAAGAATAGGACATGTTCTATTTTTTTGTGCGGAGCCGCGGCTGCCCGCTCTCATTGAAGTGAATGGGGCCGCATCTATTCCGCAATATTGCGGAATAGATGCGGACCCATTTACACAGTCGTGTGAATGGGCCCTTAAGGTTAGTTTTCCAGTAGCTCACTGGATGTTACTGCAGTGTCCACAAGCCCCAATGACTATAATGGGATCCGGCGGAGGTCCAGCAGCTACTCGGTATATATTTATTGGACTATAACAATTTGGACTATTTTATCAGATCCGTTACTTAAATCTAAATTAAAATTAATTTTATCTCCAGGTTATCACGCCAAAAGGTTGCAGTGAATACCCTTTAGGTTCACACATTGCAGATTAGCTGCAGATGTTTGATGTGGAAGGAACAGGCTAATGCATATGAACCTACCAGGGGCTATAGGGGGTGCAGAGGCAGCGTCGCTACCGGGCCAAGGAGCCTAAGGGGGCCCAAAGACCCTTGTGACACATAAGAAGACACTGGTATTATAGAAAGTGCTAGTGGTCAAGTTACACCTCTGGCTGGAGGGAAGGGGTTAGTCAAGAATTTGGCATGGGTGGGTGCCATTTCAATTTTTGCCTCAGGCAGCAGGAAGGCTATGTGCTTCCCTGCCCCTGGCCACAAAGCACTGAGGGAAGGGGGCCCAAGCTGAACTCTTGAACCAGGGCCCATGAGCCTTTAGCTACACCCCTGGAACCTACTGTTTCTATATACAGTATATATCAATATAGACTCATACACATGCTATCTAAAAGCAGTACAGATTTAAGGGGATTCTCCAGGCTTGTACCTAAAAATCTCCTTTCCTCTAACTTGCGGAGAGAAGACACTTTGAGCAGTACTTACTCTTTCATCACTCAGGGATTATGTGACTGCCCAACTGGCTGCGGCTTCTGACCGCCCAACTAACTGCGGGCTCTTCCCCTGATGTTGTGACCGGGAACAGGAAGAAAGACGAGCACATCCAGTCACAACATCAGAGGAAAAGCTCTGGCCAGTCGGTCAGTCTTATGATCCCAGCCAGGATCATGAAATTGGAGTAGGTATGGAAGGGTAAGTCCTGCTCAAAGCATCTTCTCTCCACGGGTTACCTGAAAGAAGCTTTTTAGGTACAGGCCCAGAGAAACCCTTTATGGGTAACCATTTAGGGTATGCTTCATTTGGTTTTTACAAATATTTTAGATTTGCATAACATCCATATTACAGATCATTATTGCAATATGGGACAAAATAAACTTTTTCTCCTGTTAAAAAAAACCTGATCTCTGACGGAAGTGACACAAACTAATCATAACTGATGCTCAAAATAACGACTGATCAGAAGAACGGAATCTAAGTGGTGATGTGAACTTGGCCTAACAGAATTATCTGAACAGTGTCCAAGCTCTCTCTATCCCTTTAGTTCTGACAAACAATAATGATTTAACATTATAGACTTCACCAACGTCATCAGTTTTGCAAAAAGTGATATGGTTAAAGCATTTGTTCAGTTTCAACAACAACAAAAAAGCAACTTTAGAAAAAGCCATAAAATAAAATCTGCATTGCTCACCTATCAGATCCAATGCTGCTGCCATGGTTCTGGCTGCCAGGCTTTGTGTACACGCTGCAGGGATGAAGTGACATCACCAACACCTGACTGCTCTAGCCAATCACTGGCCTCAGCTGATTTTATTACTTCATGACTTTTCCCGAAGTTTCACCCTTTTTTGTTGAAAACAGGGAACCCTGTTATGGAAAGCTAATATTTAACAAATTAATACCTTTTTTTTTGTTTATTTAGAACCTAAAATCTTCCCATGGAATAGAAAATAAAAGCTACATGGCCAACAATTCAGGTATATAATTGCTAAATATAATCTGACCAGCTTCAAGAATGTGTTTTTGTAACTTACACTTTGTAGCTTACATGTTCTGTGCTTTGTTTTAGATTGTAACTCACTAAAAGTTCCACCTATAGCAGTAATTGAAGAGGAGGTATGTACATTTCCAAAACATTTGGTAGTAATAAACAGGGATGTGAGGGACACTAATACTAAAACTATAGCGAGCTAAAAGATAAATTAGAGTTATTTAACCTGGCTATAAAAGGTTAACAGAGCTGCATACAAGATCATGTCAAGCAGGAAGGAAGTGTACAAGAGCACAGACAAGTACAAATGCGCATAAATGTGTACACACAAGTACATAAACATATAGATGTATACTGATGTAAAAGTAAAACCACATGTCCCCAAACAGTGCCAGTAATATTGCCTGTTTTCCGACAATAATACTAGCAGGTTGTCCTATAGCAGGAATGCCAGATTTTGGGGGAGCCGCCCTCCCTTTCCCCTTCTTGCTTTATTTTGTGAATTTTCCAAAATGTTTCCAAAGCTGTTGCTGAATGTAGAGGACTAAGGCCTCTTTCACAAGACAGTATTTTTTGCGGGCTCCGATCCGCATATTTTGCTGATAGGATGCGGACCCATTCATTTCCATGGGTCCGCAAAAAATACTGACAGCACACTGTGTGCTGTCCGCATCCGTATGTCCGTTCAGTAGCCCGCAAAAAAAAAATAGAACATGTTCTATTCTTGTCCGTTTTGCGGACAAGGATAGGCATTGTTACAATGGTTCCGCAAAAAAACGGATGCCATAAGGACGTCATCCGTTTTTTTTGCAGATCCGAAATTTGCGGACCGCAAAACACAACGTTCGTGTGAAAGTAGCCTAAGGGGGAGATTTATCAAACTAGCGTAAAATAGAACTGCCTTAGCTTCCCATGGCAACCAATCAGATTCCACCTTTCATTTTTCAGAGCTCCTTTGGAAAATGAAAGGTGGAATCTGATTGGTTGCTATGGGCAACTAAGCCAGTTCTACTTTACACCAATTTGATAAATTTCCCCCTAAATGTTTTGATGTGGGGGTACAGAAGTTTGTTCCACATTTTACCACACTCATTAACTATGATGTTTGTATATGTGTATTGGAATACTGGCTGCTGAGCACATCATTTATTACACATGAGCCCCACAGATGAGGGGCTTCAGCATTATTATTTTATGGAGAATGAAAATTAAACTGACTGTATTTGTTGTGAATTATGTGTTTATGTTTTAGAACCCAGAACCAATTAATCAGCTTTATTCCAAGCTGCTCAGAGAAGTAGAAAAAATTAGGAAGTGGAAATCTAATGTAGAATTTGAAATAAACGAAAAAGAAACACAAGTACAAGAAAAAAGAAACATTATAGATGCCCAGAAAAAAATTATACAAGATGTGCAAGTAAGTAAATGCTATAAACTAATATTTAACATGATTTGTTCTGATCACATGAGCGTTTAGAGAAACAAGTTTCTGTTCCCCTCGCCCTTGTTGAGAAACAAATCAGATATAACATAGTGTGTAGAAGCAAGCAGGACTTTTTTCTCTATTAAAAAAAAAGTGTTCTCCAAAACAGAGACCGAACGGATCTCATTATAGTCAGTGGGATCTGTTTGGTTCTGTTCCTGCAAGTTATGTGCCGAATCCAGCATCTCTGTTATTTTCCTTGTTTTGCTCCTATAACTTCACTGTATACATGCAGTAGTGCTCACTGAGTTCTTTTCATATAGTAGTTCATCTTTACTAGGTGCCCTTCTCTGACATGTAGGTGCCTAACTTTCCATGGCACAATTCTCTGTGATGCAGGCAGCTGTTTCAAACCTGAAAAAAAGTGTTGGGCAGTTGCTTAAGAGTTAAGAATTAGCTGTACATACCAAATTTGTATAAGGCCTCATTCACACGACCGCGCCGTGTTTTGCGGTCCGTCAATTGCATATCTTCAAAACATGGATGCCACCTATGTGCGTTCTGCAATTTGCGGAACGGAACAGGCCCCTCATAATAGAAATGCTTATTATTGTCTGCATAACAGACACGAATAGCACATGTTCTACTTTTTTTTAGAGGGGCCAAGGAATGGAGCAACGGATGCAGACAGCACACATCTTTGCGGCCCCATTGAATTGAATGAAAAACAATGGTCTTATACTTACACTATCCTAAAGTGGTTGTCTGAGTTATATTTATACATTACAAGTTGTCTCCTAATAGTCATAAATAATACTTTTGTAATTTACTATATTTACTATTCTGATCCAGTTTCGGCCACGCCGCTGCGGGTCATATGGCCCTCGACATCATCCACCAGGCTCCCTGTGGTGATGTTTCATGTACGAGCTAATCCCAGTCTGAGGGAGTGTCCGGGCTCTGTACACAAAACGTCATAGCCTGTGTGCACTGCCCCCCTTTTTCTGGATCTGGCTGCCAACTCGGCTGGCTCCTGATAGGAGAGAGATATCAGTAAATATATATGTCTCTATATCTCTTTATAAATACAGTATACCTTATAAACCTTGACATGAGATCCCGGTTCACCTGCTTTATATGTTACTTCACACGACCATATGGTCACTGTGCCTGTGTTGCGGACTGCAAATAGCGGTCTGCATTATACACGGACACCAGCTGTGTGGATTCCATTTCATGGATGCAGACCAATTGACTTGAATGGGTCTGCGATTCACAAAATACACCAAAAGATTAGACATACCCTATGTTTTGCCATATCTTGTAGATCACAGAGCTATTCAAGTCAGTGGGTCTCCGTCTGTGACATGGAGTTCACATGTATGGTGACCGTTTTTTGCGTACCACTATTTGCATTCCGCAATACGGGCATCACAGCCATACGATTGTGTGAATGGGCCCTTAGGGTGGGTTCACATCATGAGTTTGCCATCCATTTAACCCCTTCAAGGCCAGAGCCAGACGTGACTTTTTGTCCAGCGCAGTACATGTACGGCGCTGTGATTGGGTGGTTGCAGGAGCTGCGCCCACTCGATCAGCGGCAGGTGGTGTAATAAATTAAATTCCTATTGTAAAAAGAAGGGAAAAAAATATTGCAAAAAAATTTTTGCTGCGTCTTTAACGACCAAATATCACATGATCTACCCCATCAGGTGAACTACATATAAAAATTAAATAATATCTGTCCCTCGCCAAGTGTCACACCAAGCGATCAAAAAGTCATGTACCCCAAAATAGTACCAGTGTAAAAGTCACTTCTGCCCGCCATTAGCTGAGCCGCCTGGCGGAACGAAATAAAAATTCAGAGCCTACTACTAGAGGCTGTACAGAGAAAGGGTCTGAACATTTTTAATAAAAAACAATTGAAAAAATGATTTTCAGCTCAAAATGAGTACAATGTAATAATAATAATAAAAATTGCCCCTAAAGGCATACATAGCCTTTAAAAGGGTTGTCCGGGTTCAGAGCTGAACCCAGACATACCCATATTTTGACCCAGAGCATGTCATGAATCGCACGGGGCAAAGGCATTTTCAGCAGATCCGGGACATACCGGGTTCTCCATAGGGCTGTCAGGCAGAGGATTCCGCCAAGCAGTGAGCCCGGTGACGTCACCGGCACTGATGGGTGGGCTTTAGCGTTTCCCTAACCTGTAAAACGACTGGGGCAGAGCTAAAGCCGGCCCATCAGAGCCGGTAACATCAACCAACCAAACTGCTGGGCGGAAGCCTCTGCCCAGCAGTATGTTATACTAATAAAAAAGCCTTTGCGCTGCGTGATCCAGCTTAGGGCAATGGAGAGCATCGAAGCATGAAATACTCCGGTGCTAACATCAGGGGGGCTGCCTGGGTGAAATTCTGGGTATGTCCGGGTTCAGCTCTAAATCCAAAGAACTCCTTTAAATAAAAGAATAGCAATAATGGTATAAATTAAACTTTGTTATATTGGGTACGTTAATTCTATTCTTTCTTCTTTCTTCTGTTGGGTGGCTGTGTAATGAGTGTAATAGTACTCACTAGTACTATTACAGCTTATTTTAATGTGTGTAAGGGCAACTTGTGGTCTCCAATGCACGGGTACTATCGGTACAGCTGGCGCAATGGATCCAGACCCATTCAACTTGATTCAACATGTTCTATTTTTTTGCGGTGCGTTGGCACGGACAGAAACCCCACAAAAGCACTCCATAGTGCTTCCATGGAGTTCCATGTCTCTGTTCCGCACCGACCTTCCGGATTGCGGACCCATGGGTCCTTATCCATGATGTGGGATGCACACGGCGGGTGCCTGCATATTTTGTACCCGCAGTTTGCGCGCAGCAATACAGGCATGGCGAAACAATGGCCGTGTGTATGATCCCTAATACTGACAGGTTCTTTCTTAAATATCGAGACTTTGGTCTCAAAATAGCTCCATATTCATGTGTGCATGCCTTCTATGCTTTGTCTATTTTATATATTACATCCTACATGCCTTTCTTGAAATAACAGGAAAAGAGTTGGTCAGTATTTTAATATTGATGGCCTATCCTTAGGATAAGCCATCAATATCTGATTGGAGGCTGCTGCGAACAACTGATCGGTGGGGGTGCTGGGTATCATACGGGTAGGTCATTAATATCTATAACCTGGAAAACACCTTTGGAATAATTAATAAATCTTCTTTGGGAAGAAAAACTACTGAATATAAACTGCTTGTTTTCAAATAGGAACTTCATATTGAAATTATAAAAGTTTAAAGGGAATGTCCAGTCTTTACCTTGTGATGGTTTGTCCTCAGGATAGGCCATCACAAGCTGATGAGTGGGTGTCCGACACCCTGTAACCCTGCTGATCAGCTGTTTGGGTGTAGTTGTCTGTAGTAACTAGTTCCCTCCACTACAAGGTTGATGGCGCTGTGTAGGTGATCAGCTAGTGATGGCTGAACAACTCCTTTAATGGATAATTTGACACATTTTCCATTTTAGGACCAAATATGAAACCTTTGCAGATAAGATAATTATGATTGTGTGAATGAGGCCTAACTCTAATGCAGGACATGAAATAGTGGACAGTGAAGTCTGTGATACTTTCTAATATAGACAAGCCAATAGGTTAGTGCAGTGATGGCGAACCGTTTAGAGGCCGAGTGCCCAAACGGCAAACCAAAACCCACTTATTTATTGGAAAGTGCCAACACGCAATGTAACCTGAATACTACAGTCCAATACAGTATATCTTCCATGTACTTTATCATTTAGCTATAATAGCCTGATTACATTCAATATGCAGCCTATGCAGTTCATAGTGTGTTCTGCCTGGTTAGTGCTATAAATTTCAGCTGTCTCATGTCATTGTAGAATTAAAAAGATTTCTCTGGTAATTTGTGTATTTTTTGTTCATTTAAATTCTGTTTATTTACTGTGCTTGGTTTCCAGTTTGAAAACGGAAAATTGAGATTACATTTGGAAGATGTGATACAAGAAAATGAAGATTTAGTAAAACAGTAAGCTACATTGGAACAATATGGCAGTAGAGCTCTGTACCTTGGATATCAGTCTCTTAGCACCTCATTCTGATGGTCCACTACATTAACATAATACTGGTCCACTACAATAACATAATACAACAAAAGAGTCGCCTCTCTCTTTTGGGACTAGGCCTTCATAATGTAGTCAATATAGGTAGGAACCAGCTTTATGCTGGGTGTCCACATATAGCCTCTGTGCTGGCGAAACACCATCCATCCATGATGGCCAGTGGCCTCACCAATTTGCGGGTTAATAGATTTTTGTGGCCTCCAAAATTGTGTGGCCACTGGCTACTGTGGGCAGGCTGGATCTGAATTGCACGCGACACTGCATCTCACTCGTGACGTGGAAACTCAACCATATTTTTTTCTAATGAAAGCAACTTTGAATAGAAGGGAATGAAAGGGCCAGTACACAAAAATAAAGTATGAATGCTAGTGTGCTGTGGCAGTAAATGAGCTAAACCTCCCCCATCCAAAAGTGCAACAACAATGTGTGAATGTTGGGATACATATCATACATTCGAAGTGTTAAATATTGGAAAAAAGGGCTATAAATATTTATTGTGCTGTGGATCTGGATGCAGTCAAAGATTCTTTAAAGGCTATGTACACCTTTAGGGACAATTTTCTTTATTATTGAATTGTATTCATTTTGAAAAAATGGTCTTTTGTAAAAAGAATTTAACCACTGTCTATGTGCAGCTTAAGTTTCTATAGTTCCAAGATCTGAATTTTGACCTTTTAGTAATTTAGAGATAAGATTTATTAGATGACCAGCACGAAGTGAAAGTAAAAAGTAGGCTTCACATAGCTAGATGAACAGTTAACCCTTTGTGACAGAACAACTTAATATTTTTAATAAAGCCAATTGAAAAAATTGTTTTTAGCCCAAAATGAGTAAAAAATTGCCCCTGTATACATAGTCTTGAAAGAATACTAAGTCCAAGTTCCTAATCTATAATTAAAAAACCGTCTGCTGCTTGGTAGTTTACTTACTTTGAGGCTGTAAACTGTATTTCAGCATTGAGAATATTGGGAGGAGACTTGAATTACTAGAGCCCTTTATTTCCTCCCATGCTGCGATCAGCTACAGGAGAGAAGGGTGTGAGCTATATCTATAGATACATTTAAAATAGCTTGAATATCTTGCCCAAGTAATAAATTGTTTGTGTGTATGCTGGGGGGGCTACTAGCTCATAAAATTCTTGGGTTGTTCACACCACTTGAGGCCATGGGGCCCCCTGAAATTAATGAAGCGGCAGGTCGAACATGCACACTGCCGCTCCATCCATCTCTATGGGACTGCTGGGGATAGTACAAGTGTTCGATTATTTCCAACAGTAACACAGAGATAAATGGTGCATCAGTGAGCATGCTCAACCTGACGCTCCTTTCACTGCATGCTCATGTGCCGCTTGTAAACACATCACGACTGATGCCATTCATTAGCTACACTGACATACATGACCCTGTCCATGCAAGAAGTTTACAGGCTGGGACCACAAGTCTAGTGAAGAAAATCTGGGAGCCTGACCGGAGCTGCAGGGAGCAGATAAGTGGAACTCTCTTCACAGATCGCACTGTGGGAGACGTTTGAAAAAAAGAAAAGTTTGAACAACTCCTTTAACCCCATCATTACCAGCACCGTATATGTACGGTGCTGGAGCGATGGGCAAACATGGCGCCCGCGTGCAGCAGGCGTCATGGCCTGCAGATCTAAGCTGTTTCAAACAGCAGAGACCCGCAGCTAAAGACCGCAATCAGCAGTAATTATTCTCTGTCATTAAACCCTTTAGATGCATCCTCTGTGGCCAATCAGGATGACGATAATTGATTTTAATGCGCTGGGCCTCGCTGAAGAGACCCAGGGCGTTAAAGCTGCAATTTTTATTTTGGCCAGCAGGTGGTAGGCCAACATGAGAAATGAGCAATTCTGAACAATTAATGGAAGTAAAAAAATCCATGATTGTTCAGAATTTTTTTAAAAAATGATTTTTTTAGGCTCAAATACAAGCTTAAAAATCATAAAAAAAGTAAAAAACAACTGGGTCAATGGCTGATGCTCGTGTTTTGCAGATCCAAATTTTTCAGCACAGCCATCCGACGTTAGTGTGAGTGCAGTTTAAAATATAGTTTGCAAAAAACTTTAAGATATGTGGAATTCATACATCCCACAGGTCTACTGTAGATTCAGTACCTCATGTGTTAAAGAAATGCAAAAACTGCAAGAATGTCCCAACCAACTTTTGCATGCAAGTATTGAGAATAACATAGGATATAATTTTCCATCCCTCTGTTCAAACTGTAATCCTAATTAATAATGATAAATAATATAATAATAATATGGGTGCTTTATTGCTCCCATATGGACATAATACCTGAACCTCATACAGTTCATCATAAAATGAGTTTGAGTTCCATAAATCTAGTTCTGATGAACTTCTGTAGGTCCTGGTGTTGCATCCATAATATGGACAAAAGGAGCCCCTGTATTACACCTGCCTAAATAGAGCTCTTTAATCCCAGCGCTGTACAGTCCTGGCTGTCAGACTCAGTGGGGACCCTAAAGAGAAGACAGGAGCGGTTTATTACACTGCAGTAGCACAACCGCTTCCTCTACTGGTCCCACCGGTCACGTGACCGCCGGGTGTCTCAGGACAGGAGCAGAGCTGCAGGGTCTAAGGAGACGCTGATCAGTGCTGCCTGTGTGTAATGCCCTCACAGGGGGATGTTTTCCCCTATAATTGGGGCTCCAGTTAAAAAAAAAAAGTCTATGTCCTACAGAGGACAATAAATTCAAATATAAGTAAAACATAAAAAAAATACAAATAAAAAAATGTAAACAAAATTAATTTAAAAAACCGTTGCCATAGTCACCCCGGTGTTCACTTAAATCTATGATTGTATATCAAAACGACTGTCACAAAATAAGGAACCCATTGTAATAATTAATTTTTGTGTCAGTTTTAATATTTAAGAAATTAAAAGCTATAATTAAAAAAATACTTTTTAATAAGAATTAGTGGTTTTCCCTAAATGAAACCTAAAAAAGGGAAACAATTCTCTAAAAGAACATGCTAATAAAAAGTCCTACGTGTTAAGTAAAAAACATCGCAAAAATTATATTGGTAGTCAAAAAAAAAAAAAAGTTGGGGTGACTAAACCACCACATGCACAAAATCACGAAAAATTGCATGGACAATCAGGCCTTATTTTAGGCTCGGTCATGAAAGGGTTAACTACTGTACACAATTGTACGGCAACGGTTAGTAAAAATATCTTTTCTGACTGATGAAAACGGTCAGAAAAGATAAAAGATGTTGCGCATATTTTACTGTAAAGATCGGGTACGGACAGGATAGGAACATGTAAAATGTAAACTTTATTGATATTTGTCATGTGGTAATGTGACATATTTGGCGCTGTGATCTGAATTCTGGTAAATGTCTGGGTCATTGTGTCAATAAATGACCTGATTAGGTGCAGAGGGGTGACTAGATGAATAACCGCTCATCTGCACACATTTTCTGGAAAAGAAACCTGACAGAGAACACGCACAAAAGTCAGTGTGACTCCTCCTCCTGGTGCAGCGGTGCAGGCTGGATGCGATAGGACAGGGGTGGTTAACAGGAGCTTAGACTTATACCTGCCAAGCTATTTGCCTGATTAACAATCAGTTACTATACCTATACTTTCACATATAACGTAACATTCATACGTATATATAATATATGTAACATTCAGTCCCTGTATATAATGACTGATTCATTGTTGCCTAGCTTGTCTACTTTTTATATATTTAGTTAAACACTAAGTGATTTTTGTATGCACTTTTATAGGAGCAATGGAACAAGACATTTGTGTAATATCCTTAAAGAAGCATGTGACAGAGCTGCAGAAAAGGCTATTATGTGTATGTATAACAGCTATCCCGCATGCTAATATATGCATTTATTGTATTGTATTTACTGTGTTGTTTTAATACACTTTGGACTTTTTATGGAGAAACCATAATCACTAGAAAATGTTTGTTGTCAAAGCTTGTTCAGTAGGGTATAGAGTGTTAGGAGGAATTTGCTATGAAGATATAATCAGTTTCATTAATGTCAAAAACTTTTTCAACATCCTATCAAGGTAAGATTATGGGAACATGATCAAGTTTCCTGGTGCAGTTTTAGAAGCCAAAACCAGGAATGAATTAAAAAAAGAGAAGTCTTACATGTTCTTTATACCAGCGATCCTCAACCACAGGACTGTGGACCAGTAACAGGCTGTGGATCATCTCTTACCGGTCCGCAGATGGGCGTTGGAGTTGAATAATGGGGGTGGAAACTATTGGCTCATATGCCCTACAGTTTAATCTCATAGGCTGAAGGCCGCTAGGCCTGAGGTGTATGAGGCAGTGGCATGGTACAGGATGGTCCCGATGATATTTACAGCTGTCTGTGCCATGATGCAGGCAGCAAGGGCAGCATGCTGGAAGAGGTCTGCTTCATAGACAGGGGATGTGAGGGGAGTATTTTTTTTTTTTTGTGGAACTACTGGGGGCACTACAATATAAGGGTTGAGGCATTATATATATAATGTATATATAGATACAGTGCCTTGCGAAAGTATTTGGCCCCCTGGAACTTTTCAACCTTTTGCCACATTTCAGGCTTCAAACAAAAAGATATAACATTTTAAAGGCCCTTTTAGACGGGCTGATGTGTCTCCCTGCCCGAGCGCCGATCAGCGATATCGGCGCTCGGGCAGGGAGCCTTTACACGGCCCGATGAATCGAGCGCCGGGCCTCACGAGTGATCGCTGTATCACTCGTGCGGCCGGGAAGCTCCATACTGTCAGGCGCACATCGCCTGTTTACACAGGCCGATGTGCGCCCGACAGATTGGATCTTTTGTAGAAACCAAAAGATCCAATCAGCCGACGAACGAGCGTTTTGCTCGTTCGTCGGCTGATTAGGGCCACTTTTACACAGGCCGATTATCGGCACTAGCGTTCCTAGGAACGATTTTTTGGCCGATAATCGGCCCGTGTAAAAGGACCTTAAGTTTTTGGTGAAGAATCAACAACAAGTGTGTCACAATTGTGAAGTGGAACGAAATTTATTGGATCATTTAACCCCTTCACCCATTTTCATGTACATGTACGTGAGGGAATGCAGCTCCTTGCCGCATCCTCACGTGCATGTACGTGATAGGATTGGGCGGGTGCAGGAGCTGCACCTGCCCGATCAGCAGCATGGGCCCGGCTGTTGCCGATAGCCAGGCTCCTGCTGCATCCCGCGGCATCGCTGTGCACGGTGATGTCGGCGGATTAACCCCTCACACGCCGCGATCACCGCTGTCTGAGAGAGGGAGGGGGCTCCCTCTGACCCCCATCAGCCCCCCGCGCTGTGCTGGAAGGGGGCCGATGGTTGCCATGGCAACTCCAACACCTCACACAGGCATCTGAGCTGCCATGTACGGAAGCCTAGGGGATCCAGCCTGAGGGCTGGGTCTCCTAGGCAACCTGTCAGCGTCTCACACAGTGAAACACTGACAGTTCAATTCAGTACAATACAAAATGTATTGTACTGAACTGAACTGAAACAGGGATCAAACCCTGAAAATGTGAAGTCCCATAGTGGGACAAATGTAAAAAGTAAATAAAAGTGAAAAAATAAAGTTTCAAGTAAAAAAAAGAAAAAACGCCCCCTCAACATAAAATAATGTTTCAAAAAAATTAAAAAAATTAAAAAAACACACTTCACAATTGTGACCCACTTGTTGTTGATTCTTCACCAAAAATTTTAAATGTTATATCTTTTTGTTTGAAACCTGAAATGTGGCAAAAGGTTGAAAAGTTCCAGGGGGCCGAATACTTTCGCAAGGCACTGTATACAGAGTGCATTAATTGTAAAGGGGCTACTACTGGGGGGCACTATATGTAAATAGGCCACTAGTGGGTGGCATTATAGGTGAAGAGGGCATTACTGGGATTGATTATATGTAAACAGGTCAATACTGAGGCATTATACGTGAAGAGGGCACTACTGGGGTGCATGATATGCAAAGAGACCACAACTGGAAGGGTATTATTTGTAAAACCAACACTACATGAGGAATGAAATGGGACATAAATGAAAGCATTGTGTCCAATTAGAAATAAATTGTGGTCAGGAGTCGTCTGTGCAGGACTGAGAAAGAAAAGGAAAGGGAACAACTCCAGACAGAGGAGACTTCACTTGAATCACAGTCACTGAGTGGGAGGGATTATTAAAGGGGTTGTTTCAATTCAGAAAATGGCATTTATCATATAGAGAAAGTTAATACAAGGCAGTTACTAATGTATTGTGGTGTGTCCATGTAGCCTGCTTTTATGATTCATTTTTCATCACATTATACACTGCTCATATCATGGGGTTACGACCACCCTGCAATCCAGCAGAGGTGGTCATGCTTGCACACTATAGGAAAAAGCACCAGGCTGTGGCCCGGACTGTGTGAGCATGCATCAGCTTCCATTCCCTGGAAGTGGGAGCAAAGAAGATTTGATTTTTATGTATTGGAGTATTTCACCTACTTTTGACAGACTCAGCTGCTCTTTCATCTATTTTAAAAAGACTGTTGGAAAAAAGAGGAATAAACTTGCATATGCTTATAGTCTGTTCATTGACTGTACGCCAATCTCATCTGGAACATAACTGCTGATAGAGAGGTATGTGACCAGACCTGTCCATCACCAGCCTCCATTGAATAACACTTCGTTCAGCCTTAGAAACTCACGCATGCACAGTGCCGTGCGCAGTATTATTCAGTGCAAGCATCTGACCATCCAGAGGATAGATCATTAGTATAATAGTCTCAGAAAACCACTTTAATGACTCTAGTAGATTCATTTTACCAATTATAAAAAATTGACAAGAGTTTTACTTTAAACAATAAAGTTATACTGGATCCTTTCCCTCCTGTCCAATAACCTGTTGACCACAGATGAGGTCTAAGCATATACTATGCTCACCGTCCGGAACCGCATCCAGCAAACTCAGCAATTGCTACCAGCCTTCCTTAACCACTCTGATTGGTAAGAAGTAGAGATGAACGAACGTGCTCGTAACGAGCACTGTACCGCTCGGCTCCCCTGCGCTCGCATGGGCGCAGGCAGCCGCTTCCGTCGGGTGAGGAGGACGGAAGCGGCTGCCTGCGCCCATGCGAGCGCAGGGGAGCCGAGCGGTACAGTGCTCATTATGAGCACGTTCGCTCATCTCTAGTAAGAAGCTAAGAGCCCTCTGCAAGACAAGGTTAACTTGGCTCCGAGGAAAACAGATCACGTCTGTGTAGTAAGAAAGCAGAAAACTGGTGCGAGCTTCTAGAAGCAGATCTATCAGAATGACTGGGGTGCAAAGACTAGTTGTCAGGCATGGAAGTTAGATATAGCAAAAATAGCAGTTGAGAGGTTTAACTAAAAACAAGCCACATTCAGGATACCAGAAGAATTAGAAGAAACCAAAACAGAAGATGAGGGGTTAATCCAGAAAACAGTCCACAGTCAGATACCAGGAGTTGAAGTGAATTAATAGTAAGAAGCCATACACTAACTTACCTGGTAACTTCCTGACATGAGGCAGCATATTGAAGGAGACAGATCATCTTAAGAGAAGGACAAGCAGTGCCGCCATAACTCAGCATTTCTACTAGAAGGCTAAGACTGGCTTCAGACTAGCGATAACTGTTCCAGCAGTCTGTTCTGGTAGAGGGGTGCTAGTCGGATACTACCGTTCCCTGCCGGAGTCCATTGACTATAATGGGACCCGGCAGAGATCCGGCCTGCTTCCGACATTAGTACTGGGATTCAGCCAGGCAACAAATGCTGCTTACAGCAGTATTGTGATACTAACCTAAGCCCTTAAAGGGGTTCTCCAGGAATTAAAAAAATGAAAATACTTAAATATTATTTCATAATAAAAATATTAACAAATACCTTTCATTACTTATAATGGCTCGTTTTGTCTAGGGAGCAACCATTAGGAGAAAGAAAATGGCCGCCATCCTATCAGTGCACACAAAACCTGTCCTAATCACACAGGAGGACAAGTTACTTCACAACACTGCGCTATAGTGCTGCTTCATCCTCCTCTCTGCTCTACTTGTCATGAATCATGATCCTGAATAGAGGTGAATCTCTGAGGGAATGGGGAAGATGAAGAACAGAGAGGAGGGTGGGGTGTGGATAATAAGCAGCAGTGCTTGTATGCAGTCTCCATTACCACCATATGTCCTGTCCGTCCTCTCTGTACTTCATGTCTCCTCATGATCTCCATTCCCACAGAGATTCAGCTGAAGATCTAATCAGCTGTATTCGGGATCATAATCCCTGACAGAGTAGAGCAGAGAGGAGGATGAGGCAGCTCTTTACCTCAGTGTTATAAAGTAACTTGTCCTCATGTGTGATCAGGACAGGTTTTGTGTGAACTAATGGGACAGCGGCCATTTTGTTTCGCCTGATGATCGCTCCCTTAGACAAAATGAGCCATTATAACTAATGGAAGGTATTTGAGAATATATTTATAATAAAGTAATATTTAAGTATTTTCATTTTCTTTATTCCCGGAGAACCCCTTTAAAGCTCCATGCTATTTATCCCTGCAGGCACAGCTTATACAGCACATATGAACAGATGAATAAACTCAACACTTTTTGCAACCTCATTCTAGTGTACAGCTAATCTCCAGTTTCAGTTTTGAAATTTGAAGGGTGAATTCTGCTGTTAAATCTGCTTTGAAGCCATAGTGAATAAGGTGTTCTGTTGATTTAAGAATCTACGCGCCGTCAAATATGTAAATACGTTTTCTGCATGCGTTTTTCTGAACTTTCCACATCAAAAATCTTCTATAAATTAGCAAGACATGGCCTGCCTAAAAGTATCTACTGACATTTTTCATATCGTAGAATAAAGATGCAAAGTGAGCTGAAATTTTCGATATTACGGGTGTGAGACTGTGGTAGGGTCTTTCTGTGGTTCTGTGACTGCAAAGAATGTGGCTTGTGCCAAAAGGGCTTAGTCTGTAAAGGTCCCTTTACATGGGACGACAGAGCAGCAGATTATTGGGAAGGAAGCATTCCTTCCTGACATCTGTTGCTCGCTGGTGGAGGAGACCATTGCATTTATATGCAGCAATGTCCTCCAGAGTATGGCGAGCAGTGATCGCTAATGCCATCGCTCTTCCCCATACTGACTCGTGTTTGCTGGCAGCAGATCATGTTGATACAGCTTCCGCTCAATTCCGTGGGCTTCCGATCCGTGCCTCCATCCCATGAAAGATAGGAAATGTCCTGTTTCCTTATCTTGCAGATCTGAATGGGGCTTGCTGAAGTACTTGTGCTTACCTCCCCATTCATATGAATGAAACTGATTTTCAATTGCAGAAAATTCTGCAACAAAATCCACGGCGTTCGAAGGCATTTCAAACAAGTGTAACACACAAATAGTGTGCTGTATGATTGCAGTAAATCTTTGTCCAACCATTGCTCTAATGACTTGATGGCTTCATAGTTCCCTATGATGCTTTTCATTTTGATAATTAATTGTTTAATTTGTGGGCCTAACAGCGAAAAATGCTCCCATTCTGTGCTCATCTGAAACCAGCCTTAGGCTACTTTCACACTAGAGTTTACATTTTCCAGTATTGAGATCCGTCATAGGATCATATATTATCAGTAACGGAAGCGTTTTTGCTATACCCTGCCGGATCCAGCAAAAACGTTAGAGTGAAAGTAGCCTTAGAGTGAATAATGTGCCTTTGTCTAATGACATGATTTAAATAAAAAGCATCATATGTAAATTAATTTTATGCGTAATATAAATGTTTAAATAATATTAAAATGTTTACATTTTAGATGAAAATGAAATAGATGACACAAGACGGTTTTATAGTGATCTTAACAACAATATTGAGGTAAGTTGGAGAGAATGGGGATGTATTTATATTTATATCTGTTGTAGATACAATGTATTTTCTTTTTATTATACATATCCATATATTTGGAGTCCTGTGAAACATAAACTGGACCGCAGCGAATCAATGGATGTCGTATATCTGGACTTCTCCAAAGCATTTGACACTGTACCACATAAAAGGTTAGTATATAAGATGAGAATGCTTGGCCTGGGAGAAAATGTCTGTATCTGGGTAAGTAACTGGCTCAGTGATAGAAAACAGAGGGTGGTTATTAATGGCACATACTCAGATTGGGTCACTGTAACTAGTGGGGTACCACAGGGGTCAGTATTGGGCCCTATTCTCTTCAATATATTTATTAATGATCTTGTAGAAGGCTTGCACAGTAAAATATCAATTTTTGCAGATGACACTAAATTGTGTAAAGTAATTAACACAGAAGAGGACAGTACACTGCTACAGATGGATCTGGATAGACTGGAGGCTTGGGCAGAGAAGTGGCAGATGAGGTTTAACACTGACAAATGTAAAGTTATGCATATGGGAAGGAATAATGCAAGTCACCAGTACATACTAAATGGTAAAATATTGGGTAACTCTGACATAGAAAAGGACCTAGGAATTTTAGTGAACAGAAATCTAAGCTGCAGAAACCAATGTCAGACAGCTGCTGCCAAGGCCAATAAGATAATGGGCTGCATCAAAAGAGGCATAGATGCCCGTGATGAGAACATAGTCCTGCCACTTTACAAATCACTAGTCAGACCACACATGGAGTACTGTGTACAGTTCTGGGCTCCTGTGAACAAGGCAGACATAGCAGAGCTGGAGAGGGTTCAGAGGAGGGCAACTAAAGTAATAACTGGAATGGGTGGACTACAGTACCCAGAAAGATTATCAAAATTAGGGTTATTCACTTTAGAAAAAAGACGACTGAGGGGAGATCTAATAACTATGTATAAATATATCAGAGGTCAGTACAGAGATCTCTCCCACGATCTATTTATCCCCAGGACTGTGACTGTGACGAGGGGCCATCCTCTGCGTCTGGAGGAAAGAAGGTTTGTACACAAACATAGAAGAGGATTCTTTACGGTAAGAGCAGTGAGACTATGGAACTCTCTGCCTGAGGAGGTGGTGATGGTAAGTTCACTAAAAGAGTTCAAGAGGGGCCTGGATGTATTTTTGGAGGGTAATAATCTTACAGGTTATAGTTACTAGAGAGGGGTCGTTGATCCAGGGAGTTATTCTGATTGCCTGATTGGAGTCGGGAAGGAATTTTTTTCCCTAGTGGGGAAAACTGGCTTCTACCTCACAGGGTTTTTTTGCCTTCCTCTGGATCAACTTGTAGGAAAACAGGCCGAACTGGATGGACAGATGTCTTTTTTCGGCCTTATAAACTATGTTACTATGTTAAATATGTGACACTGTTTTATAAAATTATAAATAGAGATAAGCGAACGTGCTCGTAACGAGCACTGCACCGCTCGGCTCCCCTGCGCTCGCATGGGCACAGGCAACAGCTTTCGTCGGGTGAGGAGGACGGAAGCGGCTGCCTGCGCCCATGCGAGCGCAGGGGAGTCGAGCGGTACAGTGCTCATTACGAGCACGTTCGCTCATCTCTAATTATAAACCTTGACAATTCTAAATCTGTTTACAGTATGTTAATGACATTATATTTATTTGAGAACTTCAGTACTGCAGCACTACAGTACTATACAAAACCTATTGAGCAGCTTACTAGAAGTTATGATGATGGCATACCATATTATCATGAGCAGCCACAAAGTGGAGAAGGAGGGTGAGCGCCTCGTCCTTTCCACTGTGACGCGTCCAACCACTGCCACCAATGAAAATGAGAGTGGGCTGAGGAGGGATATGAAAATGAGAGCTGGCTGGCTTGCCCTTTTTGGGCTTTCACTGTCCTACTGTCGCCTTGGACCTGTAAAGTGAAGCCCAGCTTCTGACACTAGAGAAGCTTCTGTTCAGGGGACCTGAGGTGCTGTGGGTATTCCGGGCTTCCTGTTCGAGTCAGAGGTTGCGGAGATCCTGCACTTTGCTGCCACTGGCCAGTACGGAGAGAACAAGGTGTCAGTGTATGAATTTTTCTTCAGTAACTTATTCCGAGGTCTCGCATGCCAGTGCTCACATTAAGCGCTGGCTCGTACCGCGGAGTGGATGTACCTTATTTTTCACCCTATAAGACGCATCGGCCCATAAGACGCACCTAGGTTTTAGAGGAGGACAATAAGAAAAAAATATTTTTCATTAGACCCCAGGTCAGACCACCAGTCAGACCCCCAATGTTAATAAGACCCTGAATCAGACCTTAGATCCGACCCCAAATGTTAATAAGTCCCCAATAAGACCTCAGATCAGACCCACAATCAGACCTCAGATATTGGCCCCAATATAAATAACCCCATTCAGACCTCAGATCAGACACCCAGTCTTAAAGAGGACCTTTCATGGGTCCAGACATTGTTAAGTAAGGACACCGTTTTGTAGGGCATCTATTGGAGATGTAGGTGTGCTTACTAGTTTTTCTGGGCGCCGCTCCGTTCGCCCGCTGCGCCCCGGTAAAGTTCTGGCGCGCGCTATGCTAATGCATAAACCTTCTCCCTGGCTGTGACGCTTTCCACTGCGATTGGACAACGCTACAGCCAGGGAGAAGGAGACGTCCACTGAGAATCCCTGGCGTCTCCTCCTCCCTGTTCTGATGATATGCATTAGCATAGCACGCGCCAGAACTTTACCGGGGCGCAGCGGGCGAACGGAGCGGCGCCCAGGAAAACTAGTAAGCATACCTACATCCCCAATAGATGCCCTACAAAACGGTGTCCTTACTTAACAATGTCTGGACCCATGAAAGGTCCTCTTTAAATCAGCCCCCCATGCCTCAGTTAATCAGTCCCCAGCCTCATATCAGCCCCATGCCTCTTTTTATCAGCCCCCAGTCTCATATCAGCCCCCATGCCTCTTTTCATTAGCTCCCTGTCTCATATTAGCCCCATGCCTCATTTCATCAGTCCTCAGCCTCATATCAGCCCCCATGCCTCTTTTTATCAGCCCCAAGTCTCATATTAGCCCCCATGCCTCTTTTGACGCCGCCGCTCCTCGCCGCCTGCGCTCCTCTCCCTTCTCCTCCTCCGTCGGCTGTGCTGTGACCCAGCGCGCACAGCGTGAGGTCACAGAGAGCCCTAACACTGTGCGCAGCCCTGCACAGCCAACAGCCGAGCGGAGGACCAGGAAGCGGTGAGTCCAGAGCCTTCACCGCTTCCTCGTCCTCCGGTGCTAATGAGTGCTTCCATAATGTAAGCGCTCATTAGCATTAATTCCATAAAACGCAGGGACATTTTTCCCCCACTTTGGGGGAAAAAAACTGCGTCTTATGGGGGGAAAATACGGTACATTTCCAGCTCGGCTATGGGAAAACCATCTACATTTGCAAAGAAGCAGCCAGGTCCCTGATCAAAGCGAAGTGGGTGTATATAGTGGGCAGTGAGGGTGGCACTCATGGTTGACTGGTGCCTCATTGTTTATTATTAGTGCCCCCTGAGGTACCTTTGGGGAGGCTAAAACTAGCCCTTCAGTGAAGTATACAAGGGAGGTAAAATACTAGACCTTATATGTGGGGGGCAACATACTGGACTTCTGAAATGGGAGGGCATAATACTGGACCTCTGACACATGGAAGGGGGGCATAATACTGGACCTCTGACACATGAGAAGGAAGAATACTGGACCTCTGACACATGGAAGGGGGGCATAATACTGGACCTCTGACACATGGAAAGGGGGGCAGAATACCGTACCTCTGACACATGGAAGGGGGGCATAATACTGGACCTCTGACACATGAGAAGGAAGAATACTGGACCTCTGACACAAGGAAGGGGGGCATAATACTGGACCTCTGACACATGGAAGAGGGGCATAATACTGGACCTCTGACACATGGAAGGGGGCATAATACTGGACCTTTGACACATGAGAAGGAAGAATACTGGACCTCTGACACATGGAAGGGGGCCATAATACTGGACCTCTGACACATGGAAGGGGGGCATAATACTGGACCCCTGACACATGAGAAGGAAGAACACTGGACCTCTGACACATGGAAGGGGGGCATAATACTGGACCTCTGACACATGGAAGGGGGGCATAATACTGGACCCCTGACACATGAGAAGGAAGAACACTGGACCTCTGACACATGGAAGGGGGGCATAATACTGGACCTCTGACACATGGAAGGGGGGCATAATACTGGACCTCTGACACATGAGAAGGAAGAATACTGGACCTCTGACACATGGAAGGGGGGCATAATACTGGACCTCTGACACATGGAAGGGGGGCATAATACTGGACCTCTGACACATGGAAGGGGGGCATAATACTGGACCTCTGACACATGGAAGAGGGGCATAATACTGGACCCCTGACACATGGAAGAGGGGCATAATACTGGACCTCTGACACATGGAAGGGGGGCATAATACTGGACCTCTGACACATGGAAGGGGGCATAATACTGGACCTCTGACACATGGAAGAGGGGCATAATACTGGACCTCTGACACATGGAAAAGGAGCATAATACTGGACCTGTGACACATGGAAGGGGGGCATAATACTGGACCTCTGACACATGGAAGGGGGGCATAATACTGGACCTCTGACACATGGAAGGGGGGCATAATACTGGACCTCTGACACATGGAAGGAAGAATACTGGACCTCTGACACATGGAAGAGGAGCATAATACTGGACCTCTGACACATGGAAGAGGAGCATAATACTGGACCTCTGACACATGGAAGAGGAGCATAATACTGGACCTCTGACACATGGAAGGGTGGCAGAATATGTGAATGAAAATAAGAGCTGGCTGCGGGGGAGTATAGAAATGAGAGGGGGCTAAGAGAGGAGTGTCAGAGAGGGAAAAGAATGGTGCAACATGCAAGCAGAGGGTTCTGCCTGCTAATGATGACCTGCACCATGGATAGCCAGCAGCATAGAGAAACATTTAGTCACATTAACCCCAATGTTACCATTATGTGAGATAAAATTATGGGGTCACTTATTAATGTGAGGCACATGGTATTATTACTTTAGCTCCTTCATGTGCCTCACATTAATAGTAAGTAACTCCATCAGGTACCTCCTCACATAATGGGCCACATAGGGTTAATGTGGAAGAGGAAGATCTTTACTTTCCTCTCCCTGGCTTCGGTGATGCCGTCATCCCTGCTGCTCCCGCACAGGTTGCGGACTCTTCCTTATGGGTCCTGACTGGATGTGTGCACTTCGTTTCCTGTTCGGTTGCATTCAAATATATTCAGCTGAACAGGAAAAAAGCAGACACATCTGGTCGGGGACTCGGCAGGATTGCCTGCAGCCTGTGTGAGCGGAGCAGAGACGGTGGCATCAGTGGAGCCAGGGACAGGTAACTACTATCTAAAAGATCTTCCTTCCACAGATTAGTAACAACTATGGGTAAGGTAAAATGGAAAGAGAACCTCTTTAAGCTTTAGTGGAGATTTGTTAAAATCCACTTCTTAAGATCACAGAATCAACGTGAACTGTTTTGAATCCTGATCATTTTCTATCATTAGCAAATTATTTATGAATAGTTAGCGCAGAAGTATTAAGAGGACTACCCTGAAGCTTTCTCTTTTGTGGTGGGGCTACATGGCAATCTTCGCCACAACACCCAAAACTGCTGGATTTTTTGCAATTCTAGTGTCATGGTCACAAAAACTAGCAAGTCGTGATTTGACCCCTTCAGTTCAATGACTGCATTGTTACACAGCAATCTTTGGTCTTGAAGCAGGTGTCATAGTCAACCTGTAATCTTGATAGTACTATATCTTTGTTCCCTGCTAGGTATTTCTGCTATATTTTGCCAGAATTGTCTTATTTTGGGCATTCCCAGAGGCAGTGTTATAACCATACTTAGGGGCAACTACATTTTAGGCAGTTTTGATATTTGTCTATGTACTTCCCCTTTAAGGTAGAAAAACCATGTCAAGTATAGTAAATTCTATGCAGAAATATATATGGTATAACTTATATGGTTTTTCTTTCCACATTTTGGAAGACATGGATTTATACAATTTACTTAGACTCTGTATTACTCTAATTGTCATCTCTTTTTCTGGTAATACCATTCCTATTTCCAATCTCCATAATGACATACAGACTGCACAAGCGACTGGCATTTTTGTTCATTAGCTGATGTTTTTTTTGTCTTTCTGGCTCCTGTTAAAAATGCAGCGTTTTGTAACTCCTGACAGTTTTTCAGGCATTTTCACATAATCTTTTCTGTAGGGGAAACATGCCATAGAGAAAATATTAGTGCATGTGCTTATTATTATAGCCCCCAAAAACCCATCAGACAACAATTGTGTGTAGGAACCCTAAAGCTTGAATTTTGTTTGCCCAGGTACTGGACAGAGTTTCCAATTCTACAGTTACAGTATGTTGCTCTTCAGGGAATGTAGCCCATGCCCCTGGTTACTGACGTTACAACACAACTGTTGACTGGATGATTTTTCTTCTGTGTTGAAACCTTATAGTTTTTGAAGACACAACATGAATATGGGTCCATATTCATTTGTCACCTCCAAAGACTGTAAGGTTTCAACATAGAGGAAAACTGCAGGTATATACAGGGGCATAGCTATACACAAAAGTTACTGTGACTTTTTTTTTATTAGGCTCAGGCCTGAAGTCACAGAGAAGACTCTGACAGACTTTTCACTGTTCTGATGATGTGGTGACCTACATGTTGAAAAGCAGTAAATATTATTTTTTGTAATGAACTAATAAATATGATAAATTAACATTTAACCCCTGAAAAGCCCTTAAAGGGGTATTCCAGTTAGAGAAAGTTATCCCCTATCCACAGCGTAAGGAATAACTTTTAGATCGGTGGGAGTCATACCACTGGGACCCCCACCTATCACAAGAACAGGGCTCTGTACCCCATGAAGCCCCCAGAAATGGACAGAGCAGCTGGTCGTCAATGTGCGCCACTGGTCCATTCATTTCTGTCTCTGGCGCTCTCATAGAAATTAATGGAGCGTCATCTTGCATTTCCGACCAGCCACTCTGTCCATTTGAGGGGGACTCCAGAGGGCACAGAGCCCCTGTTCTTGTAAACGGTGGGAGTCCCAGTGGTAGGACCCCCACCAATCTGATCCTGTGAATAGGGGATAACTTTCTTTAACCCCCCTTTAATGACCAGCAACATTTTTTTTGTTTTTGACTTTCTGCATTTTAGCAGCCATAACGTTTTACTTTTTAATTGATGTGGGTGTCTGACGCCTTGTTTTATGTGTGAGAAATATTATTTTTTGATGTTCAGGGGTACATATAAATTATTATGTAATTTAGATTATTTTTTGCTGCTAAAAAATATACAAAAAAGCGATTTTGGTGGTATGTTTTTTTTATTTATATATTTATTATTTGTTTGACACTAAGAAACCTGATAAATGGATTGTTGTGCTAATTCCTAATATACACAGTTTTTTTTAATTCTTAATGTATTCACAATAATGTTTATATTATACTAAATAATTGCATAATATAGCATTTTTTTTACAAATCTTATTATGGGATTATTATTTTATAACTTTATTTCGAACTTACAACATATTAGCATACTCCTGTATGCTAATACATTATGCTGTTGTGTCACTTTGAGACAGGCTGCTGTTAAGGCAACACTAGCGTGCAGATGGCTCCGCCAGTCTACAATCGGGTCACTGGAAAACCCAGTTACCTGATCATAGGGGAGAGTCCCCTTTGATCACGCCACGGTATGGACTACGACAAAACACAGGGGTAACAGGATTGGAGCTTTCTTCAACCGTGGCTGTGTAGCTGGAGCTTCTGCTAGGAACTGGCGCTGTGAGGGGTGTAGCTAAAGGCTCATAGGCCCTGGTGCAAGAGTTCAGCTTGGGCCCCCTTCCCCCAGTGCTTTGTGGCCAGGGGCAGGGAAGCACATTGACTTCATGCTACCTGAAATACCTGGCAAATACTGAAATACCCCCCTTCCCCATATACCAAATTCTTGACCTAACCCCTTCCCTCCAGCCAGAGGTATAACTTCAGCAGCATGCGCTTTCTATAATACTGGTGTTTTCTTATGTGGCACAAGGGTCTTTGGGCCCCCTCAGGCTCCTGGGCCCTGTAGCGACTGCTACCTCTGCACCCTCTATAGCTACGCCCTTGGGAACTGTTAGTAACAACACAATATATGTCTGACATGTTAGCCTACCCCAGATTCATTGACAGTTGAAGACTTTTGACTATGCCTCACTAGGGTACATTAGGTATAACTATTAAATCTCGCTCAACGTCCTTATATTTTATGAATTAGCACTCACACTATATCGTTGCTTGGTGTAGCTAACACGATTGGGACTGCTGCTATTAGTATTTATTATTCAAAATAAATACTGTAGAATAAAATTGTTTTATTAATGGACATTATCTTTTGCAGCGGATGATAATGGCTTTTGAAGAACTTCGTATACAAGCAGAGAACTCAAGGCAAGAGTTGTATAACCAATGTATGTCTTTTTTTCTTTATTATTTTACATTTTTTTCTGATGTATTATTATTTATTTTTTTATTAATCCGGACTTCATGTAGGTGTAGGCTCAATATATACGTCTTTAGAGCCAGTAAATGTCTTTAAAGTTCTAAGTTGTAGTTAAAGAAGTCTGTACATACAGCAAATTATAGGCTGAATTGATACAGAGGAGTTATTCTAAAACATGTAAGCCGATTGCTGGGTTTATTTGTGTGGATATTTTAAAGGGGTTGTCCAAGACCAGATAAAATGAGGCATATATATTTACAATTAGTCATCCAGACTATTAAATGCCTTAATTTCACATATGTCTTCTAGTAAATATGTTAAGACTTAGCTTTTAGTATTCCGTTAAAATGTTTCCAACTGACCATGTAATAAACCAAAATAAAAAGTATCAGTGGCGTTGCTTCCTTTGTTTCTAAAGGAATATATTGCACTATTTGTCCTGCAATTTGCTGGTAACCGCGCGCTGGCTCCAGACTCTTCTAACAGATCTCTATCCCTGCCTGCCACTCTATATCCGCTACTGTGATATTTCAAAGGAGCGTCCCTGCTGTATTTTAAAATTCCCTCAAACACTGCCTCCCGACATGTTTCAGCAGACACCACTGATACTTTTAATTTTTGTTTATTACATAGTCAGTTAACGGAATATTAAAAGTTAAGTCTTAACATATTTACTAGAAGACATATGTGAAATTAATGCATTTAATAATCTGGATAACTAATTGTAAATATATGAATTATAGTACCTTAACATATGTCAGGGTCTCTATGAAATAGTGCTAAAAATGGGGGATAGTCTCCGAAAAAAAAAAAAAAACACCTGGTCGGGTCATCCAACTCCTGAAGTGCAGTTCCTGTCCCTGACGTTTCTAGTCCTGCTACAAGCATGTCACCACTGACAGCCAATCGGTAGCCTCAGCAGCAGAGGTTGCACTACAGAGTTGAAAAATACTCCTCCTAGTAATTTTGGAGATGTACGAAATAAGACTTTTGGCAGCTGTTTTTTTTTTTTTTTTTTACCATAACTTCTATTTTTTTTTACAACATTCACTGTGTGAATATATAGTGTTGCTGTTAAGTTTTTATGTGGGTCAGTATGATTATGGTGCTACCAAATATGTGTTTTTTACTACTTTTGCATAATAATAGCACGTCTCATTATGTTACCAGAATCCTAGAGCCAGAATACAATGAATTTTTGTGCTGTTTTAGCCATACTTGACTTGTTTTATTGTGGGCGAGATGCAGTTTACATTGATAGCATTTTTTGGGGCACATGGATACTTTTTAGGGTGGAAGTACACAGAAAAAAATAAATTTAAAGTAGTTCTTGGGACTGTGTAAATAATGTGTTATCTTTATATGAGTGCATATGTTTTTTATGGCTTTTACTAAATAAAACCAATAAAATGTAGTATGTACCAGTGACAGGCTGTCTATTAGGTCCCATTCACATGACCGGCCTTGACAACTTGTGGTGACCACATCTGTATGTCCATTCCGTAGTCCCACAAAAGATAGAACATGTCCTATTCTTGTTCATTTTGTGCACAAAAATAGGCATTGTTACAATGGATCTGTAAAAAAAAAAAAATTGAATGCCACACGGACTTCATCTATTTTTTTTTGTGGATCTGGGTCTTGCGGACCGCAAAATACATTCAGTCATGTGAATGGACCCTTATTAAGCTGTCTATCTATCTAAGCTATCTGTTGCACAACCTAAAATACATACAGCCATGTCATCCCAGGGGGCCTTTTTTGGGCTCTTGCCTGCCATGGCCAATGGTGAAGGTGACCTGTCACTCAAATTCCCTAGATGTCACGGTCACTGCGGACCGGGAATCTAGGGAGTTAAGTGGCTGGCATTAGAGTTAACTTCAATGATCGCTGTTACAAATGGAGCCCATTTTCAGTCAGTGCCGGGCTTCTACGATGATCCGTAGCGGAGCCCTTCAGTCCTGGATCTCTGTTTGTGGTTCTACATGTGATGCCTGCATCTCCCCTTGCTGTGGATTTCTTGTAGCAGGAGTAGTGAGCTGACTAGTTACCTTCTTCCTTTTGGGTGTTTGTTTGTTCTTTAAAGTTCATGGACACACTGGTGTATATGTCAGGAGATTTTTAGCAACATACAGTACACTGATGTGTGAATTGATCAAAAGTGAGCTTTCTTAGCAATATTTACTATGGGTGTCTGTGCCAAATTTATGAAATGGTACACCTTAATAATATATTTGGCATGATAACAATGTGGTTCAGGCTACATTCACACGACCATTGTGTTTTGCGGATCCGCAAAACACTGATACCTGCCCTTGTGCGTTCCGCAATTTGTGGACAGCACATGCAGCGGCTATCATAAAAAAAAAATAGGAAAAAAAAAATTGGTTATTTGGACTCCTTATGTGCACCACTACTCACGTATTACTGCTAATAATAGTCCAGAATCGTGGTGACAGGCTCCCTTTAAAGCACTATTTTCATTTCCTTTTACAAAACCATGCCTCCTTTGATTTACATGTTTTTTTTTAAATTATGTCTTCAAGTAAAGCAAGACAATGAAAAAAGACAAGAGATGCAAAAGGAAAAAAATATTGAACTGGCTAAATGCAAAAAGCAGGTATGGTTATAGAACATATTCATTGTTACAAACCAGAAAACCCTAAGGTCAGTATTTTGAAATTGCATGCAAAAAAATGTAACTTTGAGGCTTTTAGGCTTTTTTTTAGTGGCTTTTTAACACTTATTTTGTTTAAAGGGGTTGTCCCATTAAAAATATCCTGCAGTTTTATAAACCAGCACCTGGATCAGAATGCTTTTGTAATTGCATGTAATTAAATATTTAGCATTTAGATATTCAATAAAATGTATCCGTATAGTGCCACCTGCTGTATGTTTTTTTATTTCTTTGTCCATCTTGCTGAGATGGACTTACATTTTGGGTTCCATCCTTCTGTCTCCCGAACTGTGATAAGGAGAGGACTGCAACAGAAAGGACATGTCTTCTCAGCTGCCAGCTTGATATAAATTTATCACAGCAACTGAAACAGTGAATGGGGAGATCTTTAGATCCATGTGAAGTACAGGGCTGGTTCTAGCTTTGTTAGAAAGAGATATTCATGTACTATATTACGTCAGATTTTTATTTTTACGTTGAAGGGATTTTCTGGGATTTTGATACTGATGACCTATCCTCTGGATAGGTCATCAGTATCTGATCAGTGGGGTCTCACACCTGCCAGTCAACTGTTTGAGAAGGCACCAGTGCTCCTGTGAGCGCTGCTGCCTTCTCGCAGTTTACCAAGCACAGCACTGTACATTGTATAGCAACTGTGCTTGGTATCGCTCTCAGCCCCATTGAAGTGAATGGGGCTGAGTACAATACCAAGCACAGCTGCTGTACAATGTATGGTGCTGTGCTTGATGAGCACGGAGAAGGCCATGTTGCTCACAGGAGCGCTGGTGCCTTCTCAAACAGCTGATCCGTGTTGTTCTTGGGTGCTGTTCTTCAGAGGATAGGTCATCAGTATCAAAATCCTGGAAAACCCCTTTAATCATGGAAGAATCCCTTTTATTACCAGGTGTTTTTTAAGTTTTATTGAAAAGCCTTTGAAGAAAAAACCTGAATATGCTGACTGTGGTATTCTAAGTGGTTAAAGAGTGGGAGGGGCTCTCTCTCTCACTTAATTTGGCCCCTGCACTGAAGGTTTGCCATGGCAGCCTGAGGCCATACTTGGTAGGCACCCAGACCTACGATGTATGGATCCTTAGTAGGCATTCTGTCAGTTTTACTGTAATTGACATAATCCAATGCACTATAGAAGTATTCCATTATACTATATAACCTTTTTCACTTATGGGCGGCTTAATTAAAAAAAAAGAAAAATAAAGAAAATAAGAGAAAAAAAAACGGATTAGTATTGTCACATCTATAATGACCTATACAATAATATAACCACATTTTGTATCCCCATACAGAAGACATTGTAGAAAAAAAAAGTAAATAAAAAATTTAAAAAAAAACTGCAACTTAGGCCTCATTCACACTTGTTTGGTCAGTGATTTCCATCAGTGATTTGTGAGCCAAAACTAGAAGTGAAGCCTCCACAGAGATTAGATATAATGGAAAGTTCTGCACCTGTTCTGTGGTTTTGCCCCACACCTGGTTTAGGCTCACAAATCACTGATGGAAATCACTGACTAAACACTCAAGTGTGAACAAGGCCTTAAGCGTCAGGCTGTTCACACAGAAGTTTTTTTCTGGTCGAATCCTGACATATTTGCTGGGTAGAAGCCGTATCTCTGCTGGTTCCATTATAGCTGGTACTGGTGAGCATTCCAGTAACATCTGGCAATGCCAGATCCAGACAGCTCCTAACGGCAGTGTGAAACAGGCTTTATCCCCAAAAAAGCAAGCCCTCGCACTGCACCATCAACAGAAAAATAAAAATGTTATGGGTCTTTATTATCGCCATGATCATGCTGACCTGCAGAATAAAGTTATCATGTAATCTATACTGTACCCCCAACACTATAAATCCTAAAAGACAGTGCTGTATTTCTTCATGCGCACCATTACACTGCAAAATGAATAAAAGTTGCACTATACATTATACCTAATGGAGCCATTTAAGAACACAACTAAGGAAGTACCTCATAGAAGTGAATGGCGTGGTCGACTGAATGTGCACTGCCGCTCCATTCTGAGAGGGAACTCAGGAATCCTCTACTCTCGGGAGCATAGGAAGGTCCCAGTGATTCCCAGTGATTCCCCTTGATGTTAGAACTTAATAACTGTCCCTTTCCAATGCAAACGGTTCTGACGTAGAACCATTAGCTCTTATACGTGCCCTAGGTTGATGGTACAACAACTGCACCCACTTAATAAACACTGTACCGAATCCCATTCGCCTTAGCACTTCCCATAAATAAAGCCATTCTATACTGTCAAATGCTTTAGCTGCATCTAACGATAGAATTGCCCTACACCCTATTACCTCTTTTGTCCTCTGCATATTCAAGAACAGTCTTCTCAGGTTAATTGAAGTTGACTTATCAGGCATAAAGCCCGATTGATCACTGTGTATAATGGTGGAAATGACTGACAGTAGTCTATTTGCTAGAACTTTAGCCAGGATTTTGATGTCTGATGTCAAAAGTGAAATAGGTCTGTACGAATCAGCATTGACCGGATCCTCTACCAGTTTGGGAAGTTTAACTACAATGGCTTCTTTCATGGAATCAGGCAGATTTCCTTTTTGGAAAGCCTCTAAGTAGACGTCAAGTAATTTGGGTAAGAAAATGTCGCTATGTTTTTTAAAGAATTCTGCCAGTAAACCAACTGCTCCCGGGGCCTTTTCATTAGGAAAGGTCTTCAACGCCTCCTCTAGCTCATCCAGTTTAATAGGTTTATCTAGGAACTCAGCATTAGCTTTTGTAAGCTTCAGGATTGCTATCCTGTCCAGATAGTTAATAATGTCCACTCTACTCATTTCCAATCTGGATTTATATAGGGTTTTATAGTATGTATAAAAACAGTTAAGATCTCAGTGTCTTCAGATACCAGATTCCTATAGGAGTCATGAATAGCCACGACCCTCGATATTCCCTCTTGAGCATCTATAATTCTGGCTAATAGTTTCCCAGAGCTCTCCCCCGCTTCAAAATACTTCTGTTGTAAGAAAAAACGTTTATCCTGTTTCAAGATCAGTTCATCTCTATGGAACAGGTTCCATTTATAAAGTATGATTTTTGGCCGGATCCTAACTATTGCATTTTGGACTGGTAGCGTCTAAAATGCAGATGTGAAAGTACCCTAAGATGTGTCTCCGCATGCTCATGTAATGTGCGTTCACAATACAGCAGTTACCTCAGAGCGGGTTTGAAAAGGAGAAAGCCGACCACCACTACTACATGGCTGCGGTGGCCGTAACCAGGGGCAATGGCCTGACTGATGTGTGTGGGACAATGCATATAAAAATAGGTAAATCTTCTAAACGATACATTTTATATAAATACATTCTATTAGTAATAATATTGGTATGGCTATATCTAACTATACAAATTACATTTGTGAGATGGGAATACCTCTTTAAGTCTCCATGTACCAATACCAAACAAGTTTCTACGAGTCAATTTGAGAGAGATTCGGATGGGTGAGTGGTCCGATAGGCTTCTAGGTAAATACATAATATCTGATAAAAAGGACAATATATTCGGAGTGCCCACAGCAAGATCAATCCTAGAAAGAGTGTGGTGTGTAGTGGAGTGACATGAAAATTGACACGTATTGGGGTGTCTTACCCACCATATATCTATTAAACTTAGTTCCGCTAAAAATCTAGCAAATGATCCATCCCGGGTGATCCAGAAGGGTTCTGACCGCCTAACCTGTCCAATTCCGGGGTAGTACAAACAATAAAATCCCCGACCATAAGGATTGGCCATGGAAGACATGTTTCTACAAAAGACATTACTTCCTTAATAACTGTACTATTGTATGGCGGCGGTATATAAACTGCAACTAATATTACAGAGGAGTGATAGCAGGTACAATGCAGGCACACATATCTACCTAAAGGGTCAATACTTGAGGAGTGACAAACAAATGGCACTGTTTTATTAATCAATATACTCACACCTCTGGAATGTGTGGTAAATGTTGAAGGAAAGGATTGGCCAACCCACGGTCTTTTCAGCAATTTTGTGGTAGCAGGTATTAAGTGAGTCTCTGCCAGACATATAATGGCTGGTTGATATTGTTGTAATGCCAAATAAATAGCAGTTCTTTTATTCGCCTCAACCATGCCCCGTACATTCCATCCTATAATGTTAAGTTTATCACCCATGGTCAAAGAGTGGACATAATAATATAGGATACTTAACCACAATCATATATATTCTCATTTTTTGCAATACAAAAGTGCCCATACTAGATACAGCCGTCTCCTCGTCAGTCCCTCCCACCCTCCCAAAACCCATATCAAACCGAAACATGAACAGTTAGTAAATATCTGGAATCAAAATGCAAAAAAGGGGCGGAAACAAGGAGGTTTCCTGAAACCAGAACTCAATAATATGAAGATCTAGTTTCTAGTGTGAATGGAAGGAGCCCCCGGCTCACCTAACATATAAGTACATGAACATCAGGCCTTCATGTCAGATTAACAATAATACCCACATAGGCTATGCTGCAACTACCTTCATGCATAAGGCATCCGGGTCAGTCTAGCCTCCAGGAGCAACAAGATAAGTCCAGGTAGGTTTAGACGTAGTATGCAGCTTAATATCTTGATCAGCCAGGAGAAGTAATCCAATATATCTCAGATTATAATAAAGAAAAGAAAAGGGAAGCAGAATAGAAGTATAAGCAGGGTCAGATAGATAATAAAAACGTAGGGAAGAGGAGGGAAGAAACAGAAAGATTGCACATGTTCATAATCACCAATACATTTATACAGGACAATCATTTGCCTAAAAGGATGCACTATAATTCCTCAGCTAAGGTCTCACATTTTAAACCCAGGAGATAATGGGGATTAGGAGAGTAGTATAAGCAGGGTCAGATAGATAAGAAAAATGTAGGAAAGGAAGGAGGAGAAAATAGAAAAATTGCATATATTCATAAGCAACAGTGCAGTTATACCGGACAGTCATCTGTCTATAAGGGTGCACCACAGTTCCTCGGCAGAGGTATCGCATGTTAAACCAGGGAGATAATTGGGAACAGGATAGAAGCATAAGCAGGGTCAGATAGATAACAACATATATAGGGAAAGAGGGGTAAGAAATGGAAAATATGCAGATAATCATAGGCAATAATGCACTTATCTGGAGCGATCAGCTGCCACTGAGAGTGTCACAGAGGTCTCCAACTCAGGTAGAGTTGAGTTCATCCCGCCGATTTTAGCGCCTTAAGGAAGCGCTCGTTTACTTCCAGCCATTGCGCTGCATTCAGAGGGTTATCAAACATGCAAACTTCTCCATAGGCAACCACCCGCAGCTTGGCTGGGTAGATCATAGAGTATGGAATGTGAAGGTCTCGAAGACGACGTTTTACCGCCTGGAACTTGGCTCTCCTGCGCTGAACTTCCGCTGAGAAGTCTGGGAATATTGATATTTTATTTCCATTGATGCAAAGGTCAGGATGGTCTCTTGCCTTCCGAAGGATCAAATCTCTGTCCCTGAAATGTAAAAGCCTAAGCAGAACTGGACGCGGGGGAGCCCCCGGTGGAGGAGCTCAGAACGGTACCCTGTGAGCCCTTTCAATGGCGAAAACATGTCATAGTGAGTCTTTGCCAAACTTGTCAGAAAACCAATCTTCAAAAAATAAAACCGGATCAGGGCCCTCTGTTTTTTCAGGGACACCCACCAGTCTGAGATTATTCCTGCGTGACCTATTTTCAAGATCATCCGCTTTGGACATTAATAAAGACACATTGTGAATGATTTTGCCAATGTCTCTCTTTATAAGAGGTCGTTGATCTTCAATGGTGCTAACTCTCTCCTCTACCTCTTTAATCCTTTCATTTACTTTTTGTAAATCTTGCCTAATAAGAGATACATTTTCTTGTAGATTTCCCATGTGTATTGTAAGGGTATTAAGTGAAGTATTACTAAGGCTACTTTCACACTGGCGGCAGGCCTGATCCGGCAGGTGAAGGGTGCTGCCGGATCAGGCCTGCCGCAGTGACATGTGTGGAGCCGGAACCGCGCTCCAGCCCCACACATGTCACACAGTAAATACATACACATAAACATACACACACATATAGACAAACAAACACACATACATACTTACATGCTCCCGGCAGGTCTTCGGAGCGTCGGAGGGACAGGACGGCTCACACAGGTCACGATTCCCCACAGCGCCCTCTGCTGGGCGCCTGGTGGAATCGTCATCTGTGCGCGCCGTCCTGTCCCTCCGACGCTCCGAAGACCTGCCGGGAGCATGTAAGTATGTATGTGTGTTTGTATGTCTATATCTGTGTGTATGTTTATGTCTATGTCTGTATGTGTCTATGTGTAGCCGGATCCGTAATGAACTCCATTGAAAGTCAATGGAGGGCGGATCCAGTTACCATTATGGTCACACCAGACGGATCCACCCCCATTGACTTGCATTGAGGGTCATTCCGGATCCGTCTTGGTGCGGATGCCTGGACCGGAGAGCAAACCGCAGCATGCTGCGGTTTGTTCTCCGGTCTGAAGACTGAACGGAATGCTTTCAGGAGCATTCCGTTGTCTTCAGTTCAGTTTTGTCCCCATTGACAATGAATGGGGACAAAACTGAAGCGTTTTATTCCGGTATTGAGCCCCTATGACGGAACTCAAAACCGGAATTTTAAAACGCTAGTGTGAAAGTAGCCTAACTGTAACTGCAGCATAGATATCTTTAATCGTGGGTTCACCACATTCATTAGAACTAGGAGGGCATTTCTCCATCTGTGCTGTGGCTGGTATAGGGCAGTCAGAGGAGATATGTTGCTGCGTAGTTGGTGTATCAGTGGTTGTAATTCCCTCCGCAGGGTTTGTATAGGAGCTGGTAGTACTTGTCTCCATACCTGCTGGAATTTCAGTAGCTGCAGTGGCTCCGGATGGCACAGAGGAGCTTCTGGTATATTTGCCCAATCGCGCCGCTACTTCGACAGCCCGCGTCTCAGCAGCAGTTGGGCTGGCGGCGCCATCTTGGTTTGGCGCGGTGGAAGGCCCAAGTTCTTTCTGGTCCTTTTCTTTTTTGGCTGCCCGCTTCATTGTGCAGTATTTAGGATTTTCAGGTGAGCCCAAGTCTCCCGCTACCAAAAAGGAGCGATTTCGCCCGTATTCTAAGGAGGATGGAGGATGATTAGCGAAGGTAAGCCGGGAGCTCCGCGCGCCGCTGCTTCCTATCACATCGCTGGTCAGGCCACGCCCCCCGGGGATAACCCCTTTAAACCTTTATGATTCATCTAATCTTGTCTTTGTCAGTGCAGATACCCCTTGGGTGGAAGTGTCACATTTCTCACCTCATTGAGGTTTCATGTGTCTCACCTCATTGTATAACAGTTCAGTTTATCCCCGGGATCCACCTCAAATAAAGAACAGGTGAATATTTCTCTGACAGATCCTGCTCCACTCTGGTTCTCCCAGCTGGGCATTACCTATCCAGCTACAGCAGAGACATCATGTTGAGAACACGTGACATCAACATGACTTCATCGCTGCAGGTAAATAGATCCCAGCCAGGAGTAACGGAGTGGAGGCTCAGGATCTGTGTCTGTATTGTTCGCTTTATAAGACGCACTTCTTAGCAAGAAAGTCTTGCTATAAAGTGCCTTCGTCTTATAAACGGCAGTCAGGGAGAACCAGCATGGCCAGACCCCCCATCTGCTTCCTTACTGACTGGCAGAGGGCACGTTCCGCGCTTTGCCCAGTGAGAAAGCTGTACATCTTCACTCACCTCTTTCTTCCAGCCGACATCGAGCAGAAGAGCAGAAAAACGATCCATTCAGCACATGGGGAAAAAGGTCCTGCGCTGTACTGAACGGAGATCTCTGGTACAGCTTATAGGGGTCATCCAACCTCTATAATGCCCCCCAAAATGCCCTCATATTGGTTATACATACTTGCATGTGATGCTAAGGAAGCTCATTACCATTGCAGCCTGCTATTGGCTGTCCCCAGTCGCCAGATGTTTTGATCCTTGCAACAAGGAGAAACATCGGCGGCTGTGCGAGCATCATAAGCGATGCGGGTGCCGAGGAGCAAGGTAAGTATAACTAGTATGTGGGTCCCAGGCATTTTGGGAGGCATTATAGGGGTTGGATAACCTTTGATGATGTCATCAATGGCAGGAACCCAGGAGCAGGAAAACTATACAGCTGGCACTAGTGCAGGGAAATGTGAGTTTTTAACTAAAGATGATAAGTGTGTGTGTATAGCAGAGCTGTATGTGTGTGTAATGTATGTTACATGTATGTATGCAGAACTGTATGGGTGTAGCAGAGCTGTATGGGTGTAGCAAAGCTGTATCTGTATAAGAGAACTGTACAGGTGTAGCAGGGCTGTGTGTGTAGCAGAGCTGTATGTATGTAACGGAACTGTGTGTGTAGCAGAGCTGTGTGTGTATAGTAGAGCAGTGTGTGTAGCAGTGCTGTATGTTTGTATTTGGATAGGTACATTTAATGAGGAGACCACATGCACCGTTGCTGGTTGTTACAGTGGTCAGCAGAGGACACAGTAAGGGTTACAGGAGATGCCCAAAACTATTCCTCTCCCCCTACACTACACCCTAAAGTTACTGACTTTGACCCTCCACTTCAGTAAAACACCAGTAAACCACATTCCCTTCAAAGAGGACCTAGAAAATATTTCTTCTAATTTTCTGTTGTCTAAACCTGGGTGCGTTTTATAGTCTGGTGCATCTTCTAAAGTGTAAAATGGTACTTGCTTGCTCTGTATTTCAGGCGGGTAAGTATAGCTGTCTATACAGATTAATGTCAATGAGAGAAAAAAGACAAATGTTAATGGACTTGGTAATCATTTATAATTAAAATTATTGCTTTGATTCTATTAGATACTGGAACTGACACAAGACAAAGAACACAAAGAAAAAAAAATATTAAATTTGACATGTCAGCTGAATGAATCCACTGATAGAATTCAAGAGCTAAATGAAACTTCAGGTAGAACTGTCTACTTTCTGTTCCATATTTTTTCAAAAAAGTGTTCCACATGTATCTGTATTGACTTATTCCATGTTAGTTCTTTTTTGTGGAAGATTAATTTTCTGATTTTTTTGTAACAAATCTGATATGATACTGCTAAAGATTTGTTAAAGGGTTTCTGTCACCAAGTTTGTCCTTATTAAACAGGATGACATTCTCAATATGCCAAAGTCACCTGATTTTAAGTCTGTGATTTATATTATTCACAGTGTCCCCGTTTTTATGTAATTTAACCTTTTATGATATGCTAATTAGCCTCCTAGGAGCAGGGGGGGCGTTGCCCCTGCTCCTAGATGCTCCGTTTGCCCACCTCAGTGCACGCCCTTTTCTTCGTGAGTGACAGGGCCAGGCCAGCGTTCATCTCCTCAGGCTGGCCCTGTCTGCCGTCTTGTGCCTGCGTCGTCCCGCTCAGTATTCGGCGCAGGCGCAGTGAGTGAGGGAAGCTCGCCAGCTCCCGGCTCCCTCACTGTGCCTGCACGGGACGGCGCAGGTGCGAGACGGCAGACAGGGCCAACCTGAGGAGGTGAACGCTGGCCTGGCCCTGTCACTCAGGAAGAAAGGGTGTGCATTGAGGTGGGCAAACGGAGCCTCTTGGAGCAGGGGCATCGCCCCCCCCTGCTCCTAGGAGGCTAATTAGCATATCATAAAAGGTTAAATTACATAAAAATGGGGACACTGTGAATAAAATAAATCACAGACTTAAAATCAGGTGACATTGGCATATTGAGAATGTCATCCTGTTTAATAGGGTAAAACTTGGTGACAGAAACCCTTTAAATAGTCAAATTTTATAACAGAACATGACTAAGGTTACTTTCACATTGGCGGCACGGCTGTTCACCCGCCGGATCCGTGCTGCCGCTAGTGCATGTCTGCGGCCGGAACTACGCATTCACTATAATGGGGGCAGGCCGGAGTTCCGGCCGCAGCACGGCAAACATGCCGAGAGGCGACCGGACTAAAATATGACATGGTTGGACCAGACAAGTGAGGCTCTTGTGGTGATGATTAGAATCCAGTCCACAAATATTTTATTCTGAGGTGGCAGACCTCTAGGTGTAAGAGTCATAATCCTACAAAAGTCAATGACATAAGTTTGACGGGGAGCATTATTGACTGACTGCATTAGATGCATTTTTTGAAGAATCTAGAGTGAACTCTCTGTATATTCTTCTTAACCAGGTGGAAAGAAGTTGTTAAAGAGGACCTTTCATGAGTCCAGACATTATGAAATAAGTAGCAGGTTATGGAGGGCATAGTCCATGGATGTAAGATCGCTTACTATTTTTTCTGGTTGCCGCTCCGTTTGCCTGCTGTGTCCCTGTTCACTTCTCCCTCCTGGTATGCTAGTGAATAGCATCAGTACAGGGAGGAGACTGCCCTGTTTCTCAATGGGAGTCTCCTTCTCCCTGGCTGTAGAGCGGTCCAATCACAGCGGAGAGCTTCACAGTCAGGGAGAAAAAAACTCAGGGAGAAGGAGATTCCCATTGAGAAACAGGGCAGTCTCCTCCCTGTACCGATGCTATTCATTAGCATACCAGGCAGGAGAAGTGAACAGGGGTACAGCGGTGAACGAAGTGGTGCCCAGAAAAAATTGTAAGCGATCTTACATCCATGGACTATGCCCTAAATAACCTGCTACCTATTTCATAATGTCTGGACCCATGAAATGTCCTCTTTAACCCTTTCACTCCCGGAGTTTTTTGGTTTTTGTGTTTTCGTTTTGCGCTCCCTGCCTTCACACAGCCATAACTTTTTTATTTTTCTGTTCACATAGCTGTATGAGGGCTTGTTTTTTGCGGGACAAGTTGTACTTTCCAACGCCATCATTTAATATTGCATATGATGTAGTGGGAAGCGGGAAAAAAATTCCAAATCGGGTGAAATTGCAAAAAAAAAACCACAATTCCGCCACAGTTTTACGTTTTTTTATTTTATTTACGGTGTTCAATGTGCATTAAAACTGACCAGTTACTTTCATTCTACTGGTCAGTACAAATCTGGCGATATCTAATATGTATAGTTTTTCTTGCGTTTTGATACTGATAAAATAATTATAAAGTTGGAATTTTTTTTTTCGTCACCATGTTTTGACCCCTATAACTTTTTGGTATTTATGTGTACGGAGCTGTATGTGGGCTCATTTTTTGCGGGGCGATCTGAACTTTTCATTTATACCAATCTGGGGTGTGTATGACTTTTTGATCACTTTTTATTTAATTTTTTTACAAAATAAAGCAACAAAAAACAGCGATTCGGCCATTTTGACACTTTTTTCGTTTCACTGTTTTCCGTATGGGAAAGAAATTTTTATATTTTTATAGTATGGGTGTTTTCACACATAGCAATACCCATGATGTGTATTTTTTTAATTTTTTTTACTACTTTTATTTTTATTTTGGAAAAAGGGGGTGATTTGAATTTATGTTTTTTTTTAAAAAAAAAACTTTATTTTATTAATTTTTTTTACACTTTTTTATAGTTCCCATACTATAATAAGCAATAATCTGATTGCTGTTATCATAGACTCCAATGACTCCTATGATGATTTTAGTACTTTTCTATGGAGCCCTATTACACACAAGGGCTCCATAGGAAATATTATGCAGCAGCCTCCTGCCATTCACAAAGGCAAGGGCTGCTGCAGACAAGCTCCGGCTCCTCCTATCGCTACACGGGGGAGCCGGAGCAACACCGGAAGCCCACGCTTCCGGTGTTT
The DNA here is from genome assembly GCA_900303285.1 of Rhinella marina. NCBI lineage: Eukaryota > Metazoa > Chordata > Amphibia > Anura > Bufonidae > Rhinella > Rhinella marina. The sequence goes on along the minus strand of ONZH01014133.1, from coordinate 81,042 downwards.
GACCACCTCGGATGCCATGGTCAGGATTGACCACGGCATCCGAGGAGTTAATTGTCTGCAATCGGCATTACTGCCAGTTGCGGACATCAGCTGCGGGTGTCTGCTGTAGTAATCAGCAGTCCACTCACGGCAATGAAACCCGCTCTGCTCAGGAGCGGGCACCATCTTTAAACATGCGCCCAGTGCCATACTATTACGGCGTTGGGCGCGAAGGGGTTAAGTTGAAACAGTGACCAGCAAGTAAGCCACAGGTTAAAAGTGTTGTGCCAGTTATAAATACCGAAATCAGTAAAAATATATATAGTCGCTTAATTAGCACACCCACGTATGTTATGTATGGGGGATTTAAAATAGCGAAAATATACAAACTGGCACGATATTCAGTTTGCAAGGTTTTAATGTGATACCAATATTGGTCACAAGATGGCAATAGTATTGCAGATGCTATATTGTGTCAGTTGTTAAAAAAAGTAATAAAAAAGTAATAAAAAATGTAACCAATATGAAAAAATACAATAAAATAAAATAAAAAATAATAAATGCAAACAAAATGAATAGAATAGTCCTTTGGATCTCCCAATTATGATGTCAAGAGATAGCAGGTATACAATATGTATATCCAGAGGATTACTGAGTAGTCAATGTCCAAAACAATGTCATATACACGATATGTGTATCCAGAAGACCTCTGAATAATCGATGTCCACAGGTGGTGGAGAAGCATATATAGATAGTATATACTCTGTCTAATGACAATATAGGAGCATAAAACTCAGTATGTGCCACAGGGTAATATAACTCAATATGTGCCACAGGGTAATATAAAAATAAATAAATGGACAAATGAATAAATAACTAAATAAACCCCAGGGTGATATACAAAAAAACAGAGTATCTTCTTTTTCAACAATGATGATAGTAGATTAGAGGTAGTACTTTACCATCCTAGTATCCGTGAGTGGGGGAGCGCTGATCGGGTGGAAGTCCGCTGGCCGGGTGAAGTCCTCTGTTGCCGGCTATGTCCGTAGTCTGTGCCGGTATCTCGCGCCTAAATCAGCGTTCCACGTGGCGTCCCACGTGGACGCTGAGACCGTTGGCAATGAAGTGGATGAGCGCGGGAAGAATTGCAATCAGCGTTGTGTAGTGATACACTTTAAGCAGAACTTTCCAATCTCAGCGCTGTGTATTTAATCCAGTGATGATGCGCTTGGGCATAACGTCCAATCTCACTGTTAGTGGAAAATTTTAATCCTAAACTCTGGCCAGAGATGGAAAGATAAATAGGATAGTGAAATCACAGTCTGCCAATCGTAACACCAGACGCGTTTCGGGGTACTCCCCTTCCTCAGTGGTGTGTCAGAAAACTTGTGTCTCCTCTATTTAAAGTGTTCAGGTGATGGGTTAATTGATGACATTTTGTTGTTTTCATTAGTGGTTAATGATTAACCCTTTATGAGGCTTCAGCCGTGACTTCTAGGTATAGTGGTACCCATTTGATGTAAGGTAAAGATCCATTGTGTTAAAAATTGAGAAATCAAAAGTTAAAAATGTAATAAACCTTTATTAGACAAAAATTATAAAGAATTATAAAAAATAAAAAATATAAAAAATATGAAGAATTGTAAAAAATAAAAAGTAAAGAATATATATATAAAACATGTATATATATATAAAAAATATGTGAAGAAAAAGTACATAAAAAATATAAAAAATATATAGATATATAAAATTGTTAAAATACAAGTCCTTAAAAAATTAGTTTTTATGTAATTGAGAGATAATAAAACAAAATTATAATATATAGGGGATCCAAGGTATATCTTTCTTCTTTATAATTACTCCATTCATTTTCTATTCTTTATTATTTATCCATCTATTCTATCAACCTTTATTTTTTGTTATTTAAGCTTTTATTCATTTTTCAGCTTATTTCGAATTTATATAGGGTATGGATGGTGTTAAGGGTAAAACATTAGTGATAATCTAGATATGAGGAGAGTATGAATATGGGTAATTGGTGGATGTACATAAATTTGTAAAATATTTGTAAAATATTCCATAGTGTTCCCTAAAATTCATTGGTTATGTATAAAAAGATTGTAGAAGATTCATAAAAATTCTTAAATAAATTATTCATTGTGGAAACAGATTGGACTGCTATTTTTCTATTGTATTAGTAAACTCTGAAGGTAAGTATATGTAGTATGTATTTGTATCTGTGTTATAATAAGTCTCACTATACTAGTCGACTGTACTCTTTTCTATTGTATTTGAGTTATATTTTATGCTGTGCTGTTTTTTAATGTAGACCTTTCTTCGCAGGTAGGTGATAGTGTTCTTTGGTACCAGAAGGTTTGAACGCTGAACTTGAAATTTTCGGTTTTATTTGAGGCCACGGATTATGACTTGAGGGCCAGGCCGGGACAGGTATCGGAGTCAGGCTGTTTAATAACCAGCACCCCGATCCCTCTCCCGATGTGGCCCTCAACACTCACTACACTATCACCTACCTGCGAAGAAAGGTCTACATTAAAAAACAGCACAGCATAAAATATAACTCAAATACAATAGAAAAGAGTACAGTCGACTAGTATAGTGAGACTTATTATAACACAGATACAAATACATACTACATATACTTACCTTCAGACTTTACTAATACAATAGAAAAATAGCAGTCCAATCTGTTTCCACAATGAATAATTTATTTAAGAATTTTTATGAATCTTCTACAATCTTTTTATACATAACCAATGAATTTTAGGGAACACTATGGAATATTTTACAAATATTTTACAAATTTATGTACATCCACCAATTACCCATATTCATACTCTCCTCATATCTAGATTATCACTAATGTTTTACCCTTAACACCATCCATACCCTATATAAATTCGAAATAAGCTGAAAAATGAATAAAAGCTTAAATAACAAAAAATAAAGGTTGATAGAATAGATGGATAAATAATAAAGAATAGAAAATGAATGGAGTAATTATAAAGAAGAAAGATATACCTTGGATCCCCTATATATTATAATTTTGTTTTATTATCTCTCAATTACATAAAAGCTAATTTTTTAAGGACTTGTATTTTAACAATTTCATATATCTATATATTTTTTATGTACTTTTTCTTCACATATTTTTTATATATATACATGTTTTATATATATATTCTTTACTTTTTATTTTTTACAATTCTTCATATTTTTTATATTTTTTATTTTTTATAATTCTTTATAATTTTTGTCTAATAAAGGTTTATTACATTTTTAACTTTTGATTTCTCAATTTTTAACACAATGGATCTTTACCTTACATCAAATGGGTACCACTATACCTAGAAGTCACGGCTGAAGCCTCATAAAGGGTTAATCATTAACCACTAATGAAAACAACAAAATGTCATCAATTAACCCATCACCTGAACACTTTAAATAGAGGAGACACAAGTTTTCTGCCACACCACTGAGGAAGGGGAGTACCCCGAAACGCGTCTGGTGTTACGATTGGCAGACTGTGATTTCACTATCCTATTTATCTTTCCATCTCTGGCCAGAGTTTAGGATTAAAATTTTCCACTAACAGTGAGATTGGACGTTATGCCCAAGCGCATCATCACTGGATTAAATACACAGCGCTGAGATTGGAAAGTTCTGCTTAAAGTGTATCACTACTCAACGCTGATTGCAATTCTTCCCGCGCTCATCCACTTCGTTGCCAACGGTCTCAGCGTCCACGTGGGACGCCACGTGGAACGCTGATTTAGGCGCGAGATACCGGCACAGACTACGGACATAGCCGGCAACAGAGGACTTCACCCGGCCAGCGGACTTCCACCCGATCAGCGCTCCTCCACTCACGGATACTAGGATGGTAAAGTACTACCTCTAATCTACTATCATCATTGTTGAAAAAGAAGATACTCTGTTTTTTTGTATATCACCCTGGGGTTTATTTAGTTATTTATTCATTTGTCCATTTATTTATTTTTATATTACCCTGTGGCACATATTGAGTTATATTACCCTGTGGCACATACTGAGTTTTATGCTCCTATATTGTCATTAGACAGAGTATATACTATCTATATATGCTTCTCCACCACCTGTGGACATCGATTATTCAGAGGTCTTCTGGATACACATATCGTGTATATGACATTGTTTTGGACATTGACTACTCAGTAATCCTCTGGATATACATATTGTATACCTGCTATCTCTTGACATCATAATTGGGAGATCCAAAGGACTATTCTATTCATTTTGTTTGCATTTATTATTTTTTATTTTATTTTATTGTATTTTTTCATATTGGTTACATTTTTTATTACTTTTTTATTACTTTTTTTAACAACTGACACAATATAGCATCTGCAATACTATTGCCATCTTGTGACCAATATTGGTATCACATTAAAACCTTGCAAACTGAATATCGTGCCAGTTTGTATATTTTCACTATTTTAAATCCCCCATACATAACATACGTGGGTGTGCTAATTAAGCGACTATATACATTTTTACTGATTTTGTTAATAGACGGTGCGGGTGTACCGTCAATTAAGCACCCCTTGATCCACTAGTGTGATTGGTGAGCCGCTACTTCTTTATAATTAGTTATAAATACCGATGATGTTTTATTACTCCTTACTACCTGACACATTAGAATTGGAAAACCCCTTCCTGAAAATGTCACTTTTTTTGTGTAGATTTTGAATTTATGTCTCAACACAGGTAAGTTAAAGGCTATGTACACCTTTGGGGGCAATTTTTTTATGATTGCATTTTACTTTTAATTATCTCTAAATTACTAAAATGTCATAAACAATTGTTTAAGCCACAATTTAAGAAGATAAGTATTGAGCTATAATGAGTGTTTATAAGGTCAGAGATCAGAGATAAGGAGCAGTCAGCTGAGCTGCCTGACGAACAGAGTAAAAATTCAGATCCTGCTACTAGAGAAACTCAAGGCTTTACAAAGACAGTGGTTCAAAATTTTTAATAAAGACCAAGTGAGGCAGATGAACCACCAGCGCAGGAGGGATGAAGACCGGGGTCTAAATCCCCGGTCTTCATAAATGTCTCCTTCAGTGTTTGCAATGTTGACTCTTCTTTTTCAAGACTTCTGCAACTCGCCGTGGCAAACTGGATATCAGCTTCTGGGACCAATTCCGACTGATAGCAACCCATTCTTGCCTAATCAGCGCTTGTAGTTTACTACAATTTCCGTGTTTTTGTTTTCCCATCTGCTTTTCAGGATTGACCACAGGTTCTCAATGGGATTCAGATCTGGGGAGTTTCCTGGCCAGGGACCCAACATTTTAATGTTTTGTTCACCAAGCCACTTAGTTGTCACTTGTGCTTGTGACATGATGCTCCATCATGCTGGAAAAACATTTTTCATCACCAAATTGCTCCTGGATCATTAGGAGAAGGTGCTCTTGGAGGATTACTTGATACAATTCTTTATTCATGGCAGAGTTTTAGGCAGAATTGTGAGTGAGCCCACTTGCTTGGATGAGAAGCAACCCCACACATGAATGGTTCCAGGATGCTTTACTATTGGCATAACACAGGACTCATGGTAATACTCACTTGTTCTTCTTTGGACAATAATTTTTCCAGATGTCCCAAACAGGGGTTTCATCAGAGGAAATAACTTTTTACCCCAGTCTTGTGCAGTCCAATCCCTGTATTTCCTGCAGAATGTCAGTGTGTCCTTGATGTTTTTCCTGGAATGAAGTGCCTTCTTTGGGGTCCTTCTTGACACCAGGCCATGGGCGCACCCACAGGGGGGGTCCAGCGGGTCTGGACCCCCCCTAGAACGATAAAGAATTTTTTTTTTTTTAATGCTTCAGGGCCGCACCGCAATCGCCACAGGCGGCGCGGCCCTGATCCTTACTGCGGGCGGCGGCAGGCGGCAGCGCTATGGAGGAGAGGGGAGAGAGGTTTTTCTCCTACCTCTCCCCTGCGCTGCTACAATCTCATTGGTGGAGAAGCAGAGGGCGGAAGCTGCTTCTCCACCAATGATGTCAAGCAGAGAGCCCGGCTGCAGAGCCCATGTGACTCTGCCAGTCCTTCCCCGAGTTCCCCTGCCGGCCCAGCACAGCCATCCAGCCGACCGACCGACCTCCTGCTGGAGCAAGAAAAAATGGTAAGTCTCACTCAGTCTGTGCCCCCCCCCCCTGCCCTGTATTGTGCCCCCCCCTGCCCTGTATTGTGCCCCCCCCCTGCCCTGTATTGTGCCCCCCCCTGCCCTGTATTGTGCCCCCCCCTGCCCTGTATTGTTCCCCCCCCCCTGCCCTGTATTGTGCCCCCCCCTGCCCTGTATTGTGCCCCCCCTGCCCTGTATTGTGCCCCCCCCGCCCTGTATTGTGCCCCCCCTGCCCTGTATTGTGCCCTCCCTGCCTGTATTGTGCCCTCCCTGCCTGTATTGTGCCCCCCTGCCCTGTATTGTGCCCCCCTGCCCTGTATTGTGCCCCCCTGCCCTGTATTGTGCCCCCTGCCCTGTACCGTGCCCTCCCTGCCCTGTACCGTGCCCCCCTGGCCTGTACCGTGCCCCCCCTGGCCTGTACCGTGCCCCCCCTGGCCTGTACCGTGCCCCCCCTGGCCTGTACCGTGCCCCCCCTGGCCTGTACCGTGCCCCCCCTGGCCTGTACCGTGCCCCCCCTGGCCTGTACCGTGCCCCCCCTGGCCTGTACCGTGCCCCCTGGCCTGTACCGTGCCCCCTGGCCTGTACCGTGCCCCCTGGCCTGTACCGTGCCTCCTTCCCTGTACCGTGCCTCCTTCCCTGTAATGTGCCCCCTGCCCTGTAATGTGCCTCCTTCGCTGTAACGTGCCTCCTGCCCTGTACCGTGCTTCCTGACCTGTACCTTGCCCCCTGCCCTGTAATGTGCCTCCTTCGCTGTACCTTGCCCCCTGCCCTGTACCATGCTTTCTGCCCTGTACCTTGCCCCCTGCCCTGTAACGTGCCTCCTTCCCTGTACCATGCTTTCTGCCCTGTACCTTGCCCCCTGCCCTGTAACGTGCCTCCTGCCCTGTAGGGTTGCACAATATATCGAAAACTCGGTACGGTTTCGGTACCTAGTGCGGTACCGAAGCTCGATACCGAGTTTTCTTGCAGTCCGATACTTAGAACATGGCGCGCGCATCATGCGTTGCCCCATGTTCTAATATCGGGCTGCCGTGCTGCCGCGCTGCCAGGGCCCCCGCACCCCCCTCAGATCAGCCCACCCAGGTCCCAGCCACTTAAAAAAAAAAATCATACTTACCTGTTCTGGCCGCCGCTGTCCTCACTGGTTCCGCGCTCCACCGTCTTCCCTGACGCGCACTATGACCTGACGCAGCGTCAGGTCATAGTGAGCGCCGGCAGGCAAGAGAGTGGAGTGGGGAACCTGAGGACAGCGGCGGCGGCCAGAACAGGTAAGTATGATTTTTTTAAAGTGGCTGGGTGGGCTGATCTGAGGTCTGACGGGGGCACAAGACACTGACCTGAGGTCTGAGGGGGGCACAAGACACTGACCTGATGGGGGCACAAGAGGCTGACCTGAGGTCTGATGGGGGCACAAGAGGCTGACCTGAGGTCTGATGGGGGCACAAGAGGCTGACCTGAGGTCTGATGGGGGCACAAGACGCTGACCTGAGGTCTGATGGGGGCACAATGTGTTGATCTGATATTTATTATCTCTGTACGGTGACATCACTGTGTTTGTTATCCCTGTACAGTGACATCGATGTGTGTATTATCCCACTGCAGGAAGAGGTAAGTGGTCCGTGTTTGTGTGTTTGTTTTCTATTTTTCAGGGTCGTGAATGCAGAGGACTACGTCGGATTCGGTGGACTACGTCGGACCAGCTTTTTTTTTTTTTTTTTAAATAAAATGGTCAAACAGGGGTCTGGGGGAGTGTTTATTTCAATAAAATGTTTTATACTTGTGTGTGTGTATTTTTTTTTACAATACTACAGTTTTAGTAATTATGGCTATCTACAGACGGCCCTGATTACTAATACTGGGCTTAGTGCTTGCCGGTATGGCAGGCCAGCACTAACCCCAACATCTATTACCTCGGCACCCACCGCCACCAGGGGTGCCGGGAAGAGCCGGGTACCCGCAGGACCGGACCTTCTAAATTGAGGGTCTGGCTCTGGGGCGGCTGCAGGCTGGTACCATTAGGCTGGGAAGGGCCAATAACCGTGTCCCTTCCCACCCTGGTAGTGCCAGGCTGCCGCTGCTGGTTGTATCTGGCTGGTGAAGGAAAAAAGGGGGGGACCCCACGCCATTTTTTTTTCAAAAATTTCATTATTTAAAAAAAAAAGGCGTGGGGGTCCCCCCCTTTTTTCCTTCACCAGCCAGATACAACCAGCAGCGGCAGCCTGGCACTACCAGGGTGGGAAGGGACACGGTTATTGGCCCTTCCCAGCCTAATGGTACCAGCCTGCAGCCGCCCCAGAGCCAGACCCTCAATTTAGAAGGTCCGGTCCTGCGGGTACCCGGCTCTTCCCGGCACCCCTGGTGGCGGTGGGTGCCGAGGTAATAGATGTTGGGGTTAGTGCTGGCCTGCCATACCGGCAAGCACTAAGCCCAGTATTAGTAATCAGGGCCGTCTGTAGATAGCCGTAATTACTAAAACTGTAGTATTGTAAAAAAAATACACACACAAGTATAAAACATTTTATTGAAATAAACACTCCCCCAGACCCCTGTTTGACCATTTTAATTAAAAAAAAAAAAAAAAGAGCTGGTCCGACGTAGTCCACCGAATCCGACGTAGTCCTCTGCATTCACGACCCTGAAAAATAGAAAACAAACACACAAACACAGACCACTTACCTCTTCCTGCAGTGGGATAATACACACAGCGATGTCACTGTACAGGGATAATAAACACAGTGATGTCACTGTACAGGGATAATAAACACAGTGATGTCACAGTACAGGGATAATAAACACAGTGATGTCACAGTACAGGGATAATAAACACAGTGATGTCACAGTACACCTGTGCAAACAAGGCCTGGGGGGACCAAGATAAGGCTAGGGGCTACACTGAAAAGGGCCAGTGGTGCACAGATAAGGGGTAAGGGGCAGGGTCACAAGCAAGGTCCTGGGGGGGGGAAGGGGGGGTGAGGGGTGCACAGATAAGGGCCAGGGTGGCGCACACAGGGGGCAGCAGAGACGACAACCAGAGAGGCACAGACAAAGAGGGAGTGGGGCACAGATAAGGGGCCAGGGGCGCAGACCAGGAAGAGGCGTACAAAGACAAGGGCCAGATCCCAGGGGTGCAGACAGGGGCCAGGTAGGCACAGCCAAAGGGGCGCAGATAAGAGCCAGGGGCTGCATTGAAAGGGCCAGAGTGGTGCACAGAGCAGGGTCAAAAGCAAGGTCTGGGGGGGGGGGGGTGAGGGGCGCACAGATAAGGGCCAGGGTGGCATTAATAGGTTCTTCTTTATTTTGGCGAGGTATCGTATCGAGTATCGTGATACTTTTGTACGTATCGGTATCGAACTCAAAATTCTGGTATCGTGACAACCCTACTGCCCTGTACCTTGCCCCCTGCCCTGTACCATGATTTCTGCCCTGTACCTTGCCCCCTGCCCTGTAACGTGCCTCCTTCCCTGTACCGTGCCTCCTTCCCTGTACCGTGCCTCCTTCCCTGTACCGTGCCTCCTTCCCTGTACCGTGCCTCCTTCCCTGTACCGTGCCCCCTGCCCTGTACCGTGCCCTCCTGCCCTGTACCGTGCCCCCTGGCCTTACCGTGCCCCCTGGCCTGTACCGTGCCCCCCTGGCCTGTACCGTGCCCCCCTGGCCTGTACCGTGCCCCCCTGGCCTGTACCGTGCCCCCCTGGCCTGTACCGTGCCCCCCTGGCCTGTACCGTGCCCCCCTGGCCTGTACCGTGCCCCTTCCCTGTACCGTGCCCCCTGCCCTGTAACGTGCCTCCTTCGCTGTAACGTGCCTCCTGCCCTGTACCGTGCTTCCTGCCCTGTACCTTGCCCCCTGCCCTGTAACGTGCCTCCTTCCCTGTACCATGCTTTCTGCCCTGTACCTTGCCCCCTGTCCTGTAACGTGCCTCCTGCCCTGTACCTTGCCCCCTGCCCTGTACCATGATTTCTGCCCTGTACCTTGCCCCCTGCCCTGTAACGTGCCTCCTTCCCTGTAACGTGCCTCCTTCCCTGTACCGTGCCCTCCTTCCCTGTACCGTGCCCCCCTGGCCTGCACCGTGCCCCCCTGGCCTGCACCGTGCCCCCCTGGCCTGCACCGTGCCCCCCTGGCCTGTACCATGCCCCCCTGGCCTGTACCGTGCCCCCCTGGCCTGTACCGTGCCCCCTGTCCTGTACCGTGCCCCCTGCCCTGTACTGTGCCATTTCTTTACTGGCATTTGGCACTATATTGGCATAATTTGGGGGCACTATGGGGGCATCTGGTGGCTCTAAAGGGGCATTTTGTTTACTGGCACATTATAGGGGGCACGATAGAGGAGATTGGCACTATGGGGCATGTGGTGGCACTATAGGGGCCTCATTTGGGGGCATCTGGTGGCTCTAAAGAGTCACTTTTTACTGCCACATTATGGGGGGGCACTATGGCATCTGGCACTAAGGGGTAATTTTTTTCTGTCACATTATGGGAGGTACTTTTGGGCAGAGCAGCACTATAGGGGCATCATTTGCAGGCACTATGGGGGCATCTGGTGGCTCTAAAGGGGCATTATTTACTGGTAAATTATAGGGGGCACTATGGCATCTGGCACTAAGTGGGCAATTTTTACTGGCACGTTATGGGGGAGAGGAGCACTATAGGGGCATGTGATGGGGCAGTAAGAAGGGGCATATTATGGGGAACACTATGGGGGAGAGGAGCACTATGAGGGCATTTACTGGGGCACTATATAGGGGTATTTTATACTGGTATACATTATGGGGACATTAGCTCAACTGTGGGCACTAAGCTGTGGTATTATTGTGAGCTTTACTACTACTGGGGGGCTATGGGGAACATGATGTCTAGTATGGGCACTATGGGGACATTATTACTACTAAGTGTGGTCTGGCAGATAATTATTTCTATTGGTGGGATTTTGGGGAGCACTGTTACTTTTGGGGGGCACCCTGGCATAATATCATTAGTGTAGGTGCAGTTATTTTTTAGAGCACTGTGTGCCAATAACTGTTGTAGGGGGCACTATCTGTGTGGTAGTAGTATTTTCAGGGGACAGTTTCTGCAGTATAGTATTGGGGGAGCACAGCGGGCACAGTATTGGGGGTGGCAGGATGAGGTTTTCAGAAGATGTAAAGATGATGGAAATGTGGGAAACTAATGTCTGTTTGTATCTCTGCAGAGACGAGAGATGGCTGAAAAATCTTCATGGCGGTCTGGTCCGAATGGAGAAGATGAGGAAAGAGAACGTCTACAACAAAGGTGACATCACTGGATGTAAGAGGTATGGGGCGCTGTGTAGGAGAGGAGATGCTCCGGCTCCTCCCTCTGCCATTTACAGAAGGAGGATTCAGAGCTGAGTGAGGATGACCAAAGGGGGTTAGCAGGGCACAGGCAGGTGGCAGATGGTCGGGGGGGACGCTCAGGCCTGGAGCAGGATCTGGGGAGGGAGGAGAGTGGAGGATCTTCCTGGCTGTGTGTAGCCTGCTGTTGCATATTGTATAATGTGAAGCAGGCAGTGCAGCCAGGACACGTCCTCCCCTCTCCATATGATTTATAGAACTGGGCCTCAACCATATTTCAGCTGTAGTGTATGTTGGGAGTGGCCTATTAGACATGGGAGGGGCTTATAATAATGGGCGGGGCCTATTTTCGCCGCGGCGCGCTGCGCGCGCCGCACTTTACTCTTCCGTTAGTATGTTTAATATATGGGCGTGTCACTAAAATAGCCCTGCCCACAAGATGCCACACCCCCTTTTCCTTTTCGGACCCCCCCTAGAAAAAATTCCTGGGTGCTCCCCTGCACCAGGCCATCCTCCAAAAACCTTTGCCTCACTGTGCGTGCAGATTCACACACACCTGCCTGTTGCCATTCCTGAGCAAGTTCTTCACTGGTAGGGAACTGATCCAGTAGCTGAGTCCTATTTAGGAGACGGTCTTGGCTAGGGTTGTCATGATACCAAAATTTTGATTTGATTTCGATACCATGAAAAAGTATTGCGATACTCGATGCCATTTGATACCACGCGGAAAAAAATAAAACACCCAAAAAGCTGCGTGCATGCCACATTTTATGAAACATTCGGCCCATAATAGAACACTCCTATCCTATTTTTTATGGGGACAAGGTGACTAAAAAATGACGAATTGCTCGTTTTTTATTTTTTTCTGTTACAGCATTCACCGCATAGGAGATATTTTAAAATATTTTAAGATTTTGGACTTTTTCAGATGTGGCAAACCTAATGTCTATTTATTTATTGTTTATATATTTTATGTGTAAAATTGAGAAAGGGGTTGATTTAAACTTAATATCTTGGTGTTTTTTTTACTTTATTTTTTACTTTTTATTTAATAACTATTAGCCCCCTTAGGGGCTAGAACTCTTGTCCTATTCACCCTGATAGAGATCTATTAGGGTGAATAGGATCTTACACTCTCCCTGCTGCCTTGGGCTTAGTGCTCAAAGCAGCAGGGAGCTTACCATGGCAGACAGGGATGGCTTCAGTAGCGTCCTGACTAGAGATGAGCGAACGTGCTCGAAACGATCAATGTACTCCTCGGCTCCCCTGCGCGCATGGGGCGCAGGCAGCCGCTTCCGTCCTCCTCAGGCCCTGCTCTGCCCTGTAAAGCAGGGGTTGGCCTGTTTCCTCTATTGATGACCTATCCTCAGGATAGGTCCTCAATATCAGATCAGTGGGGGTCTGACTCTTGGCAACTCCTTCTATCTGCTGGTTGAAGAGAATGCAGCCTTCTCTTCACTGTTTACCTGCTCGCCATCGACATTGCATCGGTGAGCAGGTGTAATTGCAACTGCTTTGTCCCAATCACTTCAGTGGAAAGGAGCAGACGGAGTAACTGCTCTTTCCCATTGAAGTGAAAGGGATGAAAGCATTTGTTATTACACCTGCTCACCATTGACATCACAACCAATCACTAGCTGCACTGATCACCTGCTCCCCTAGCATCATATGACCATTTGTCATGACCCAAGGGTAGCAGGTCACCGCTGTGGCCAAGATTGGCTGCAGTGGAGTCAAAACTGAAGTTTACATCCAGGGACCTAAGCAAAGTCCGGAGAGCACAGAAGCCAGGGTCGGGAAGCAGGTAAGTATGCTTAATGTTGCAAATCTGGCCAGGAGGGGGAGGTTGCCAAACCCCTCCCCTGCCAACCCCCCCCCCCCCCCAAAAAAAAAAAAATGCACATCCTATTTAAGCTGATTTTAAGGGGTTTTCTGGGATTTTTTTTTTAACTGATGACCTATACTCTGGATAGGTCATCAGTATCTGATCGGTTGGAGTTCAGCACCCGTGACCTCTGCTTATTAGTTGTTTGAGAAGGCACCATTGCTCGCAATAGTGCTGCGGCATTCTTGCAGCCTTGCCTTCATCGGTCACATGGCCTAGTGAATGGAGCTGAGCTGCGATACCAAGCACAGCTGTTATACAGTGTATGGTGCTGTTCGTGGTGAGCTGAGAGAAGGCCACAGCGCTACTGTGAGTGCCGGTGCCTTCTTGAATAGCTGATCGGCAGGGATCCTAGGTGTTTGACCCTCCACCAATCAGAAACGAATGACTTATCCAGGGGATTAAAAAAAAAAACCTTAGAAAGCCCCTTTAACATCATTATATTACAACATTAAAAATCAGTAAATCAGCCATCAGTAAAAAATTCTATGCTGGTGTTGAACAGAAGAATAATATTTACAATGTACAAAGCATGAGCATTACACCTTTTTTCCATTTAAGGCTGTAGGGAGCAGGCACAATTGGCTTATATTAAGGCCCCATCCACATGACTGCAAACCGCGGATCTGCAAAAGATGGAGACCAGCCCTGTGCATCCCACATTTTCCCTTTCCATAGGTACTGCACTATGTTACAAATGCCTATTCTTGTATGCAAAACGGACAAGAATAGGACATTTTGACATTTCTTAGGGGCCGAGGACTGGACATACAGATGCAGACAGCACATGGTGTCTGCATCTTATGGATCAGAAGTGGAACAAAAATGCAGTTGTGTGAATGGGGCCTTAGAAACAAATTGTTAGTAGAATTTGGTGAATCCAAGAAAACTTTGAAGCGCTTTTAATTTCACTGGAGAAGACCATTGTAAAATGACAGAACCTTTGTTGAAATCCATACTCAACCTATCTACAGTTCCTCAAAAAATATGTCCTAGACTTTCCAGCAAGGAACTTTTCCATATAAAAAAGGTAGTTGCTGCACAGTTTTCACATGGTCATAGTGGGACAGCAGATCAATGGAGAAAACAGGGATTTTATCTAGGTAGACAAAGTGATAAGGCACATCTTTCAAGAATTTAATTTTGATCTTAGACAAACCACAATAATATATGCACGGTGAGACAACATTGTGTTTCCTAACAAAGAAGAATTTGGTTCCATCTAGGAACAAGGATTTTCTATTGAAGTCATATTTATGGTAAAGAAAATAAGATACATGCGGACAGAAACATGCAGGGGTGGACTGGGAAATTAAAGTGGCCCTGGCAAAAAATCTTAAAGTGGCCCCAAGTTATAGGCGAGTCCAAATTGATAGAACACTGCAACACAAGTAGGCAGGGAGAACAGAAGTAGACGGGACAAGCAATACTGTAGTGCAGCACAAAATACCACAGTACATCATAAAATATTGCACTATTCCTATTAGGCCTCATCCACATTTCCTTGTCAGTTTGACATTCGTGAAAAAAAGCATCCGTGTTTCATCTGTGAAGATGTACGTGAAGGACATGGGTGGATTGGCCATAGACCTTACAGGGAAATTTTATGGTGGGCCGATGCCCAGAGGGCTGCCAGCCAGGTACATAGAGATGTGGCCCCTGTGCATCAGCTCGCCTTTTAGCGTATATGGCCAGTCCACCCCTGGAAACAGATGACTTGACAAAAGGAGTAGACATCTTTGGGGTCATTTATCAAACGTGTGTAAAGTAGAACTGGCTTAGTTGCCTATAGTAGCCAATCAGATTCTAACTTTCATTTTTGACAGCTCCTTTGGAAAATGAAAGGTAGAATCTAAGTGGTTGCTTTACACCAGTTTGATAAATGACCCCACTTGTATTTAAACTTACTGTCATGAAAAGAAGCAGAAATGGTGACAGCATTGGCAAGGTGGTACAGATGTTAACAGTATGAAGGCAATGTCAATTGATTATGTGCAGGTTTGTTCAGGTACTGTATACTGTACTAGGAGGTGCTCATTATAATTAATGACAGAAAAGGTAGAGAAATAACATTGCATGTGTTAGCAGACTCTGTATAGATATAAATGTTCGATTACTATATAGCACTCTGCAGAATCCGTAGATTTAAAGGGAACCTGTCATCTCCGAAACACCCCCTGAACTAGAGTAAGTGGTGTATAGTGTAAGTGATTCTGAATCCGATTTATGTAAGTTTTATCTTTATACTCACTTGCATTCTGATGTTGTGCTCCCACAAACCTGCAGTAAAATGCACTCACTGGACTCCAGTGCTCACTCACATAATGGAGAGGACTCAAAGAAGAGTCCAGTGAGTGCATTTTAGTGCAGGTTTGTGGGAGCACAGCGTCGGAATGGAAGTGAGTATGAAGATAAAACTTACATATTCGGATTCAGCATCACTTACACTATACAACACTTACTCTAGTTCAGGGGGTGTTTCGGAGATGACAGGTTCCCTTTAAATAATGACTGCAGCAAAATGTAATCATGTTTGTGATTTATTTTTAGATAAATATCAAGCAGAGTTGGAGAAACATAAGAAGAGAGCAGATGAAATAATCCCCCAGCTAGAAGCTGCTAATTTAGCTTTACATAATACCAAGGTAAACTTTTGTCATATGTATGAAGTGTTGTGCATTTCAAAGCGTTAAATCTGTAGCAGAAGTCACTAGCAAATCATATGCTGTGAATTTGTACATTTGACGCATACCCTTAAATCTGTGCATATTTTTTTCCTCTGCAACCAAATGGGTTTTGTAAATTCCCATTCCCTTGCATTGTACTGTAATGTGTTACAACTAAAAAAAATAAAAAAAAGTTATGGCTTTGGGAAGGCTGGGAGTAAAAAATGAAAAAAATAAAATAAAATAGAAAATTGCCCGGTCATTAAAGGGGTTCTCAGGGAATAAAGAAAATGAAAATACTTAAATATTACTTTATTATAAATATATTCTCAAATACCTTTCATTATTTATAATGGCTCGTTTTGACTGGGGAGCAATCATCAGGGGAAATAAAATGGCCGCTGTCCCATTAGTTCACACAAAACCTGTCCTGATCACACATGAGGACAAGTTACTTTACAACACTGAGGTAAAGAGCTGCCTTGTCCTCCTCTCTACTTGTCAGGGATTATGATCCGGAATAAAGATGATAAGATCTTCAGCTGAATCCCTGTAGGAATGTAGCTCATGAGGAGACATCTGAATTACAGAGAGGATGGACAGGACAGACTGTGGTAATGGAGACTATATAAAATTGCTCCTGCTCATTAGCCACACCCCACCCTTCTCTCATGGCTCCTCATCTTCTCCATTCCCACAGAGATTCACCTGTATTCAGGATCATGATTCCTGACAAGCAGAGCAGAGAGGAGGATGAGGCAGCTCTATGGCCCATTGTGGTGAAGTAACTTGTCCTCCTGTGTGATTAGGACAGGTTTTGTGTGTACTAATAGGATGGCGGCCATTTTATTTCTCCTAATGATTGCTCCCCAGACAAAACGAGCCATTATAAGTAATGAACGGTATTTGTGAATATATTTGTTATGAAATAATATTTAAGTATTTTCATTTTTTTAATTCCTGGAGCACCCCTTTAAGGGGCTTCCAAAACAGCATAAGGAAACCTGAAAGTATGACTGCCAATTATGGCTTAACCATCAGTCTTATGATCCAAATTGAAAGCATCATAGATCCACATAGTGCTGTAAGTTCAGGTCATTAGACCTGTGGTCATAAATAAAGGTGCACAAATGTGCCTGTGTTGTGTTTGTGCGGTATCGGCCTCAGTAAAAAGGCTGACTTCATATGTGGTCTTCAGTCCAAACACTACTCTTTTCATTGTAATGGAGCCAGAAAACTTACAATTGCATTGATAGCCATGTCCCACTGAGAGCTGTGTATATAATACCTGGGGAGCAGCAGCAGCAGGTACATCAGACATCGTTCATTCAACATATTGGAAAATGTCTGTGATATGACCGTATCATCTTTCCCTTTACTATCCCTAACTAAAGGACAAGGGGGCACATTTATTAAGAATCATCACTTGTTTTCATGAGTAAAAAGTCTGTTTTACGACGGTCTTATTTTTAAGTGCCATTTACAAACTGTTTTTGCGTCTGTTTTGGAGGTATTTGCACCTTTTGCTCCTATTTGGAGTTTCATGACAAATTCAGAAGTTTTCTAACCTTTTTGCAATAATTTCTGTCCTATTTATGTAGGCTGGTGTACTTTTCTGCTTCTGTTCTGAGTGGCGAGTTGCACCACAATTTTCCTACTTTCATGGAGATGTGCGCTAAAATTCCTGTCACATTTTCATGCACATACTATTTAGACCAGTTTAGTGAATTTGAATCTGTCTTACAAGAAAACTACCACTAGATGACAACCAAAAAAGACAAAGCAGATTTATGAAAGGATAATAGGTGCAAATTTAAAACAGACATTGCAGAATTTTTGTAGATGTCTAGTTTGTAATGTTTCAAATCCTAAAATTTTGTTAAAATAATGAGAAGACGTGACTCATTTCCACCCATTCCTACTCCAAACAGCAGAAGACCCTCTTTATTAGCAAAGCCCTGGGTGTCACCCTTAAAACCTGAAAATACAAATGAGAAAAAAAATTGTGACACATTTTAACACAGTGATGTATATATCCTCATAGTATGCACCTGAACGAAATTAAGATACTCTGGGGCACATTTACTAAGACCAGGGTTTTAGACACCGGTGTTAATAAACTAAGCTGGAGGTGGTTCCAGCAAAGTTATGAAGAGGCTCAGGCCTCTTCATTAGGGATGAGCGAACTTGTGTTTTACAAGTTCGGGGTTCGGGTTTGGGTTTTATTACAATTCCGATATGGTATTCCTCTCCTGCATAACGCAAACCAGACGGATCCGTTATGCGGCCCATAGACTTCTATTGTGATGGAATGCAAAACAGAATGCCTCTTAAAGGCATTCCGCTATGGATTCCGTCATAGATTTGCATTATGACCGGTGATATTGGAATCCATATTGGAATTGTAATCGAACCTGAACCTTGAACTTGTAAAACACAAGTTCGCTCATCCCTAATGAAGAGGCCTGTGCCTCTTCATAACTTTGGTGGATTATCTGCTAGTTCTAAATGTAAGACAGTTTTCTTGATGTTTTACATTTAGGCCTTTTTGTATGCCGGAAACAGGCGTAGAAAATGGTAAATGAGATGGGCCTGCTGGCCTCTGCCACGCCCATTTTTTCAGACCGGGGTGAGCAGGAAAAAGTTGCGGCACGACTAGCTGTTGCGCCACAATCTGCGCCTCAAATATGGCTAATATAGGCATATTTCAGCTTAATAAATAGCTTCCTCTAAGCAGGAAAACAAAAGCAAAGGAATTCCTTTGTCTAGATACATGACGTCCCCTCTGTAGCCATCTAGCTTTTATACCATCTAGATTTTATATGCTATAGACAGCACACATACCCATTGATTTTAATGTGTCTGTTCACACACCAGAAGTTTTCCATTGACCATGCAGTGACATGGGTCCATGAAAAACCTCTGACACAACACGGACGGCATCCTTGTTATGTCAGTATTTCACAGACCATTGCTATTAGATACTCTAGATATTAGTTTTTAGCTGAGCAGCGTCCGTGGAATATGGATGATACATGAGGGGCAAAAAATCAGACACACAGACCAAACATGGATTCTTCACGGACATCTTCAAGGATGAAACATGGATGGATTTTCCATGGACGCACAAAAAGTGAATGAGGCCTAAGGCTGGGTTTGAATGTTATAGCAGCATTGTGGCCATGATCCAGGTGCAACATGTAACCCTGTCTAAGGGCTGTTTCACATGAACGAGTCCATTGTGGGAGTCATGCTCCATGTGTCAGCTTGATCCTCCATTCTGGACTTGCAGGAGAGCGCGGCATTATCATGATTTATAATGCTATGTGCCTCTGCTTGACTTTACTTCTACAGGATGATACTGACATAAAGCTGTCAGTATGATCCTGTAGAAGTAGGGTCAAGCAGGGGCACATAGCATTATAAATCATGATAATGCCGCGCTCTCCTGCAAGTCCAGAATGATCACGCTAACACATGGAGCATGATTCCCACAATGGACCCGCTTGTGTGTAACAGCCCTGTCAGGTTTCCTGATGCAGTTTTGGAAACCAAAATCAGGAGTGGATCATTAAAAGAAACTATGTATAAAGGACAGATATGACTACAATTTTGTAAATTTATTCCTGGTTTTAGCTTGCAAAACTGCATGCAGAAAGATGACCGTGTGGCCGTACCTTAATGGTGGTAAATAAATAATAATGTGTACATTTGTAGTGACACTAATAACATTGATTTATAACATATGTCTTTTATGTTCTGCTATGAATGATAACTTCAAAAAGATTTAAAAAACACGTTATAGTTGGTAGTCTGTTATAATATTATAATGTATTAATATTTTCATTTTAATGAGTCATAACAGTTCTCTAGACATTTTACAATTATTTTGTGTTTATATTGAATGTTTGTATCTAGAATGCACTGAAAAACAGTGAAAATGAATTGCACACAGCACAAACATTCTTATCTGAAGCAACCAAAGAAAAACACTTGATTGTAACAGAACTGGAAGAAACAAGATCACAACATGTTTTGCAGTTGTCCGCACTTCAGTCAAAATTTAAATATTTGGAAGAAACTCTGTTTACTGAACAAAGAAGGTAGGATTGTGACACTTACATGGTGTAGCCTCACGAAGCATAAAAAAATGGAGCATTTACAGTAGCTTTGAAGTGGACGAGATTATGATTATAGTTGCATTGGGTAACTGAAATGACTTCTAGGCACAGAGGCAGGGCAGCCAGTATCCTCTTTTTGCAGGGAGCTGCCCTCTCAAAGTCACTGCAGGTGTCCCATAATCAATCATCTGCACTGTGTGAGCAGGTAATACACTCCACAGAGGCCAATACCAATACAATATAAATGATCCTAAAGTAAACCCCAACCAAGTACTTTATAGAGATGTCAAACCCAAAAAAATCTAGTTATATGAAAAAAAACCATATAAAACCATTTGATATAACTAGTTTTTTTTTGCTTGAAATATTTGCATGTAGCTTTACAGTGGACCTCCAGAAGCAATTTTACAGGTGGTCCCTAGATACCTCAGCCTGACACAGCATGACCATATCCGTTATGTGGTCTGCAAACCACGGATCTGCAAAATATGAATACCATTTTTGTGCCATCTGCATTTTTTTGCGAACCCATTGACTTCAATGAGTCTGCAGACCTCATTTTGCGGACCAGAATAGGACATGTTCTATAATTTGTGGAACTGACATAATGATACGGATAAGTTACAGAACATAACCTATTATGGTCCGCAAAATGCAGTCCACAGACTCATTGAAGTCAATGAGTTAGCAAAATAATGCGAATGGCACACGGACAGCATTCGTATATTGCAGATTCGTTGTTTGCAGACCACAAGACAGATATGGTTGTGTGCATGAGGCCTGATGGAAAGAATTGTGCCTTTTCTGTGTTTGGACAAAATACTGATGAAAACTACTGATCCAAAACACTGCTGTGTGCAAACAACCTTCGGCCAGATTCAGGCAAACATTGTAAAGCTTGCCTGTGTTCCAGCCATAAAAAAAAAACAGACAAACACAACCACGTGGAGAGTGCACAAAACATGCCGGGACAGCAAGTTATAGTATTGCAAGTAGTGGTAGAGGTGGGATGGAAAAACAAGTATAAATAAATACAAAATCAAACCATGTGGCTCCCCCACCTAGATAAAAACTATGATTCACAACATATACACAATACAGACCCGGCTAGTGGCACCTCCAAGGGGTCTCTTACCCTTCTAGGAAATATTCATAATAAAGTAATAGTTAAATATTTTCATTTTCATAAAATGTTCCTGGAGAACACCTTTAGGCCCCATTCACACGTCCTGATTTTTCATCCGCATCCTATCCGCGTCCGTTCCGCAATTTCGGACGTTTTTTGCGGATAGTATGCGGATCCATTAATTTCAATGGGTCCTGAAAAAATGCGGACATTGCACCGTATGTTGTCCGCATCTGTTTCTCCGTTTCGTTTTGCAGATCCGCAAACAGAAATCCTCCTGTCCTACTTTTCCTCCGATTTTGCGGTCCGTAGCCCAATACAAGTCTATGGGACGTCCGTAAATGCGGAAGACATGCGGAAAGCCATTCGCATGTCATCCGCATTTGCGGATTCCGTTCCAGGAGGGTAGAAAAAAAAATGATTTGATTACTCCTTCTGTTTTTTGCGGATCCGCAAAAAACGGATGACATATGGATACATCCTTTCCGTTTTTTAAGGGAAAACGGAACGGATGTGCTGGAAAAACGGGAGTTTTTTGCGGTACAACGGATCCGCAAAAAAATGACCGTTTTCCAGGATGTAAATTATACGAACGTGTGAATGGGGCCTTAGAGTGGTTGTCCACTTTGGAAAACACATTTTCATACACCTAATTAGGGAATTTTAATAGAGAGAATCCTAATCTCCTGGCAGGATGGAGAGTGGGTAATATAAGTGTCTCTCTTCCTGGAGGACTTTTCCCGTTCTGCATCACAAAGAAAACCCATTGATATAATTGGTGGCTGTATATCAGAGAAACGTAACATTTACTACCAGGTTTTGCCACAGTTTACAGCTGATCGGTGGAAGGGGGTGGTCACAACAGGAAGGTACTTTGTGATTTGCTTATTGTCAAGAGGCCTTTCCAACAAGTAGGTATTGTCCACAGCGGAGAACCCCTTTAAACTAGTAAGCTAGTCCTTTGAACAGTTCCCGTATTAATTTGATACAGCAGAAATTAGCAGTATAGTCATATCAGACTGCAAATTCAAGTTTAGAAGTGTCAACAGATTTAAGACATTTTTAACATATAGGTTCAGATACTGTAAATGTATTCTTTTCTTTTAGATCAGAAGAAAAGGAGGTTCAGCTGGAAGCATTTAAGCTGGAAGTTATGAAAGCATCTAGTGATCTTGGTAGGAATGAAAATTTTAATTTATTTAATAAATTAAAGGGGTTGGCCACTGTCTGTTTTCAATCCATAGATTGTAAGCTCTTGCGAGCAGGGCCCTCACTCCTAGTGTTTCAGTTGTATATTAGCCAGTCATTTTGTATTGTACAAGAACACTATGATTCTGTAAAGCGCTGCGGAATATGGTGGCGCTATATAAATAAATATTATTATTATTATCGACCAATGTGTTTGTGAGATGATTATATGGCACTTACTAATATAGACCTTGTTGAAATTCTGCATCATTTCCTATATTTTATAATTTATGCTCCCTTATTTACAAAGTCTTTTGTGCTGCCCACACAGAGGTTCTGTCCATAAGATGGCTGCTGATGGAGGGTCATGTGACCAGATATATCACTCAGCCTCCTCCATTCAAACACACTGCACCTGCACTAAAATCCCAACAGAACAAGAGCAGATGACAGGTACAGTGTATGTGAAAGGAGGAAGCATCACATGGAGGTGATTAGCCTGATCACACGACTCTGTCAGCGGCCATTATATGGACAGGACCTCTGTGTGGACAGCAGAAAGACTTTGTAAATAAGGGGCATACGTTATGAAATATAGAAAATGGTGCAGAATTCCAACAATAACTATGGGGGAAATTTATCATGAGGAGAATATTTGAAGTCTGTTTTGCATGAGTCTGTGTTGGAGCACTTTATGTCACATTTATCAAATATCTCATATTATTTGACAAATTTGTCTTATCCTTAGATCTGACACTTTTTTCTTCAGAAGCTCCTCCAGTTTTCCTACTCCACCCTCCTCCTGGTGTGAGACTGCGACTTTTTTTTAATAACTAATCACACCCACTTTCCACCCACATTACAAAACTGGAGTGAGCGGTGTAAAAATGTAAAAAGTTGCAAAACTTTACAGACAATTCTGTAATGAACGTATTATAGATCAGGGCCTATTTTAGTAAGTGCTATATAATCATCTCTGGTCAACAGTAGCCAGAAAGTGGCCAACCCCTTTAAATGTAAGTCGTAATTAAGGTTGGGGCTTAGGCAAGGTTCAGAGGGATTTTTGGTGTACAATATTTCTTTTCTTTAAAGAGATGTACTACTGTAGTTCTGCCATAGAAACACATGAGTCCTCTAATGTATCTCCTTATGCCTCTAAATTCCCTTTTTGTCTGCTATACTCTAGAGTCTAGACTAATCTGACAGAAAACAATCTATCGGAATCTGTATTCTCTAGAAACATTGATTGACAGACAGTACAACTCTATGTTAAAGGGCTTCTGTCACCACAATTTTCAATATTTAACAGGCTGACATTATCCATGTGAAAATGTCACCTGATTTGAACTCTGCTATTTATTTTTCTATAGTGCCCCTGTTTTTGTGTAATTTGTACTTTTATTATATGCTAATTAGCCTCTAGTCACAGGGGGGATGTTGCAACTGCTCCTAGAGGCTCCATTTGCCCACCACATTCCACGGCCACGTTCTCTTGATTGACAGGGCCAGGCCAGGGTTGATCTCCTCCGGCCGGCCCTGTCTTCCTTGTAAATCTCACGCCTGCGCTGTCCTGTTCAGTATTTGGCGCAGGTGCAGTGTGTGAAGGACACTTGCCGCCTCCCGGCTACCTCACTGCGCCTGCGCCGAATACGTCACAGTTGAGCACGGGGGCACTATGGAAAAACTAAATAGCAGAGTTCAATTCAGGTGACATTTTCACATGGATAATGTCAGCCTGTTTAATATTGAAAATTGTGGTGACAGAAACCCTTTGAAGGAACTGCACATGTTCTGTGCACAGGAGCCATAACAATTTGTAAAATATACATTTTAATAAGTGCACTTCTTATGTAACATATATTATAGTGCTTTTTGAACTGTGTATTACTTAAACTTTTTTTGCTTCATAATTCACCAATTGTTTGTGTTAATTTATCTCATATTTCTTTTACAATGCCATTTGTTTTGAATTCATTGTTAGAGGAGCTTAGAAAAACAAATGAAAGTCATAAAAAAGAAATAGAGCAACTCAAATTGGAATTGGTAAGCTATCAGCAGTAATAATTTATAGTAGATTATAATATTTATGACACAAAAGTGAACAATTTAGAGAATTGATGGAAGGATGATCATTGTAATAATTACTAACTACCCTCGGCTGTCTCCAGAACTCTTGTAGAGATGAATGGAACGTCAGTGAGCATGCTCGACCTAATGCTCCATTCACATCGAGGGCCCCCGAGGGGTACAGGGTCTCTGTTCTTGTGATCATGGTGGTCCCAGCAGTAGGAACCCCACTGAATATTTATCTCCTGTCCTATGAAAAGAGGATAACTTCCTCTGTCTATGGGTATAATATAACTTATAGTTAAGTGTCTGAATATGGAACGCTAAAATAATGTTTATTCAACCAATCTTTAAAATCAGTGGCTCTTCACCACAATTGCTTATCAGGCTCGACAGAAGCCCTGGAGTATGGCTTGTAACATATATACCATACATCCAGGGAATAACTGCCGACTAATGGAATAGTTCTTTCTAACAGGTTTATTTGTTATCAGAAAGAACCATTGCAGCGATTAGTTGTGAGGAGATAAGCGCAGATCGCAACTATGGCATCCTCTATTCGCACTATACTATATCATCCTCACAGTGGGTCATTATATTGACATCCACCTAATACCACTGCCCAGTTTGAAATAACACTACCGAATTACTAATTGCCTATATCGGACGCCTTGTTTGGCTTGACGCGTTTTTTTAGTTGCTATTCATTCAACTACTCATCAGGAGCCTATTAGGTAGATTTGACATACAGACAGACAGGCTGCACGCCGTTGATATTGTGCATGCAGCAAGGTAGCCTCCAGCACTGTGATGGCCGTAGTGCGGCCGCTTCCTGCTGCTCCATAAATGGGATAAGCCACGCCCCCTCCCAGGCCGGACTTCACTGACAGGACCAATCTGCATTTGAAGGAGAAAACATTCCTGCCTCTCCTGTCATACACAGATCGCTAATGGCCTGGAAGAGGATATAATGTAACATCAGAAATTCTCTTTATTAGGCTCCATTCACACGTCTGCAGAAAGTGTCCGCATCCGTTCCGCAAAGTTGCGGAACGGGTGCGGACCCATTCATTTTCAATGGGGCCGCAAAAGATGCGGACGGCGCACTTCCGGTCCGCGGCCCCGCAAAAATATAGAACATGTCCTATTCTTGTCCGGAGCGGACCGCAAAATACACACGGACGTGTGAATGTACCCTTAGACGGTATGGTGCTTACAGGATAGACATCTGTTATTGTGTTGAACCAAAGGAGATTTTTAAAAAGAGAACATCACTTAATTCGTCAATAGATGATTATATCTGATAGGAGGAGGGTCATAAGTGCATATTTCTTGATTGCAAGAATGTAACCATCCTCCTAACAGAGAATTACATGCTAGTTAAAGCCCAGAGTTAGCGATCTAACTATAATAGAATAGCTTGTAGAATAACTATGAGTAAAGGCAAGGTATTTAGATAATTCGGATTCCATAGGGACCAATATTTTTTTTTTCAGAGATAATGAATATGATACAAATTTAATTTCCATACTACAGGCATGTGAAACTAATGTCCATACTTCTAAGATGGTCGGGATTTCTGGAATTTTTCATTTTTGTGCTATGAGGCTTCTTGCTGTTAGTATTATAGATCCCACAGATTTGGTTTGTTGTGGGATATGTTGGCTTAGTAGGAAACACAAGGCGAGATCCGGAAATGGCTGAATGTTTACATGGAGCATCTTGTTTAGTTTTTCAAATACAGTTTTCCAGAATGTTTGAATTTTTGGGCAAGTCCACCATAGATGTTAATAAGTTCCTTGGGCTCCACAATTTTTCCAGCATAAATCCGAGTAGTTGGGGTTTATATGGTTTAGTTTTAAGGGTGTTAGATGCCATCTCAGAAGTATTTTCCGTGAGAGTTCACAATGATGCATTCCTTTAGATATCTGAATCGTCCAGTTAAACGCGGATCTCCAATCTTCGGAGGAGTAGGTGATTCCTAGGTCTTTTTCCCATTGTAGTATATATTTGTTCTTTAGGTTATTTTTTTGATATCAGCATAAAAACTAGAAATACTTTTTGTTATAGGATTTTGTGTAGACAAATATGTATATGCAGATTTAGAATACATTTCTTTTGTCTGTATGCTAAACAGCTGCAGAGAAATCTGCATTTTCTGTTCACATGCAAATGAGGAGCTCGAGCACCAAGAGGGGAGGCTGAATCCTTTGAGCACTTTGTAACACCCCCTGTGCTCTCTAATTGTTTGACAGGGCTAGACATGCTGAAGGCAGAGGTGTGTCCTAGCATTTACCTATCATATATTCTATGTACTATAGCTTCACCACGCTGAGATGTGCTCAGAAAGCTAATATACATATTACTGCTTTATTCACAAGCACAATATATGATTATAAAGACACCAGTAATGTGTTAACTTATAAGCATAGAAATGAGGTTGTTCTCTATGTGGTAATGCTATAGATTGTTGGTAAGTGCATGGTTCCGCATGTAGAGATCCCAGGTTTGAATCCTGCAAGGCTTACTTTTCCTTTCTCATTTCACCCATAATTCTACAATACAATAAATAATATATAATCATATAATAACAATAAAGGGCTTACTATATTGAGAATGGTGTTTGTTTGTTTTTTGCGTGCAAACCTGAAAATTATTACTTGTCTATTCACAGACACAATATTTGATTATAAAGAAACCAGCAATATTTATTAGTGTTTTAAGACTAAAAACATTACTCTCAATATGATAAGGATATAGTCTTATTAGTCTATAGTTTATTATGGGATTAGTGTGGAAAAAATATCTGAAGAAAATAAACTTGAAAGTCTATCCCAGGATTCAAACCTGGGATCTTTACATACAAAACCCATATTCTTATCACAAAGCTATAGAGAAGTATGTCTTTTCTACACTTATAAGCTAACACATATTACTGTTGTCTTTATTTTCATATAGTGTGCCTGTTAATAAAGCAGTATATGTATATTAGAATTCTGAGCTCATTCTGGTGAAGCTGCAGTACATAGTGTATATGATATGTAGATGCTAGGACACAGCTCTTCCCTAAGGATGTCTGGCCCTTTCAATATAAGGGAGGGGTGTGTGTGCAGAGTACAGGTGATGTTACATAGCAGTGGTCAAAGGATTCAGCCCCACCTCCTAGTGCTCGAACTTTTCATTTGCATATGAATAAAACTGCAGCTGTTTAGCATACAGACAAAAGAAAGGTATCATTTGAACCGGGAGAGGACCCTCACGGTACATGTACGGCGCAGAAGGACATGACTTAAAGACCAGTGCTGTACCGGCGGATTCTGGGAGAAGATCGTGGGGGAATCGGGGCGGGATGGCTGCTCTTACCGGCAGGCATCCATGCCGGCTCAGGGCAACATGATGTCTTTCCGCCCCTCTTCAGCTTCAAGTGCTGCGATTGGCCGGTCAGTGAAGACCAGCACATCGCAGCGCCTTAAGCAGTATGGAGCTGCAGGAGGGGGGGGTCATGTGGAGGTGACCTGTGTTTGGCGTCCCCTGCCAGCTCTGCGATTGGCTGGAACAACGCTCCAGCCAATGTCAGCGCTACAGCATCAGAGGGAACCATAAGAATCCCTCTGCATGCAGCCATTCTAGCTGGAGACTGCAGCAGCAGTGCCAGATCCCTAATTCAACCGCCTCCCCAAGCCCTAATCCCTGTCCCTATTTTTTTGGGTGAAAAAAATATATTTAGTGTAACACAGAAATAATGTAGATTTTTGCACACACACACAATATCTGTGTGCGTACATCCTGCACCTGAGGGATGTCCTTTTACTGACCACCTTTCACAGTAACACCAGCTCCCCTGCTCATGTACAAGGTACCACTATCACCGTCCCCAAACCAGTTTGCATCCTTAATTACAACAGGCACATGGGAGGAGTTGATCTTTCAGATCAAGTTCTGAAGCCCTACAGTGCCACATGAAAAACGAAAGTGTGGTCCAAAAAGCTGGCCGTGCAAGTTGTACAGACAGCAGTGTACAATGCGTACATACTATTTCAATCTGCAGGCCACGCAGGAACTTTCCTTCAGTTCCAAGAGGTGGTTATCAAGGCTCAAATTTTTCAAAGCCAGGCCGGGGAGGGCCCCAGTACTTCAGGAAGTCATGGTGCCCGTGTTGTGCTAGGGCAACATTTTCAAGTCCTCCAGACAACAAGGAAAGGAAGGACCCAAAAAAGAGGCAGGGTCTGTTCCCATAGGGGGAATAAGGAAAGACACCTGCAAAACCTGCCCTGAAAAACCTGGCCTGTGCATGCAGGAGAGTTTCAAAATCTACCACACATCCATGGAGTATTAATTTAATTTCTTCTTTTATGTACCCTGCAGTTTTACCACCTTATATCTCTGATTTAGTCAGAATAGCTTACATATCAACTTTTCACCGACCACTACATATTAATTTCTGTGAAATACCCAATTGGTCAAAAGTGCCCTTTCCACCCCTTAAAATGTTTGTACTGGGGTCACTTCTTTTTTAATTTCTGAGGACCTCTGGAATTTTTTACAACACCTAAACCAAATATCAAAGTCAGGGTCAAGGGTCAGGTGTCAGAGTCAGTTATTAGAATCAGGTATCAGGGTGAGTATTTTGCCTCATTATTATACATTATTCTGATACTTGACTATGATATCTGACCATGTTCTAAAATGAACACCGTATACACAGGCGGTATTAAGTTCAGAAAGGGCTGGTTTTTAAATATATAAATTAAACATTTTACTGTATCTTATCCCACCAAACTATATATCGATCAGCTAATCCTGCTCTATAACGTGCACTGAATTTCCTAGTGACAGGTTCTCTTTAAAGGGATTGTTATCACCTTAGACATTTATGACATCTCAAAAGTATATGCATCTGATAGGTGCAAGTTCCACTTCCACGACTCTCAGCAATCGGTGGAATGAGTCCCCTTCTTCCCCAATTAGCACACCACAGAAGAGGAGACCATTCATGCATACATCTCTCTCCATTTTAGATTATCGGCATTGTGGCAACCGGTTAGTATCATAACTTCTGTGAACTACAATTGAGAAAACCACATGCTCAGATGGTTTCAAACATATACCCTGGAGTGTAAAACAGGGGTCAAGGATTTCCCGCTCTCCTGATATATGGCGTTATCGGAGATGGCTGCACATTTCACCATTAGTACTGTGCCGCTCATTTTTCTATCATGGAAAGTACATCCGAGCAGCCAGACCCAGGCAAACATCTCTGTTTTCAAATGAATGAGGGCATAATGGCATCTTTCCAAGATCTCTTGCATTGAGACAGCATGTACAATATACTCTTGAGTTACTGCCGTGCATTTATATTCATAGCAATTATAACTAATTATTACCTGCTTCAACTATACTTTAAACGTTTAATAGGAACAGTTTCACAGTATTGTAAATGAAAACTTAAATCTCAAGACATTGGTTGGTGACCTAAAAGATGATCAATTCCAGCTTCAGGAGGAATTAAAAAACAAAGAGGTAAGCAAGCATGAAATATGTTCTGCCAATTTCTTTTTTGCACAGGTATGCATAATGATAAAGGCCATGGTGGAACTTATTACAGCTGGCAAAGATGCGCCGCTGGCATCAATCTTTACAATTGCTGACCAATGACGCCCCAGAGTGCTTGATGGGAAAAAAGGGGGGGACCCCACACCATTTTTTTACAAAAATAATTA
This sequence comes from Rhinella marina, assembly GCA_900303285.1. Lineage (NCBI taxonomy): Eukaryota > Metazoa > Chordata > Amphibia > Anura > Bufonidae > Rhinella > Rhinella marina. The sequence goes on along the minus strand of ONZH01014133.1, from coordinate 50,802 downwards.
AATAATTTAAAAAAAAATGGCGTGGGGTCCCCCCCTTTTTTCCTTCGCCAGCCAGATACAACCAGCAGCGGCAGCCTGGCACTACCAGGGTGGGAAGGGACACGGTTATTGGCCCTTCCCAGCCTAATGGTACCAGCCTGCAGCCGCCCCAGAGCCAGACCCTCAATTTAGAAGGTCCGGTCCTGCGGGTACCCGGCTCTTCCCGGCTCCCCTGGTGGCGGTGGGTGCCGAGGTAATAGATGTTGGGGTTAGTGCTGGCCTGCCATACCGGCAAGCACTAAGCCCAGTATTAGTAATCAGGGCCGTCTGTAGATTGCCATAATTACTAAAACTGTAGTATTGTAAAAAAAAAATACACACACACAAGTATAAAACATTTTATTGAAATAAACACTCCCCCAGACCCCTGTTTGACCATTTTATTAAAAAAAAAAAAAAAAGCTGGTCCAACGTAGTCCACCGAATCCGACGTAGTCCTCTGCATTCACGACCCTGAAAAATAGAAAACAAACACACAAACACAGACCACTTACCTCTTCCTGCACTGGGATAATACACACAGCAATGTCACTGTACAGGGATAATAAACACTGTGATGTCACAGTACAGAGATAATAAACACAGTGATGTCACTGTACAGGGATAATAAACACTGTGATGTCACAGTACAGAGATAATAAACACAGTGATGTCACTGTACAGGGATAATAAACACAGTGATGTCACAGTACAGAGATAATAAACACAGTGATGTCACCGTACAGAGGTAAGTATGCTTTTTTTAAGAGGCTGGGTGGGCTGATCTGAGGTCTGAGGGGGGGGGGGGGGGAGACCCTGATCTGAGGTCTGTTGGGGCACAAGACGCTGACCTGAGGTCTGATGGGGCCGAGACCGACCTGAGGTGATGGGGGCACGAGACGCCGACCTGAGGTCTGATGGGGGCACGAGACGCCGACCTGAGGTCTGATGGGGGCACGAGACGCCGACCTGAGGTCTGATGGGGGCACGAGACGCCGACCTGAGGTCTGATGGGGGCACGAGACGCCGACCTGAGGTCTGATGGGGGCACGAGACGCCGACCTGAGGTCTGATGGGGGCACGAGACGCCGACCTGAGGTCTGATGGGGGCACGAGACGCCGACCTGAGGTCTGATGGGGGCACGAGACGCCGACCTGAGGTCTGATGGAGGCACGAGACGCCGACCTGAGGTCTGATGGGGGCACGAGACGCCGACCTGAGGTGTGATGGGGACCTCAGGTCGGCGTCTCGTGCCCCCATTAGACCTCAGGTCGGCGTCTCGTGCCCCTATCAGACCTCAGGTCTGCGTCTCGTGCCCCCATCAGACCTCAGGTCGGCATCTCGTGCCCCCATCAGACCTCAGGTCGGCGTCTCGTGCCCCCATCAGACCTCAGGTCGGCGTCTCGTGCCCCCATCAGACCTCAGGTCGGCGTCTCGTGCCCCCATCAGACCTCAGGTCGGCGTCTCGTGCCCCCATCAGACCTCAGGTCAGCGTCTTGTGCCCCAACAGACCTCAGATCAGGGTCTCCCCCCCCCCCTCAGACCTCAGATCAGCCCACCCAGCCTCTTAAAAAAAGTATACTTACCTGCCCTGCCGCGCTGCCGCTGCCATCAGGTTCCGCGCTCCACTGTCTTCCCTGCCGGTGCGCACTATGACCTGACGCTGCGTCAGGTCATAGTGCGCGCCGGATGGGAAGACAGTGGAGCGTGGGAGCCGAGGACAGCGGCAGGACAGGTAAGTATGCTTTTTTTAAGTGGCTGGGTGGCTTGGGGCCTACCGGAGGATCCTCCGGTCCTCTGGTGGGTCAGTCCGACACTGTGCAGGTCCCTACCTTATGTAAATTTAGGTCACATGTCACTGCCAGCCAATCACTGCTGGGGAGGTATAGGGGCTGTTACATCACAGCAGGCGTTCCCACAGGCTTCCCTTTGATGCTGATTGGCTGAAAAAAACGGGCATTTCAAACTTGCAGTGACGCACGAATATTCACGAGTCCGCGCTGCCTCGGGATGCCGTGCCGAGCCGAAGCGGGCAATATTCGTGCGAATCACGAATATTGCCGCTTCGATTCGCTCATCACTAATATACACATATTCTCAATTTCACTTTCCTTTTTCACTCTTTCACACATTTATTATTAAATGCAGGACCTGGTAATGAAGCCATTGCTGCAGTCCTGCTCTCCAGTCTTCTCTCTATAACTAATGACTGCGTCCGTGTAGTGATGTTTATTGTAATATTTTAAAAATTGTTATATTACAAAGTTGTTTTTTTTTAAAGGGACACTATCGCGAAGAAAAAATTTTTGATGTTTTACAACATAACAAAAGCAGGTTTTAACATAATGTATTTTTCAAATTGTGTAAATGTTTTTTTTTTTATTCAGTTTTCTTGCCTTACATGGGGGCTGCCATGTTGGAAGTAAAGTGTGACAATCTGGGTTTACAACACAATGGCACCTCACTTACGGCAGGCATGTACATAGGTTTCCTCAGTCGCTGCCGACCCTATAGAGAATGAATGGAAGACGTGAGCCCGCCCCTGTGATGACACCAGTAACACACAGCCAGGTTCTCCCTCCTTGCTGCTGGGGGAAGCCCACTGTGCCTGCTCCTCACTCCTGCAGTAGCGTCCTTGTCTTCATTAGGCTGCCTGTTCTAAATTCTATGGCAGCTCACCCCAGCAGTACAGACAATTTTTGCTGAGTGTACTGCTGGGGTGAGCGGCCCAGGACTCAGAAACAGAGTAGATGTAGGACCTTAGTGATGTAATCGGCCATGTGACCAGTGGGGGAGGAGCCTGAGGAGCAGAGATCTGTGTTTTTGTAACGAAGCCATTGTCTCATCTTATCTTGCTGAAGCAGTGATGTCACTGCTGAAGGTGTGAATTGGTGATGTCATTGGTACCACCCACTTTTTTGCAGCATGCCTACTTACAGGCTGCTCAAAGCCTCATTTGGCCAGCAGAGCTCCCCCTGGTGACCAAAGATGGTAAATATGGTAAAATCTAATATTTATTTATAATATTTCACACATTGGAATTTTTATTTATTTATTTATTTATTATTTCTTACAAATATATAATAGATTTCTTTTAGCATAAATAAAATATAGAACAGGTTTTTGTGATAGATTCCCTTTAAAGGAATAATTTATAAGGAGGGGAATTTGATAAATTTGCTGCATCTTTAAAACTGTGTAGTAGTTTCTAGTAGTAGTTTCTCTTCGTATTACACCAACCCCGTACTGGAGTCAAACTGTGACATTTATTAAATCTTTTGCAGTTTTTAAATGTGGCTAAAATCTGCTTGCTTTATTAACCACGTTACACTTTCCCACTTACTTTTCAAAAGTGGTGAGAGCTTTTGCAAGTTTTTAATGCTACAAAACAGTCATACAATGTTTCAAAAAAAGTTAGTTCTTCCAATAGTTCAGATGATTTTGTGTGATTTTATTTCCCTTAGATTGAACTCAAAAGCCTAAATATAAAAATAAATACATCATCTGTGGACATAGACAGGTATTCTAAGCAAATTGAAGAGCTGAAGACTGAAGTAAACCAGCGAGAGTATGTATAAGTTTCATTTTAAATACAATACACCTACAGTCACTGTGCTTAATGATAAATCCCATGTTGTGTATAAGAGACAAAAATAAACTAATATACATGCATGATTATAATGATGTGCACTGGGTTAATAAATGGTTAAAAAGCAGAAAAAAACATCAGTCAAACTGTGTCATAAAAATCTGTCTCAAAATACACCTACAGTCACTGTGCTTAATGATAAATCCCATGTTGTGTATAAGAGACAAAAATAAACTAATATACATGCATGATTATAATGATGTGCACTGGGTTAATAAATGGTTAAAAAGCAGAAAAAAACATCAGTCAAACTGTGTCATAAAAATCTGTCTCAAAATAAGCTTTGCTTCACTGAACACTAATTATGAACAAGCCTTAACTTAACTATTTTAGGTCTGAGACTTCGGTCAAAGTTATCTGAGCGCTCAAATCTCTTGGGTTACCATACCTTTACAAGGCACTATTTTCCTTTTTCACTTTAAAATTGTACAAAAGCAAAATAATACACTGATATTGCTTCACCTTTTCGCTATCAGGGATGCTGGTAATTAATTCTAATAGGGTAGGTCTTTCTGAAGAGACCCAGCGTATTAAAGATGCAATTCTTATGTTGGCCAGTAGGTGGATTGTAGAAATATTCAATAAAAAACAAAATATTGGAGATTGGAGCCTAAGGAGGCTACAAAAAAAATTCTCTAAAAATAAAAAATAAAAATTTTAATCACCCCCCTTTCCTTAATAAAAAAATCATCATGGGCATCATTGTGTCCAAAAACACCTTAACACACACTCCAAAATGGTATTAAAAAAAGAAGTACAGATTATCCTGCAAAAAATGAGCCCCAACTAAGCTCAGTAGACATAATTATACAAAAGTTATGGGGGTCAGAATATGGAGATGTAAAAAAAATGTGTTTCAAAGTTTAAATTTTTTTTTCAGTATTTAGACATATGAAACCTATACATATGTGGTATCGTTGTAATCGTACTGGCCCAAAGAATGAAGGGCATAGGTCAGTTTTGCCGCAAAGGGAACGCTGAAGATACAAAACCTGTAAAACTGTGGAGGAATTGCACTTTTCTCCTATTCCACCCCATTTGGAATTTTTTCCCCGCTTCCCACTACCTGGTATGCCATAATAAATGGTGGCATTAGAAAGTACAACTTGTCCTGCAAAAACAAGCGCTCATCTGGATATGTGAACAGAAAAATAAAACATTTATGGCTCCAGGAAGAAATTTAAAAAAAAAAAATAAGAAAAAAACCTCCGGTGTCCTAAAGGTTAAAATGTTGAACAGTGTGTTTCTTCTTTAACCACTTCCCATCCGGGCCATTTACCCCCTTCCTGACCAGGCCTAATTTTGCAAATCTGACGTGTCACTTCATGTGGTAATAACTTTGGAACGCTTTTACTTATCCAAGCCATTCATAGATTGTTTTCTTGTGACACATTGTACTTTGTGTTAATGGTAAATTTGAGTCAATATATTTTACATTTATTTATAAAAAACCCAAAATTTACTGAAATTTTTGAAAAAAAATCACAATTTTTTAAATATTAATTTCTCTGCTTTTAAGTTGCATAGGGATATCTAATAAAATTGTTATTAATGAACATTCACCATATGTCCACTTTATGTTGGCATAAATTTGGAAATGTAATTTTATTTTTTGAGGACGTTAGAAGGCTTCGAATTTTAGATGTAATTTTTAAGACTTTCATGAAAATTTCCAATAGTTAATTTTAAAGGACCTTTGCAGTTCTAAAGTGACTTTGAGGGGCTTAAATAATAGAAACCTCCCATAAATGAACATATTTTAGAAACTACAGCCCCCAATGTAATCCAAACTGATTTTTACAAAGTTTGTTAACCCTTTAGATTTCCCACAAGAATTAAAACAGAAGGAAGGTGAAATTTAAAAATAAATATATATTTTTTGCAGATTTTCAATTTTTAATTCATTTTTCCTATAAGATATCAAGGGTAAACCGCAAATCAAACCTGAATATTTATCTTCCTGATTCTGAAGTTTGCAGAAACACCCCATATGTGGTTGTAATCTGCTCTGTGACCGGCAGTAATGAGAGGGAGATAGTACAAGCATTTGTGATGGCTTTGACAGCTTGTCAGAGTGATCAAAAGCCTGGAGACCAGGAAAAAAGGTCTCAGGTTAAAGCTCCATGTTCTTGGCTGTCAGGAGGCAGCTGAGTCATGGAGCTTCTATGTACAGGTGCTGCACACAGGGGGCAAAGCTCAAGGACGTTTTAAAACGTCCATTCAGAGATAGAGATCCACTATCTCTGAATGGGCAGACTGGAAGTGGTTAACTTTATGGGGGGAATTTATCATTAGGAAAATATTTGAAGTCAGTTTTGCTTCAGTCTGTGTTGGAGTACTTTCTGCCACATTTATCAAACGTCACAGGTTGTTTGATAAATGTGGCTTGTCCTTAAACCTAACACTTCTGTCTAGAGAAGCTACTCCACTTTTCCTACTCCACCCTCCTCCTGGAGTGAGATTGCAACTATTTTGCGACTTTTTTAAAAAAGTCGCAATGATAAATCTGGAGTGAAACTTATTAACATGGCCATTGGCTGTCGCAGGTGGGTGGCTCGACTGCATGTGGCCAGCTATTTAGGCTATACCCTAAATATTACACCTTAGCTAAGCATGTTTATTTCAATGGCTAGAGGGGAATTAGCTGCTACCTGTTAGACACCTCTGGCCAGGGCTGTGGAGTCGGAGTCGGTCACCATTTTGGTGGAGTCGGAGTCGGTATAAAATGGACCGACTCCGACTCCTAAAATATATAATGAATTAATACATTTAGTGCAGTGCAATAAGTGCTGAATATATTTTTATAAGAATTTGTGAAAATAAAGAAATGTCCTATAAATGTCTGTTCTATTCCTGATCTAAGGATTTAGGCTTTTAGTTGAGATGACTGTATACTGCCCTTTATGTCCAGTGCATGTTCTCTCTGTATGCTTTATGTTTCCTCTGAGCTCATGTTTTGAGAGGTTAGCTGCTCTCATGGCTTCTATCTGCTGCTGATGTAAAACACCTAGAGCCTTATGTATGAAAACTGTCTAGATGTAGACGTTTCGTTATTGCCCATATCAACCAATCAGAGATCCCCTTTCATTTCATATAGTGCTCTGGAGAAATGAAAGGGGAGCTTTGATTGGTTGCTATGGGCAACAAAAAAGTCTTAGACCTAGACAGTTTTCATACATCAGGCCCAGAGGCATAGCTACTGGGGGGGGGGGGGGGGGGGGGGGGGGGCAGGGGAGGCGATGATCCGGGCCCAATACCTCTGGGGGGGCCCAGCAGGGATGGCCTTAGTACAATCAGGCGAATACAAGTGAGCGCTTCCATTATGGAGTCTGATGGGGGCACATTAAGCCGATCTGAGGTCTGGTGGGGGCACATTCTGATGATCTGAGGTCTGATGGGGGCACATTCTGCTGATCTGAGGTCTGATGGGGGTACATTCTGCTGATCTGAGGTCTGATGGGGGGACATTCTGCTGATCTGAGGTCTGATGGGGGCACATTAAGCCGATCTGAGGTCTGATGGGGGCACATTAAGCCGATCTGAGGTCTGATGGGGGCACAATACGCTGATCTGAGGTCAGATGGGGGTACATTCTGCTGATCTGAGGTCTGATGGGGGGACATTCTGCTGATCTGAGGTCTGATGGGGGCACATTCTGTTGATCTGAGGTCTGATGGGGGTACATTCTGCTGATCTGAGGTCTGATGGGGACACATTCTGCTGATCTGAGGTCTGATGGGGGTACATTCTGCTGATCTGAGGTCTTATGGGGGCACATTCTGCTGATCTGAGGTCTGATGGGGTCACAGTGGGCTGATCTGAGGTCTGATGGGGGTACATTCTGCTGATCTGAGGTCTGATGGGGGCACATTCTGCTGATCTGAGGTCTGATGGGGCACATTCTGCTGATCTAAGGTCTGATGGGGGCACATTCTGCTGATATGAGGTCTGATGGGGGCACAATACGCTGATCTGAGGTCTGATGGGGGCACATTAAGCCGATCTGAGGTCTGATGGGGGCAAGGGACTGTTAGTTTAGTGATGTAAAAGCTGGGGACATATTTCCTTTAACATAGGAGTCCCATTTTTTACTCCTATTAATCCTATATTTTACTGCATTATGAGGTAGAGTATTTAGAGTAGGGTATGTAGAAAGTCTATTGTACTGTACTTAACAGCATAGATGATCTAGCAGTTTATATAGTCATCTTGCTAATACAGTATTATAACCACAACTAGTAGTATGTGCCTGTGAAGTTGGAAACGTGCGTTTGGGAAGCCAATAAGTGGGGGGCCCACTCAAGTATGTTTCGCCCTCCCATGTGCTGAACCTCTAGCTGCGCCTCTGATCAGGCCCTTAGTGAGCTGTACCCAGAGAAGCCTGATAGATTACAAACTGTTTTTGTCATGACTTATCTGTACTATTGATTTTATGCAAATTTGTTTAAAGTTATCACTTAAGCATGCTCCATGTATGAGGGAGTCGGAGTCGGGAGTCGGAGTCAGAGTCGGGGTTTTGGCTTACCGACTCCACAGCCCTGCCTCTGGCAACGGTTTATTTCCTGTGGGCTAAAAAAGGATTAGGCATGTTAAATTCCAAATTGCTGAACTTTCTATAGCTGACATTTGACTTTCAGTCAGGGACAGTCAGGTATCTTCAATACACATACGATGTTGGAGGGATGAAATTAGTGGATTTAGGTAACCTTTACAGTATCAAGTGCATAGCCAACTTTTAGGATTATGCACACTGTGCATGTGATTTACACATTTTCCATATTTAGCTGCATCTATTTCTACATACAGATGTTGCAACGGATGCCAATTGCAATGGGCCACCTCCCTCCAGGGCCCGCTAACGATGGTGTCACGCACGTCCCAGGTGTAGGAATGCCGAGTGGTATATTTGTGTCTCTGGTGTGTCACAGTGTCACCTCCTACCTAGAAATGGCTGGACCCCAGGCTTTGGCTCTGGTTGCAAATAAATAGGGGGAATAATTGAGGGATGTAATAATAAATGAGTCCAGACCCTGTGGTGAAATCCAAATGCAGCTTTACTTAAAGAAGAACTCCCGCAAAAAATTTTATTCTGACCTGTAAGAAAGGTGCATGATATAATCTGTAGTGAATGCAATCTTCTCATCAGAGATTGTAATTCTGAGTTATCCCCTCTCTTCCTATTGTAGCTGTGTCATGTGACCAACTCCCTGACCTCCATCTGACCCAGGACAGGAAGCCAGTTACTGCTCTATTCATTCCTATGAGACTGAAAGTGAGGCTCCCATAGGAATGCATAGAGAATTAGACTTCCTGTCCACACATAAGATGCTGCGTGAGTTGGTGGGTCTGATTCCTAGTCACATGACACAGATGAGAAACATCAGGGAGATATGACTCAAAAATACAGCCACTGGTAAGAAAATGACATTCACTACAGATTACATCATGTACATTTCTAGCAGGACATGGAATACATTTTGTTGTGGGAGTTCTTCTTTAAGTAGACTTGCATCCAAATAACAAACTTCTGGCCTTATCTTGGCTTCCAGCAGGTTTTAGCATATAAATACTTGGCAGGCAAAATCCTCTGCTCTAATTCTCTGTAGCTCTCTGCTGTACTGACAAGCTGTAAACTTGGATTACTTCAAATGGCTGCAAAGGCTTCACTTTTCTCCTTGGTCGGACTTATCTTATGCAATTTGGAGTTTTGTCAGCTCCAACATGGAGTCTGAACCATAATTGTCAGACCTTCCCCCAGCATGGGGTTGCTAGAACTGGTTCTAACTGGATCTCCACCCTCACTGCAGGAAGTGGGAACAGTCCATTCCTCTCCAGAGGGGTGGGTCAGAATGGCATAGAAAGTTCCATTCTGAATAAACTGTATAGTAGCTCTGCCTTTGTTTTGCTGCCACCTGCTGGTACACCAGGCACATTACATAGTAAAACAGTTGCATAACATTACATAGATATACACATTTTTGCAGGTCCTGGAATAAGATAGAATGACGGTATGTTAGCAGACACAGACAGAAGCAGGGATAAAGAGTGGTAACACCACTCTGGGGTGTTACAATGTTATGTAGAACTATATGAGTACAAAACAGGTGAATATAGTATAATTATTATTATGTAGTACACATTTATTCAATAAAAATATACCGGTAACCTGAATGACATTTTAAATTGCCGCATTAACTTTTTGTTTTGTATTCTAATAATTGATTTAATAATCTATTTTCAAAAATATATTTAGGAAGGAGAATGAGTCTTTAAAAGAGCAGCTGAAAGCAAAGGACTTAGAATGTAGCAATCTGCATGAAGATAAGGTATTTAACCATAAACCATGCTTTGTGCACTAATACAAATATATAAAATACATAATTCGACAATACCAATGGAAAAAAGCAGCATGTTTCATTGAATAACATGTATGGGGCTTTTCTCCCGTACAACTGTTTCATAAATATGATACCCAGTGGATCTGGACCCATATGGGACTCTCACTGACCTGTGAATGGGACTTATGATTTACATGTGGAAGATTTGTTGTAGAAATTATTTTCTGAGAAATTTCTGCAACAAATCAATGTGTGAATATGCCCTAATAGTATGTTCAGAATCAAGGCAGATTGTCTGGTGTTAAAAATCCAGTATTTTATCAGCAAAATAAATTAGATTTTACTTAATCTCATTCACAAGCTACATTAAAAAAAAAAAAATAAAAATCTGCAGTAGAAAATGACCAGTGGTGCAGATTTTAAAGAGAACCTGTCACCACGAAATGCAGTGCAGTCTGCAGGCAGGAGCTTATAGGACCAGTTTGATAAATGACCCCCATAGTTTTTTTGGGAAAACATTCAGAAAAACTTGTAAATTATACATTTATATGCCTGTTTTTTTTTACTTTAGCCTTCCTCCGTGAACAGTAACTGACAGCTATCTCAGTATACATAGAGAAAGCTATAAATTTATAATGTAAGATTGCTGTGCAGCAGTGCAGCCATTGAACTGAATCGGATCGTACAGTACCTCAAAAGTTAACGGGACACCAGGATTATTTTTTATATTTTTTGCCGTTCTACTTCTGACGGCAACTTCTGACACACACTGCTGACTCATTCAGTTCAATAGCCAAGATCTTACAGTTCTGGAATATATAGTATAACACTGACATAATGCTGTCAGTGTTATCCAATACATTCCAGAACTATAGACAGTATAGTTACACAGCATCATAAATCAATATAATAGTATGTGACCCCGGCAGTGCTAGGAGGTCAGGACGGGTGCTCTCCCTGATACATGCTGCAAGTCCGAGGCGTGGGACTCGCTTGTGTGAAAGGGGCCTTAGAACTGTGTTACATGTGCATTTTGCTGTGGATTTAGTTTGCAAACAGTAAAATCCACAGCTAAAATATGACGAAGGTAAGATAAGATTGCTTGCAAGATAAATGTCAGTTTTCGAATTCACACTATGGGGTCATATATCAAACTGGTGTAAAGGAAAACTGACTTTCTTGCCCATAGCAACCAATCAGTTCTTTTGGAAAATGAGAAGTGGAATCTGATTGGTTGCTATGGCGACTAAACCAGTTCTACTTTACACCAGTTTGATAAATCTCCCCATAATGTGAATTTGAAAATTGGCAATGTGGAAATCTGCTCTGATTTTTCCACCACTCATTTTTACCACAATAATCCATTGTCAGTTTACTGCAGCTGTGAGAGGGGATACGCCTAGAGATGAGCGAACGTGCTCGAAACGAGCACTGTACTGCTCGGCTCCCCTGCCGAGCGTCCCAGGAGGACGGAAGTGGCTGCCTGCGCCCATGCGAGCGCAGGGGAGCCGAGCGGTACAGTGCTCGTTTCGAGCACGTTCGCTCATCTCTAGATACGCCTAAATAAAGATGCCCACAGAAGAGCACTGCTTTGATTAATGTAATGTGAGATGCTCTAATTGGGTCAATACAATGGGGCTCTCTATGGGTGCAGTGATGGAAATATTGCACAAGTTAAGTTTAAACAAAAAGGATATTTAAGCCCCAGGACAGGAATTAGAATACATGGAGTGTCTTTAAAAAAGTGTATCCAGTAAATCATTTACCAGTTTCTTTATATATATTTATATAAATTAAATAGAATATTCACATATAGGTTGTGTATGCCCTTTGAGACAAACTTTACCCCCCAGATGATTACAATCTGCATTTTTACGTTGTTGCTGTAGTACTGATGAAACTTGTTGTCATGGGCCTCCAGTTGGTTTGTGGAAAATGTCACCTGTTGTGAAGCATTCTTCTGTATTCAGATCACTACTAAGGCTACATGCTCATGACCATATGTATTTTGCAGTGTGCAAACCACGATCCACAAGATACGGATACCAGCCGTTTGCATGCAGAAATGCCTATTGTTGTCCACAAAACGGACAAGCATAGGACATGTTCTATCATTTGTGGAGCAGCCACACGGATGCGGACAGCACATGGATGACATCTGTGTGCTATTAGACCTATTTTTTGTGGTTCTAAAAATCTGGTTGTGTGCATGAGGCCTAATAGTGAATAATTGACAGCAGTAATGAGATGATTATTATATGTGATCTGCATACCTATGAACATTGAAATTATTTATATTATGTTATTCCAGCTTCAAGTGAATTGGAGCAGCGCTGCAGTAATCTCCTCAAACCCTTTCACAGTGAACGGAGCTGTGTAGTTCTGGTGCCTATTTTCAGCGTAAAAGCTACTGCAAAACAGCTAATTGCAGGAGCTGCTGGGAGTTGAACCCGACCAATCTGATAATGATTACTTATCCTAAGGATATATTCTAAAAAACAAACTAAAATCTAAACTAAATATTCTAAAAAAGCAAATGGGTAAATCTCGTTATCAGCTCCACTCTGCAGTGCTCAGCTGACTTCTTCTAGACTGACGTGCACGGTGAGGCGGAGTTTCCACAGAAGATAAGGACAAGAATCCGTTGCTGCCATCTTTGATAAAAACAGATACTTTATTATTTTACTTTTGACAAAGGGCACATATAGCCCAAAATGTGTCAAGTTTGTTCCTGCATGTAACCTTCTAAATAAAGTATCTGGTTTTATCAGAGATGGCATTGCTGGACTATCATTCTTATCATTTGTCTAAACAGTCTTAGGAAACACTGACCTTGTTGCCCAATTACAACCAATTACTGAGCAGCTTTTCTTTCCTTAACCCCTTCAAGCGACAGCCAGTTTGGACCAAATGCCGGAGCCCCATTTTTCAAATCTGACATGCGTCAATTTATGTGGGTAATAACTTTGGAACGCTTTTACTTATCCAAGCCATTCTGAGATTGTTTTCTCATAACACGTTGTACTTCATGACTGTGGTAAATTTGAGTCAATATATTTCTCCTTTAATTAAAAAAAATCCCAAATTTACCAAAAATTTTGAAAAATTCACAATTTTCTAAATTTGAATTTCTCTTCTCTTAAGGCCTCTTTCACACGAACGTTGTGTTTTGCGGTCCACAAATTGCGGAGCCGCAAAAACAACGGATGACATCCGTGTGCATTCTGTATTTTGCGGAACGGAACAGCTGGCCCATAATAGAACAGTACTATTCTTGTCCGTAATACGGACAAGAATAGGACATGCTCTATTTTTTTTTTGCGGGCTACGGAACGGAGCAAGGAATGTGGACAGCACATGGTGTGCTGTCCGCATTTTTTGCAGGCCCATAGAAATGAATGGGATCGGAGTCCGCAAAAACAACATTCGTGTGAAAGAGGCCTAAGACAGATAGTAATCCCTCATAAAATAGTTATCAGTCATCATTCCTCATATGTCTACTTTATGTTGGCATCATTTTATAAATGTCATTTTACTTTTTTAGGACTTTAGAAGGCTTACAAGTTTAGAAGCCATTTTTTAAATTTTTAACAAAATTTCCAAAACCATTTTTTTAAGCACCAATACAGATGTAAAGTGATTTTGAGGGGCTTACGTAATGGAAACCATCCATAAATGACCCCATTTTAGAAACTACATCCCTCAAATTATTCAAAACAGATGTTACAAACTTTGTTAACCCTTCAGGTGTGCCACAAGAATTAAAGGAAAATTGAGACGAAATGTCAAAATTTTATTTTTTAAGCAGATTTTTCATGTTAAGCAGTTTTTTCTTGCAACACAGCAAGGGTTAACAGCAAGCTAAACCTCAATATACATTACCCTGATTCTGCAATTTACAGAAATACCTCATGTGGTGGTAAACGTCTCTATGGGTTTGTGGCAGTGGTCAGATGGAAAGGAGCGCCATACGAATTTTGGAGGCAGATTTTGCTAGAATGATTTTTAGGCACCATTTTGTAATTGAGAGACCTTGACGTACCCCTACAGTGGAAACCCTCAAAAAGTGACCCCAATTTGGAAACTATACCCTTTAAATAACATATTAAGGGGGGTACTGACCACTTTGACCCCCTAAGTGTTTTACGGAATTTGGAAACACTTGGCTGTGAAAATTAAAAATTTCATTTCTTCCAATAAAATGTTGCTTTAGCCACAAATTTTTCATTTTCACAAGGGGTAACAGGAGAAAAGCACCCCATAATTTGTTCCCCATTTTCTCCTAATACGGTAAAACCCCATATGTGGTGGTAAACTGCCGTGGGGGCACATGGCAGGACTCAGAACGGAAGGGGCGCCATATGGAATTTGCAACACAGATTTTGATGGATTTTTTGGAGTTATTGTCTTATATGGGGGTTCATTTTTTGCGGGATGAGGTGACGTTTTCATTGGTACCATTTTGGGGTACATAAGACTTTTTGATCGCTTGGTATTACACTTTTTGTGAGTCAAGGTGAAAAAAATAGCTGTTTTGGCATAGTTTTTTTAACATTTTTTTTTCAGCATTCACCTGAGGGGGCAAGTCATGTGATATTTTTATAGAGCAGGTTGTTATGGATGTGGCGATACCCAATATGTGTAACATTTTTATTTTTGTTATGTTTTACACATTAGCTGCATTTGAGAACAGAATTAAATCTTGTTTTTGTGCAGCCATTTTCAGAGAGCCATATTTTTTTATTTTTTGGGCGATTGTCTTAGGTAGGGTATCAATTTTTGCGGGATGAGATGACGGTTTGATTGGTACAATTTTCTGGCAAATACGCCTTTTTCATTGCCTGCTATTACACTTTTTGTGAGGGTAGGTGACAAATAAATGGCTGATTTGGCATAGTTTTTTTTTTTTTTTAAATTTCTGCGTTCACCTTGCGGGGTGGATCATGTGATACTTTTATAGAGCCGGTCAATACGGACGCGGCGATACCTAATATGTCTCTTGAAGATCCAGTGGGAGATCACAGCCTGAAACCGGCTTTTTTTCTAAATGGAGCGCACCGATTGGTTAGTCTGCATAGACTAACCAATCGGAGCGTTTGCCACTCTGCAACACTCTGATTGGTCCCTTGCCGGCTTCCCCGGTGTCTCTGCTCTTGGGGAGAGCGGAGACTCCGGGGCTGTGAAACGTTATAGTATCACAGCCCCGGTAAGCATTTTGGACGTCACTGTACGTCCAAATGCAGTGAATTACTTGCGATTTGGATGTACAGTAACGTCCAAATGCAGGAAGGGGTTAAACTACTTTGAAAAAAATGTTGCCCTGAGAAAGGTTGCTATCGGTAGGCTTAAGCTAAGAAACCTTCAGATCATAGATCCAATGTGGATTTGTTCAAATACTTACATTTTTATGCTGTATCTGTAGTGTATAAAAATGTATTGGCTCTGTAAGACTTCGGTTAATTCCTACTGTATGTATATCTGCGTATTGAAAAACAATTTAAAATAGGAATCCGAACTGGGCTTTGGTATTGAGGTACCAGCTACTAACAAAGCCCAGTTCGGATTGCTGTTTTAAATAGTTTTTAAAGAAACAAACTTGGCTCCATGGAGCAAATACATTTTAATGCTGTACAAATACATCATTAAAATTTAAGTATTTGAACAAATCAACTTCGGATCTATGATCCAAAGGTTGATTCGCTGAAGCCTAGCTATCTGCAACAAGGTTGATTTTTACCTCTCAGTTTTGATTTTATTAAAATACAATGTGCTATTTGAATGTTATTTTACATATAATGTTTAATATTTGTTTATTTCCTCTGCCTAGAAAAAACATTTGGAATATGAATTTTCCAAAAAAGAAAAACAACAAAAAACTATGGAAAATAAGGTATGATATTAACCTGAATTGCAATGGGAAATTTGAAAATTGTGTAAAAGAAACATAATAAACTTCTTATAATATACCGTATTTTTCGCACCGGCCTATAAGACGCACCTAGGTTTTAGAGGAGAACAATAAGAAAAAAATATTTTTTATTAAACCTCTGGTCAGATCACCAATCAGACTTAAGCTGACAGCCCCAATAAGACCCCCAATGTTAATAAGACCCCAATAAGACCTCAGATCAGACCCCCAAGTAAATGACCCCCAATCAGACTGCAGATAAGAGCCCCATGCCTCATATGAGCCCCCATATGCCTCTCATCAGCCCCCATATGCCTCTCATCAGCCCCCATTGCCTCTCATTAGCCCCCTTTGCCTCTCATTAGCCCCCATTGCCTCTCATCAGCCCCCAATTGCCTCTCATCAGCCCCCAATAGCCTCTCATTAGCCCCCAGTGCCTCTCACTAGCTCCTAGCACCACTCATTAGCTCCCATTGCCTCTCATTAGCCCCCAAGCAGCCTTAAATTAGCCCCCAGCAGCATTATGAGCCCCCATTGCCTCTCACCATCCCTCAGCCACTTTATATCAGCCCCTTTGCCTCCTGTTTTATAAAATAAATAATCACTTACCTCTCCTGCTCCTGGACGCTGCCGTCCGCTCTCTGCCTTCCTCCTGCACTGTGAACTGGCACGCACAGCGTGAGGTCACAGAGCGCCCTCATGCTGTGCGCAGCCCTGCACAGCCGATAGCCGAGCAGAGTCTTCACCACTTCCTTGTCCTCCGGTGCTCATGAGCGCTTCCATAATGGAAGCGCTCATTAGCATTCGCCCCATAAGATGCAGGGGCATCCCCCCCACCACTTTTGGGGGGAAAAAATGCGTCTTATGGGGCGAAAAATACGGTAACTCATTGTATTTTGAAGCAAAGTTCAGTTTTATGCTAAAATATTTTGGAATAGGCTATATCTTACATGGAAAGTGCAATTTTTTCATATTGCTTTGTTGTTACTGTATTTTCCACTTTATAATATGCACTTTTTTCCCAAAAAAAGTTTGGGGAAAATATCAGTGTCTCCTATAAAGTGAATTCTAGTGCGTGCTTCTGTTATTGCACTCACCTCTCCCTGCTTGATCTTCTCCAGGCACTGCACTGTGCTGTCCTGACTGCCTACAGCTCCCGGATGTAGTACACACACTATGACCTGATGCTGCACGCAGTCAGGTGACAGTGCAGCACGGGCCCAGAGAACAACAAAGAGTGCAACTGCACCAGAGACCATCAGACCGGGAGAGTAGTGGCAGAGCAGGAATGGCAAGCAAATTTATTTATTTTATCTCTGACGGGCATCTGATCTGACAACTGATATGGGAAGAGGGGTCTTATGTGAGCTCTGATAAGTTTTGATCTAAGGTCTCACATGTGGGTCTGACCTAATATGGAGGTCTGGAGAGCTGTGATAGTAGTCTTTTCTAATGGGAGTCTGATCTGAGGTCTGACATAGAGGTCTGATCTGATATAGGGCTCTGATCTGAGGTCTGACATGGGTGGTTGTCTTATCTGTTATGGACAACCACATGCTTTTCCTATTCGCATCATGACCGCATCACAACTGCACCGCGTGGCTGCACCCTAACTGAGTTGACACCTCAGAACAATTCGTGGGGTATTAGTCTTCCCTTCCTTTCTTCCTATCATTGCCAAGATATTAGTTTTCAGTCACTGTAGCCTGCTGTGCAACAACTTGTTCGGATATGGTATGTCAGATTTGTTGGCATTTGAGGCTGCAATGTAAATATCCAACAATTTACAGTACAACACATGTGGATAGTGGCTTCAAAACCCTATCCACAGGAGAAAAACCTGAACGGATTTGAGGCATGCAGAGCATTTTCAAAACGCCACATGCTGCTCTGAATTGTCACAGATTACTAATGTGCATTTTACCCCTCTAATCAGAGGATAATGCACTGTGCCATTTGCTAGTCAGACCGCACATGGAGTATTGTGTACAATTCTGGGCTCCTGTACAAGACCGACATTGCAGAGATACATCAGGGGTCAGTACAGAGATCTCTCCCATCATCTATTTATACCCAGAAATGTGACTGTGATGAGGGGACATCCTCTGCGTCTGGAGGAAAGAAGGTTTCTACAAAAAATAGAAGAGGATTCTTTACTTTAAGAGCAGTGAGACTATGGAACTCTCTGCCTGAGGAGGTGGTGATGGTAAGTTCACTAAAAGAGTTCAAGAGGGGCCTGGATGACTGTAGTCAGAATTAGTAATGAGCGAATTCCACCAAGTGGAATTTCAGGATAAATTTGATTCGCCGTGAAAATTTCCTTGTCATTCGCGGTAGCAAATTAATTTAACCTGAAATAGTGTAATAAAACAACAACAAAAAAAATACTTACCTGATCCATTTGCTCGCGACGGGCCGTCCGCCACCATCTTGATTAAATATCTCGGCCAAGATTTCGCTCTAGACCTTCAATCAAGATGGTGGCAGGACACCTTTGGCGAGCAAATGGATCAGATAAGCATTATTATTATTTCTTTATTTTATTTTACACTTGTCAATTTATATCAAATGCCGCCCATGATCATGTATGAACAAAGCATCTGAGGAGTAGCTAGACGGGGAACAGCATAATTAATTGCTTCTCCCTGTCATTGCGCCCACTACTCACAAAGTAAGTAATAAATCACAAAAATTCAGCGAACCGGCCAAATCGAATTTTACAAAACTTTGCTCATCTCTAGTCAGAATCCACAAGTAAACCACACAATTCAGTTAGCAGTAGCCAATACTAGTATACTGCCCAGTTTCAGTTTTTAGCCATTTATAGGGAACAAGTGTCCATAGGAAGGCTTGTTCCCAATAATTGGCCTGTGTAATTGTCCTGCAGATCAGCCAACAAAAATGCTTGTTGGTCAGCTGATTGCATCTTCTATTCAGAATTCTTCCATTCATAAAAGATCCACGATTATTGACAGCCAATAACCCTGTCTAATGAGAAATGAACTGCGGATAATGAATACAACTGAATGGGGGAGGAACGATTGCAGTAACTCCCCCCGCCCTCCCCGTCTAATGAATCAGACGCTGCGGTCAGTCATGAAAGATTGAACAGTAGGGATCGGAGTTATCTCAAATCCTAGCCACTGCACATGGGTGTCAGCTGCATAACCCAACTGACTTCTACTGTAATTATATTGAATTGACTTACAACTGTGGTACATGCATGGTGAATGGTGTTAAGGGTTTATTGATATTGTAGCACACAGATTTGATATTATAGCACCCAATAACTAGTCATAAAACATAAAGGTTCCAGATCTCATCAGCCCCCATATGCCTCATATCAGCCCCTATATGCCTCATATCAGCCCTCATATACCTCTGATCAGCCCCCATATGCCTCTCATCAGCCTCGATGCCTCAGAGAACATAAAATCTACTTACCTCTCCCTCTCTGGACGCCGCTCCTCACCTCTAGCCCTCCTACTGCTCTTCCTGCCATCGGCTGTGCTGTGACCTGACGTGAACAGCGTGAGGTTGCAGAGTGCCCTCATACTGTGCGCAGCAACAGCACAGCCTCAGCCGAGGACCAGGAAGCGGGGAGTACAGAGCCTTTACCGCTTCCCAATCCTCTGGTACTAATGAGCACTTCCATAATGGAAGCACTCATTAGTATTCACTCCATAAGTCGCAGGGACATTTCCCCCCACTTTTGGGGGGAAAAATGAATCTTATGGGGTGAAAAATATGATAGCTGACCAATGTCTCTCTTGGGGAGATGAGAACCAAAAATGTTATGCTGAAAAACTTTTGGTAGAGAAAGTTCTATGTTTTGTCATAGTGGCAATAATGTTTTACTGCTTGCCAACCAACCATTGACTAAATACATCTGGGTCTGAACTTATCTTTGCACTGACATTCATAAATGTCCATGTAGTGATCACAGCTGCAGGTGCGGGGAGCCTGCTCCAATTACAGCATTGCTCCCCATTTTTTTTAACATCCCTGCCTTCCCCATTGCTGCATACACAGGACTCCAGTGCTCATGTGGTCACTGGGGGTGGGGTGCCTGCACAAGCACCCATATCAACCTGAGCCTCTCTGGAGGCTGTATTCCTCTTGTAGCTGGGGCTAATATGTAAAAAATGATTTACATAACCATATAAATGGAAAAAAGTTATGACTGTCAATGATACATGTACTATAAAAATGGAGAATGAACTGGGTGGGGGTAAATGGCCCAGTCCCGGACTGGTTAAGCAAAATATATGTGAATTATTGTTTTTTTTACTGATGATATTTACTATATTTTACTTATATAATATGAATGACTGTTTGTCTTTCAGTTGAACACACTGAAGAAGCAAATTGAAAATAAAAATAAGATAATTGAAGATCTCCAACAGGAAGTATGCAGTTTTAAACTTTGTTACTGTCTTATGATATTTTTATATTAACAAATCAGATCAATTTCAATAATATTCCTTTTTTAACACTAATCTTTCCAAATGTATCTGTTGCAATAAGGAAGATATTTTTTGGGGATTGAAAAGGATTTTTGCATACAATTGCATACATTTTCTTGTCTGACCCAGAAAATTTCTTCCCAGTAATTGGGACAACGAATAGGATAAATAGGAAACTGTTGATGAGTCATGTCTTTTTCATTCTTCTCACAAATTTCAATCATAACCCCTTAAAGGGAACCTGTCATCAACTTTATGCTGACCTCACTGAGAGCAGCATAAAATAGTGACAGACATGTTCATTTCAGCGGTGTGTCACTCATGAGCTAAAAGTAAGTGGTTGCTGAGAACCAGCATCATAATCATTGCAGCCCAGGCCTTGAAAAGAGTCAAATCTACCTGAGAAGATTCATGCTTATTCATAATCTTCTGCTCTCCCCGCCCATCTGCTGATGACTGGCAGTTCTCTCCTGGAGAGAAAGGGAGCAAACTAGGTAGAAGACTGTCAGTCATCAGCAGGTGGGCGGGGAGAGCAAGAATTCATGAATAACCATGACTCTTCTCAGGTGGCCGTGACTCTTTTCCAGGCCTAATCTTCAATGATTGTGATGTCAGTTCTCGGCAACCACTTACTTTCAACTTATAAATGACAGACTGCTGAAATCAACTCACCTGTCTCTACTTTATTCTGTTGTTAGTATGGACAGAATAAAGTTGATGACAGGTTCTCTTTAAAGTGTACCTAAACTTTTAAACAAGTTTACTAACCTAATCTAAAATGCATATAATGAATTTTAGAATTCTAAAAAGATAACATTACATTTACAAAATCATTCTAACCTAAAGTAGACATACAGTGAATTGTAGTTAATGACTATTTTATGACTACAGTGGGGAAAATAAGTATTTGATAGACTGGTGATTTTGCAAGTTTTCCCACCTACAAAGAATGGAGCGGTCTGTAATTTTTATTGTAGGTACACTTCAACTGTGAGAGACATAATCTACAAAAAAATCCAGAAAATCACATTGTATCATTTCTAAATAATAATTAATTTGCACTTTGTTGCATGAAATCAGGTATCTTTCAGGTTTCAGGGCTGTCACTGGGCTACATTGAGTTCCACCTTCCTCCAAAGATTTTCAATTGGGTTCAGGTCAGGAGACTGGCTAGGCCACTCCACGACCTTGAAATGCTTCTTACGGAGCCACTCCTTAGTTGCCCTGGTTGTGTGTTTCGGGTCATTTTCATGCTGGAAGACCCAGCCACGACCCATCTTCAATGCTCTTACTGAAGGAAGGAAGTTGTTGGCCAAAATCTCGCTATACATGACCCCATCCAACTTTCCTTCAATACGGTGCAGTTGTCCTGTCCCCTTTGCAGAAAAGCACCCCCAAAGTATGATGTTTTCACCCTATGCTTCATGGTTGAGATGGTGTTCTTGGGGTTGTACTCATCCTTCTTCCTCCAAACACGGTGAGTGATACCACAAAGTTCTATTTTGGTCTCATCTGACCACATGACCTTCTCCCATGCCTCCTCTGGATCATCCAGATGGTCATTGGTGAAATTCAAATGGGTCTGGACATGTGCTGGTGTGAGCAGGGGGACCTTGCGTGCCCTGCATGATTTTAATCTATGAAGTGTAGTGTGTTACTAATGGTAATCTTTGAGACTGTGGTCCCAGCTCTCTTCAGGTCATTGACCCGGTCCTCCCGTGTAGTTCTGGCCTGATTCCTGACCTTTCTCAGAACCATCCTTACCCCATGAGGTGAGATCTTGCATGGAGCCCCACACCGAGGAAGAGTGACAGTCATCTTGTGTTTCTTCCATTTTCTAATAATTGTGCCAACAGTTGTTGCCTTCTCACCAAGCTGCTTGCCTGTTATCTTGTAGCCCATCCCAGCCTTGTTAAGTTTTACAGTTTTGTCCCTGGTGTCCTTAGATAGCTCTTTGGTCTTGGCTATGGTGGAGAGGTTGGAGTGTGATTTATTGAGTGTGTGGACAGGTGTCTTTTATACAGGTAACAAGTTCAAAAAGGTGCAATTAATACAGGTAATGAGTGCAGAGTAGGAGTAGAAAAACGAACAGGTCTGTGTTAACCAGAATTCTTGCTGGTTGGTAGGTGATCAAATACTTATTTCATTCAATAAAATGCAAATTATGGTAATTATTTAAAAATCATACAATGTGATTTTCTGGATTTTCTTTTTTTAGATTCTGTCTCTCACAGTTGAAGTGTACCTACGATACAAATTACAGACCTTTCCATTCTTTGTAGGTGGGAAAACTTGCAAAATCGCCAGTGTATCAAATACTTATTTTCCCCACCTATATGTCTTTAAATCGAAGAAATTCAAATTTATTTTTAAAATTGTGAATTTTTTAAATGTAGGTGAAACATATCAACCCAAAAGTACAGTGTGTCATGAGAACAGTTTCAGAATTGGTTGCATAAGTAAATGCATTCCAAAGGAAGTAACAAATGTCATGAAGTGACAAATGTTAGATTTGCAAAATTTGCTCGGTCCATAAGGGGAAAACTGACCATGTTTAAATTGTCTAACTTGGTTCAGTTGTTTTGGGTAGCCTTTCACACGTTTCCTATAGTAAGTTGCTGAAATTTTGGGCCATACCTCTTGACAGAACTGGTGTAACAGATTCAGGTTTGCACACACGTTTTTAGTTGTGTCTGTACATTTTTAAGGGATTGAGGTGAGTGCTTTTTGACATCCCCTTATTTACGTTCACTTTGTTGTCCTTAAAGGGTTTTGTCTCAATTCAGCAAATGACATTTATTATGTAGAGAAAGTTAATACAAGGCACTTACTAATGTATTGTTAATATCCATATTGCTTCCTTCACTAGCTGGCTTCATTTTACACTTCTCGGTTCCATAGTTACGACCACCCTGCAATCCAGCAACGGTGGCCGTGTTTGCATAACCATTTGTGTTCATAACCATGGAAATGAGAAGTGTATAATATGATGGAAAAATGAATCCAGCCAGCGAAGGAAGCAATATGGATAATAACAATACATACTTGCACTGTACCGCACAAGGCAAGGTCTGTTTGTTTACTGCCAGTGACGTACTGGGCTTCATATCACTATGCTGAGTCCAGTGACTATAGCGGTGGTTTATAGGTGGCTTATAGCGCTGCCGGAGGCTGTTTGCATAGTACCTGCCTCCAAAACAGACTAGTGCAGTGCTATAGACAACCCATCTGTGTCTGTGATGTCACCGGGCTCACTGCTAGGCGGAAGTCTCTGCTTAGCATAGTGATGTGAAGCCTGCTACGTCACCAGCAGTAATAAAAAAAGCCATTGCCCTGCGGGGGGGGGGGGGCATTAGAGCAAGGAAATTCTCTGATGCTACACTTATATATAGTAAAATAATGAAGAGCTTATATCCAGGTTCAGCTCTGAACCCAGAAAACTCTTTTAAGTTCCTAGCTGATGTGTATGTATACTAGTAGTACTAGTACAGTATATGCCCAAGGTAATTTGGAAATACCGATGCACAGCACATTCAATTTTCAAGAATCCTTAAAAGCTATAGATTATTTTCCAATCTGCACCTAATCATGTTATTTTACGCCTGCACTCCACCAGAAAATGAATCATTAGCAGAGCAAGAAGAAAAGATCTAGTTACTGAAATATCTCTTTTCATAGAGAATATTAAACTATAACTATAAAAGTGTTGGCACATTTATGTACCTAAACGTAATAATCAAGTACATTAATACTATTATAAAAATGTATATAAAATGCATTATAAAAATACATCAGTTATTTGCATTATGACATGAAACTCCAATAAAAATGTTTGTTTTCTTTTTGTAGAACAAATCGTTAAAAAAGAAAATGAAGGAAGGTTGCAAGCATTGCAGTGTTCTTGAAGCTGAGGTATGTTTTTCCATACTTCTCTGTAAGTATAGGAGTTTTCATGGACCACAGTACTAATGGGCCTTCAGTGCATTGGTCTTAGTCTCAGCAGACAATGTGTATGGTTATAACTATTGGGGCACTAATGTTTATAGTATTATTTATGCAAACTTTTTTGCTACTCCTTCAAGCCCCCGAGGAGCCAATGCAGTGGATGGGAGTGGTAGTGGTCCGGAAAAGATGTTGTGTCATGGTGTACTCCTCAGTCCGTGGCTCCCTGGGGATCAATGCAGTGAAAATGTAGTTTGAAGAATCAGGCCAGAAGTCTCTATTTACTTAGTGCACAATATAAATCGTGGCACATCCAGCAGCAATAAATGCAAAGTGTAGATTCTGACACCAGATGAAGAGATATGGTGGCTGGTTGCATGGCAAAAGGTTGGCACTAACAAGCACTTGTGAATATAGGTGTCCACTGTAGTACAGACTTGATGTTTGTTTGGCCTAGCCATGGTTTCACTATGTGGTGGTGTCTGAGCTGTTATCCCCTCTCCTTGCAGCAGAGCCTTTATAGCTGAAGAGCTTATCACTCTGCTGACTTTGTTTGCTGTTGCTTGCAGTTCTTGTGGTAGCCTGGAAAGAGCTGTTTTTGTAGTCCCAGGGCCCTTGGAGTGTGGTGTGTTCGTGCCATCTCACTCCAGGTTTGCTCAACACTCTGGAACTCTCTAAAACTCCCCCTCCTAGTAGGAAGTAGGACACTCACACTCTTAGCAATAGGGGAGAAACACGGAGGTTAGCCCTGTTCTTGCCAGCCATTACCTCCTGTGCTCAAATACACATCCAATACATGTAAATACAATACATTGCATAACAATATATAGTAAAACATTAAAGCAATTGCAGATACCCTCAGATCTGGGGTGCTGCACTACCATACAACTACATTTTTACCACTACCTATGTACACGGGACAGCGGCAGCCATGAACTGCTATTGTAACAGTGCCCACTACCTGAAAAATAGCCAATATCTCAAGTTCAGTATTTGTTTTTTTATTTGACTCTCTTTTATATATAAAGACATATTCCACAGCACTTTACATACATTATAAAATCCATACACAATTTCAAGGTCATTTAATTGAAGTTTGTATTCAAATGTGAAGCACTGTAAGTGTTCAATATAAAAATAATAGACACTTTCCATTACCTGGGTATTTCATGTTTACCTTTATCTGTCTACTTGTCTACTATGTGAGCTGTATGTGATATTATTGGTTGACAGTGGGCACTGGGAAGGGGGACGGCCATGCAGTCAGGTTTCCTGGTGCAGTTTTGGAAGCCAAAATGAAATCTGACGTGTGGCCATACCTTTAGCGCGTGAATGTTGTTTGGTTCCATTTTTTGCGGCTCGGATGCGGACACATTCACATTCTGCATCCATTGCTCCGTTTCATGGGGCTGCAAAAAAAAAAAAATAGAACATGTCCGTTTTCGGACAAGAATAGGCATTTCTATTATGGGCGACCCGCTCTATTCTGCAAATTCCAGAACGAACACAGCCGGCATCTGTGTTTTGCGGATCCGCAATTTGCGGACTGCAAAACACGTCACGGTCGTGTGCATGAGTCCTTAGACTGACCAAACATAAGATTGCTCTTTGACCAAATGCTTGTTTGGCCAATCGCTATCATTTCCGATTCGGTCATATGTCTGAGCAGGCATGCGTTCTCAGTAGGAAAAGTTTTATCTCCCTGACAATTGGTCAACGGTTGAAAAACATCTGCTGTTGGGGGCAGAGATAGTAGGCCGCCATACACTTTAGAAGGTAGTCCGTTTCCACCAGAATCTGCAGGTTTGGTCAATATACTGTATGTCTAATCTGTATGGTCAGCTTTAGTTGGACAGTGATGACTATTTGCAATGTAATGAAGGTTTAAAAATTGAGATTTTTAATTATCTCTAACAACCACAGTAAGTGTAGCGTAAACATTTTTGACAGCATCATTGTTCTTTTTCTACATGATAAACTATCATTTTTGTAAAGGTAAATGAATTACAAGTCCAGATTGAGAATGCTAGAATTCAACATGAGGAGGCTGTCAACAGCAAACAACTGGAAATTACAGATGCAAAGACAAAAGGAGAAACTTTACATAAAGAAGTATGTTTACATTTTTTACCAACAAACATAAGCTAATAAATGACTGTTGTCACTTGTCTAGAATGACGTTATGACTTCCATGCACATTTCACATGATAACTCCAAGAAATGAAAAATGTATTAACATCTGAGTGATTGCCCCAAAACTGCTTCTGGGTTCACAATGCGGTATCAATGACATTTTAACTTTATTCAGCAGGTCATTATGATCACTGCTATATCAAGTTTTATAGTTTTTAAACATCACTCTTTTGTTAAAATTCTTTTGTTGTATTGCCATATTCTAAGACACATGACATATTTATTTTAATTGTTACCCCTGTCTTCCATCAGCAACCCACAAATGAGATTGCAGGGTGTCACTGTCTGTGCCTGCAGACTGGGGCCTAGTAAAGGTCCCAGCAGGCCGTGCCTCTCTGGCAAAGCCTGCTGGTGGTTGTCAGTATAGCAAAAAACACTGCACTGTAATCCTCTTGTGAAACTATGAAATGGTTTAAGCAATTGTTATTAAATATATATTTTATTTAAAAAATACACCTTTTTTACATTGAAATACACTTTTCAATGGAAAAAAATTGTAAAAATAAAATATCCTCCATATGCGTGGCATCATCAGCAATCCACACTACAAAATTATCATGTAATTTATCCCGTACGGTGAACGCCATAAAAACATTGCTAGAATTGCTGCTTTTTTGCTTATTTGTTACCAAACAACTGAATAAATGGCAATCAAAAAGTGGTATGTATCCCAAATTGATACCAGTGAAAATACAAGTTGCCCCACAAAAATCAAGCTCTAACACATGTCCGTACAAATAAAAGTAGAAAAGTTATGGGTCTTTGGATGCGACAATGCAAAAACATTAGTAGTAAAACATAAACAACCAAAATATATATTTGGTATCACTGTCACTGGCGTAGCTATAGGGGTCGCAGCGGTCGCAGTTGCCAGTGGCACTGTATTTTCCCTTCATAAGATGCAGATACGGAAGCGCTCACTAGCCTGCAGGAGGAGGGGGAGAGAAACTCTGGTAGCGCTGTACTGTACTTACCCCTCCTCCTGCTTGCTCCTCTCAGGGCTCGCGCTTCTGTGTCCTGACTGCCTGCAGCATCAGGACGTACAGAGCACACTCTGACCTGACGCTGCAGGAGGTCAGGTGACTGCAGTGCGGGACCTGAGAAGAGGAAACAGCCAGGACCGGGAGAGTGGCAGCAGGAGAGGTAAGTTATTTATTGTTTTACAGTCTGATCTGAGGTCTCACAAGGGGGGGTCTGGAGAGGTCTGACATGGGGGATCTGGAGAGGTCTGACATGGGGGAGGGTCTGGAGAGGTCTGACATGGGGGGGGGTCTGGAGAAATCTGACATGGGCGGGTCTGGAGAGATCTGACATGGGCGGGTCTGGAGAGATCTGACATGGGGGGGTCTGGAGAGGTCTGACATGGGGGGTCTGGAGAGGTCTGACATGGGGGTGTCTGGAAAGGTGTGACATGGGTGTCTGGAAAGGTCTGACATGGGGGGGTCTGGAGAGGTCTGACATGGGGGGTCTGGAGAGGTCTGACATTGGGGAGGGGGTCTGGAGAGGTCTGACATAGGGGTCTGGAGGGGTCTGACATGGAGGGGTCTGGAGAGGTCTGACATGGGGGGGTCTAACATGGGAGTCTGGAGGTCTGGTCTGAGGTCAGATATGGGGGTCTGGAGGGCTAATGGGGGTCTGATATTCGATATTGGTAGGGTCTGATCTGAGGTTTAAAATTGGGGTCTTATATGGGGTCTGACATAGAGGTCTGGTTTGAGATGGGGAGGTCTCATTTAGGGTTTTATATGGGGGTCTGATCTGAAAGGAAGGGGATATTTTTTGTACTGGCGCACTATTTGTGTGGTACCAGTATTTTCAGGGGGACTGTTTCTGCAGGATAGTATTGGGGGGGGGGGATGGGGTGTTGAGAAGGTGAGAGGATGATGGAAAAGTAAGAAAGTAAGATGTCTGTTTGTTAAACTCTGCAGAGACGAGGCACGGCTGAAAGAAGGCATCATGGCGGTCTGGTCTGAATGGAGAAGATGAGGAAAGAGAACGTCTACATCAGAGGAGACGTCACTGGATGTAAGAGGTGCATATGTACATCTTTAAAGGCGCTGCCTGGTGGTGGTGGTGGTGGTGGGGCCCAATCTGAAACAGGGCCCATGAGACTTTAGCTACGCCCCTGATCACTGTAATTGTACTGACCCAGAGAATAAAGTTATTGTGTTATTTATGCCAAAACATGAACGCCACAACATTTATAACCTAAAAACTCAGTGGCAGTATTGCAGTTTTTTCCCATTTCCCTCCCAGAGTTAATAAAAGTTAATCAGTAAGTTATGTGTACCTAAAATGGTGCCATTGAAAACTACAACTTGTCTCACAAAAAACAAGCTTTCATATGGCTACATCAGTAGAAAAATAAATAAGTTAACTCTTTCGGTACCGGAGGTTTTTTCTGCTTTGCGTTTTCGTTTTGCGCTCCCTGCCTTCAAACAGCCATAACTGTTTTATTTTTCTGTTCACATAGCTGTATGAGGGCAAAAAAGAAACGCTATTTCACTACAGTTCTACTGTTTTTTTATTTACAGCGTTCGATGTTCATTAAAACTGACCAGTTACTTTCATTCTACTGGTCAGTAAGAATCCGGCGATACCTAATATGTATAGTTTTTCCTGCGTTTTGATAGTGATAAAATAATTATAAAGTTGGACTTTTTTTTTGTCATATCTTGACCCCTATAACTTTTTGGTATTTATGTATACAGAGCTGTATGGGGGTTCATTTTTTTCAGGGCGATCTGAAGTTTTTATTGATACCATTCTGGGGTGTGTATGACTTTTTGATCACTTTTTATTTAATTTTTTTTTAGAAAAAAAAAGCGACAAAAAACAGCGCCATTTTGACGCTTTTTTCCGCCACACAATTCGCCGTATTGGAATTTTTTTTAATATTTTAAAAGTACGAGCGTTTTTCGGTCACGGTGATACCCATGATGTCTATATTTATTGTTATTTAGGTATTTATTTTTTAATTATACGGAAAGGGGGGTGATTTAAACTTTTATATTTTTTTTATTTTTTATATATTTTTTAACATTTTTTTTATTTTTTGTGATTATTTTAAAGCTCAAATATGAGCAAATAGATTGTGTTTTTTATTTTTTCTTTATGAGCAATCAGAGCTTTTTAATTTTGAATTAAAAACTGAATTTGCTCATTTCTTATCCTGGCCTGCCATCTAGTGGCCAGAATAAGAATTGCACTTTAAAAGCTGTAAACCTCGCTGATGACTATGGCTTTCATATCGTGTACAGACACCCCATTTGACCACATGGGGCGTCTGTACACCACCCGGAAGCGTACCCTTCTGGGTTTTTGCGCTACTAGATGCCGTGATCTCATGTGATCACGGCATCTAATTGCTGAAGAGGAAACCGCCGATGGCGGCAGTGGCGTAACTACAACTAACTGGGCCCCACAGCAAATTTTTGAACGGGGCCCCCCCCAGAAACTTCTTTGCAACCCACAACTCACATGCAACCATCACTCTTGTGGCTAGTCAAGATTGAGCTCTCCCAGACAAGGCCTGACAGCCACTCCATCCGTTTCCTATAGTGTCACTGTATATAATGTCATTGTATAATACTGTTGAGGGGGCCCTGACAATAAAATCTTTTAGTCTCCCTCTTGAGGGGCCCCCTTGTGGGTCTGGGCCCCAAAGCAGCTGCTTCCCCTGCTTCCCCTATTGCTACGCCCCTGGATGGCGGTAAGTACCCGCAAGTCTCTGCTGTTAGAAACAGCAGAGACTTGCTGGCCATGACGCCCGCCGCACGTGGAGCGGGCGCCATGTGTCCGCATCGCCCCAGTGCTGTACATGTACAGTGCTGGGAGCCTAAGGGTTAAAGCTTTTGGACGGCAACAATGAAAAAAAATGACTTGGTCATTAACCCCTTCTGGTCTTTAAAGATGGAGCCCGCTCACTGCCGGGTCCAGGGCTAATGTCTGCCTAATGGAAAAAAAAATCAAAATGTCAAATTTGCCAATTTTGTGTCACTTCCCATGAAATATTGAATATAAAGTGATCAAAAAGTCATGTGCAATCCATGGTATCAATGAAAAGCCTAGATCACCTTGCAAAAAATGAGCCCTCACACAGCTCCATAGACATAAGTGTAAAAAAGCTATAGGGGTCAGAATATGGCAATAAAAAGAATTTTTTTTTTATTTCACAAAGTTTTCATTTTTTCGGCAATAAAACACAAAAAAAACTATACAAATATGGTATCATTGTAATGATACTGACCTTGAGAATGAAGGGCACAGTTCAGTTTTACCACTTAGGGAATGCCATTAAAACAAAACCCATAAAACTGTGGTGGAACTTTTTTTTTACAATTCCACCCCATTTTGAATGTTATTGTGCAGTAAATGGTGCCACAAGAAAGTACAACTTGATCTTTCAATTATACCTTATTTCTGTGTAGGCTTCACTCCTGGTTTTGGCTCACTATTAGGGCTCATGCACACGAACATATTTTCTTTCCGTGTCCGTTCCGTTTTCTTTTGCAGACCGTACGCGGAAACAATCACTTCAATGGGTCCGCAAAAAAAAACGGAAGTTACTCTGTGTTGACTTCGCAAGGGGCCAGCTGTTCCGTTCCACAAAATACCGAATGCACACGGATGTCATGCGGATTTTTTGTGGATCTGTTTTTTGCAAACCGCGAAATACATACGGTCATGTGCATGAGCCCTTACTGATGGAAATAACTGACCAAATAACTGAAGTGTGAACTCAGCCTTACTTGTGTAACAGATGTAACATGCCATGTAGCATGATCTGCTTCAAAGTAGTGTATGCTGTCACTTTTTGGGGCCATGAAACATCATTCACACCACTAAATGTATTATTTCTAGGTGGAAAAGTTAAAATTATCATCTGAGGAAACATTACGAATGCAGAGAGAAACAGATATCAAATGCCAGCACAAAATTGCTGAAATGATTGCACTTATGGAAAAACATAAGGTAAGCTGAAAACAGTAACCGTTTATAAACTTGACCAAAAAAGTGTAGTATGTGGGTCTTGTATGGATGAGATATCCAACTTAAAGGGGTTTTCCCATGAAAAATATTCTACAGTTTTTAAACCAGCATCCGGATCTGAATCCTTTTGTAATTGCATGTAATTAAAAATTTAGTACAGCCACTGGATTATTCAATAAAATGTTTCTGTATAGCGCCACCTGCTGTTAGTTTTTTTTTCTTATTTCTTTCATGTGCTCACTGAGAAGGCTGCACAAGCTTAGTTTCTTCCTTTAACCTCCTCCTGAGCTGTGATAGGGATAGTATGGACACACCCCCTGAGCTGAGATAGGCAGAGCATGGACACGCCCCCTTAGCTGCAGCAGAAAAGACCCTCCCATTGAGCTGCCAGCTTGATATAACTCTAGCAGAGCAATGAATGGGGAGATCTTTGGATCCATGTGAGGTACAGGGCTGGTTCTAGCTTTGTTATAAAGAGGTTGTCATGTATTATATGATGTCTGATGTCTGTCATGTTTTACATTACTCATGGGATAACCCCTTTAAGTAAGATTTAAATTAGTAAGCATAAGGGCAATAGGCAATGAAATAACCATCACAACATCTCTCTGTTCTAAATAACTCCTGTATATGATAATGATGCAACTTTCTTTCCCCCAGACATAGAGATAAAAGATAACGTTTTTCCATGGTTTCAGGCCTGGGTATAAATAGACCGTTAGAAAGATCTCTGTATTGTCCATTTCTATTTGTAATACATTGTAATTAGATCTCCCCTAAGCCGGCCTTTTTCCAGAATAAAGCCTGCATTACACAAGCAGATCAGCAAGTGATTGTCAGGAGGCACATGTCCTATCTTTTGCAATGCGGACCAAAAAGCCCATGGAAGCACTTCTGTGGGCTGCCGATCCATGTCTCCGCACCACATTGTAGAATCTTGAGGATTGTGGACCCATACAAGTTAGTGGGTCCGCATCCGTGATATGGGACTCACAGGGCCAGTGTGAATATCCTAAAGCATTTTTCAGTGGCGATTTTTGTCCAGTGTTTTACTGTTTAATATACTGTGTACATTGTGTTTCCTTTGCACAAGTGCGTGTCCTTACATTTATCCAAATTTGCCATTTCTCCGCCCAGTCTTGCAGCCTCCCAAAATCTATCTATTGTATTATATTTTCCTTAGTATTATCTGCAAATAAAGCTACCCTCTGTATTTCACATAGTCCAAGCCTTCTCATTGTATGTATCAACCTTTTTTGTGGTACAATATCAAACATCTTTGATACAGTGCCTTGCGAAAGTATTCGGCCCCCTGGAACTTTTCAACCTTTTGCCACATTTCAGGCTTCAAACAAAAAGATAGAACATTTTACATTTTTGGTGAAGAATCAACAAGTGGGTCACAATTGTGAAGTGGAACGAAATTTATTGGATCATTTAAACTTTTTTTGTAATAATAAAACTGAAAAGTTGGGCGTGCAAAATGATTGGCCCCCCAGCATTAATACTTTGTTGCGCCATCTTTTGCTGCGATTACAGCTGCAAGTCGCTTGGGGTATGTCTCTATCAGTTTTGCAAATCTAGAGACTGAAATTCTTGCCCTTTCTTCCTTGCAAAACAGCTCGAGCTCTTTGAGGTTGGATGGAGAGCGTTTGTGAACAGCAGTTTTCAGCTCTTTCCACATATTCTCAATTGGATTCAGGTCTGGACTTTGACTTGGCCATTCTAAGACCTGGATACGTTTATTTTTGAACCATTCCATTGTAGATTTTGCTTTATGTTTGGGATCATTGTCTTGTTGGAAGATAAATCTCCATCCTAGTCTCAGGTCTTTTGCAGACTCCAACAGGTTTTCATCCAGAATGGTCCTGTATTTGGCTCCATCCATCTTCCCATTAATTTTAGCCATCTTCCCTGTCCCTGCTGATGAAAAGCAGGCCCAAACCATGATGCTGCCACCACCATGTTTGACAGTGGGGATGGTGTGTTCAAGGTGATGAGCTGTGTTGCTTTTACGCCAAACATATCGTTTTGCATTGTTTCCAAAAAGTTGGATTTTGGTTTCATCTGACCAGAGCACCTTCTTCCACATGTTTGGTGTGTCTCCCAGGTGGCTTGTGGCAAACTGTAAGCGAGACTTTTTATGGATATCTTTGAGAAATGGCTTTCCTCTTGCCACTCTTCCATAAAGGCCAGATTTGTGAAGTCTTCGACTGATTGTTGTCCTATGGACAGACCAGTGGCGTAATTACAACTGAATTGGCCCCACAGCAAATTTTTGAATGGGGCCCCCATCCAGCAACTTCTTTGCAACCCCCACTCCTATGGCTAGTCAAGATTGAGCTCTTAGACCAGGCCCGGCAGCTGCTCTGTCTCCTACAGTGTCACTGTATATAATGTCATTGTATAGTACTGCTGAGGGGGCCCTGACAATAAAATTTTTTAGTCTTCCTTCTGTGGGGGCCCCTTATGGGTCTGGGCCCCAAAGCAGCTGCTTCCCCTGCTTCCCCTATAGCTACGCCCCTGGGACAGACTCTCCCACCTCAGCTGTAGATCTCTGCAGTTCATCCAGAGTGATCATGGGCCTCTTGGCTACATCTCTGATCAGTCTTCTCCTTGTTTGAGATGAAAGTTTAGAGGGACGGCCGGGTCTTGGTAGATTTGCAGTGGTCTGATACTCCTTCCATTTCAATATGATCTCTTGCACAGTGCTCCTTGGGATGTTTAAAGCTTGGGAAATCTTTTAGTATCCAAATCCGGCTTTAAACTTCTCCACAACAGTATCACGGACCTGCCTGGTGTGTTCCTTGGTCTTCATGATGCAGAACCCTGAGACTATCACAGAGCAGGTGCATTTATACGGAGACTTGATTACAGACAGGTGGATTCTATTTATCTTCATCAGTCATTTAGGACAACATTGGATCATTCAGAGATCCTCAATGAACTTCTGGAGTGAGTTTTCTGAACTGAAAGTAAATGGGCCGAATAATTTTGCACGCCCCACTTTTCAGTTTTATTATTACAAAAAAAGTTTAAATGATCCAATAAATTTCGTTCCACTTCACAATTGTGACCCACTTGTTGATTCTTCACCAAAAATGTAAATGTTATATCTTTTTGTATGAAGCCTGAAATGTGGCAAAAGGTTGAAAAGTTCCAGGGGGCCGAATACTTTCGCAAGGCACTGTATATAAAGACAGGAGGTAGAAGCCAATTTTTTTTCATTTAAGGGGAAAAAATTCCTTCCCGACTCCAATCCAGCAATCAGAAATACTCCCTAGATCGTGAATTCACCATCACCACCTCCTCAGGCAGAGAGTTCCATAGTCTCATTCCTCTTACATTAAAGACTCCTTTTCTGTGTTTGTGTAGAAACCTTCTTTCCTCCAGACGTAGAGGATGTCCCCTTGTCACAGTCACAGTCCTGGGGATAAAAAGATGATGGGAGAGATCTCTGTACTGACCCCTGATATATTTATACATAGTTATTAGATCTCCCCTCAGTCGTCTTTTTTCTAAAGTGAATAACCCTAGTTTTGATAATCTTTCTGGGTACTGTAGTCCACCCATTCCAGTTATTACTTTAGTTGCCCTCCTCTGAACCCTCTGCAGCTCTGCTATGTCTGACAAACTTCTCACCCTCACCCACAAAGTTCTTCACAGTGCTTCACCTCCATAGATCTCCTCCCTCATTTCCTTCTACCACCGTACACGTGCTCCTGGCTCTGTTAGCGATCTAAGATTAAAATCCCCCATAATTCACACCTCTCACTCCCGTCTTCAAGACTTTTCTCGAGCTGCACCTGCTCACTGGAATGCTCTGCCTACCTTCAAACATGCCTTAAAAACACATCTTTTCAGGCGGGCTTATCAAGCTTCCTAAATGGACTGTTCCCCATAGTTACCCATCAGGCCTGAACCCGATCTTCTAATATTTCCACACTTGAAATAGATCGGCCTACACTACTGCTTTCAGTACATTAATGGCTTGACTACTACATATCATAATCAACTACCTTTTGTATCACCCCTAATTCCTCATAGATTGTAAGATCTTGCGATCAGGGCCCTGACTCCTAGTGTTTCAGTTGTATATTAGCCAGTTACGTTATTATGTCTTTTGTTTTGTACATGAACCCTCTGAATTTGTAAAGCGCTGCAGAATATGGTGGCGCTATATAAATAAATATTATTATTATATTATTATTATTATTGTTCACAGGAGCCCAGAACTGTACACAGTAAAACATGTGTGGTCTGACTAATGATTTGTAAAGTGGCAGGACTATGTTCTCATCACGGGCATCTATGCCCCTTTTCATGCAATGCCCATGATCTTATTGGCCTTGGCAGCAGCTGTCTGACACTGGTTTCTACGGTTTAGTTTGCTGTTCACTAAAATTTCTAAGTCCTTTTCCATGTCGGGGTTACCCAGTGTTTTACTATTTAGTATGTACTGGTGACTTGCATTATTCCTTCCTATGTGCATAACCTTACATTTGTCAGTGTTAAACCTCATCTGCCACTTCTCTGCCCAAGCCTCCAGTCTATCCAGATCCATCTGTAGCAGTGTACTGTCCTCTTCTGTGTTAATTACTTTACACAGTTTAGTGTCATCTGCAAAAATTGATATTTTACTGTGCAAGCCTTCTACAAGATCATTAATAAATATATTGAAGAGAATAGGGCCCAATACTGACCCTTGTGGTACCCCACTAGTGACAGTGACCCAATCTGAGTATGTGCCGTTAATAACCACCCTCTCTTTTCTATCACTGAGCCAGTTACTTACCCACATACAGACATTTTCTCCCAGTCCAAGCATTCTCATTTTATATACTAACCTTTTATGCGGTACAGTGTGAAATGCTTTGAAGAAGTCAAGATATACGACATCCATTGATTCGCCGCGGTCAAGCCTAGAACTTAGAACATTAAGAACTTCTTAATTTTGACACATCTCTGGAATGTACAGAGACTGAATGCTCCTAAAGTGTTCTGTCCAATTACAGTGTGACCTGTGACTGCTTAGTTATAGCTTTCCAGTCCTGTCCATCCCTGCCCTGCACTGAACCCTATGATCAGCGAAGCTAAATAATAGTAAGCTGAATGCTCAGTGTTGAACTTCCTGCTACAGAACTGACAAAACTAGAAGGAAGAGCAGATCACTGTATACTAGGTGTGAAAAATTAAAACCTTCAACGTCCTAAACCAAAAGGGATACTGACCTTCACCATTTCACTGTGCTGAACCCCCAGGGATCCTGACATTTACCTCATCAGTGCTGTAGACCACCAGGCATCCTAAAATTAATTCCCTTTTTTAAAACCCTTCCAATTTAGCAGGACCTGTGAAGGGAAGCACACTTATCTGATCCTGACAGCGCGGTTCTGGTATCCTGGGTCCGCCACTGTGTTCACTGTGGTTTGATCCCTGCATGTAAATTTCCAACATGATGGGGGTGGGGGGGTCATGTGTGCCTGTGGTTGCAGCAGCGATCTGTCCCCCAAATGGCACATGACCGCAGTGATGTGCTGCTCTGAGACACATATCCATTGCGCCCGGTGATTGACTACAGTGGCACATATGACCACGTCCATGCTGGAAGTTTGAAACCAAGTGAAGGCAGTGTTAAACCCGAATAGCCAGAACCGAGTGACAGGGAGCAGGTAAGTATGCCTCCCTTCACAGGTCAGGAATGGAGGAAAGGGGGTTTTAAAAAATAAATGTAATCCTGGCATAAAGGGAACATTGATGATCTCCATTCATATCAATAGCAGCTGTTAATAGTTGTACCAAATTATTTTATTGGTTAGATTTCACAGTGTGGAGTATATATACCCTGTGCATGACGCACCCAGTTTGCTTGCTTCCACTTTTCGCATAGCATTAAAAGCTTTAGGTGAGGAAATGTCTGCTAGACATACAATAGACTTGAGTGACAAACAGATCTCATGTTTAGAATTACATTTTCTTTTTTGTTCTGTATTTGTCTGCTAGCATCAATATGATAAACTACTTGAAGAAAAGGATGCAGAATTAGGTGGACTTAGGGCAAAAGAACAGGAAATAGCTGCTGCTAGAGTCTTAATGGTGAGAAAATGCGATTTACCAGTAGATTTTGTTCAGTATAATTTAACCGCCAAGAAAACTAAGGGACAGTTTACATTGCTCAAGTTAGCAGACTGTTGTTGGGAAAGAAGAGTTCCTTCCCGGCAATCACCTGCTCGTCAGTAAAGGAGGCTGCTGCAATTACATGCAGCGATCTCCTCCACAGTATAGGGTGGAGCGATTGATAATGTCATCTCTTTTGCCCATACAGAATCATTGCTTGCCAGCAGCAGAGTGTGTTTACACGGCACAACCTGCTGAAGGCAAACGATGATTTAGGTGACCTCACAAACTATCATATCACCCGATAAATGATGACTTCGCTTGTTTATTGGGTAATCTGCAGCACCTTTACACCAGCAGATTATTGCTAATGTGCATTCCTGTGAATTGCAGAGGATGAAATCCACTGGGCAAGTGTGCACATGCTGTATTGTACCGTATTATACTGTCAGTTGCCTATGAGACCCAGTCTAGGGGCTAAGCCTCATAGGCTTCTGTAGCTGCCACGTCATGTTGCCTGTGTAAGGCCTAGTTCACACTTCAGTGATTTCCATCAGTGATTTTTAAACCAAAACCTGGAATGGAGCCTCTATAGATAAGGTAGAATAGAAAGATCTACACTTGTTCTGTGTTTTTGATCTGCACCTGGTTTTGGCTGAGAATCACTGATGGAAATCACTGACCAAATACTGAAGTGTGAACTAGGCCTAAGGCATTGGGCTGCCTTAGCAGCCATCAGCACACTGCAATCGCATTGCGGTAGACAATGGGGTGAAAGAGGGAGTCCCCTCCTTCTATAAACCCCTTATATGCAGCAGTCAGCATTGACTGCAGTATGTAAGAGGTTAATCTGCCAGCATCTGAGTTTTCAGTGATCCCAGTTGATGTAGCCAGGACCCAACTATCAGTTACAACCGGATACCTGCTGCTGATCAAGCTTGCGCAGCTCCTGGGCCCACTTGATCAGCACACCATACATGTACAGCACATGTCCGGATGCAGTTAAAGGGAATATATCACCACAAACTGATTTATTGTTTAAATCAAGTTTTTGGGTTAAGTATATATTTTTTAAAATTTGTGCACAATGACCTATTAACAGGTCACAAAACAGGGCTAGAACATTCTGCCATAGAAGTCAATGAGTCAGAACCAGACTACAGGTCCATGTGGCTGTTATAAAGCATATCTCTGACTGCTGTGAACAGAGCAGAGGAGCGGCTCAGGCAAGTTAGCTGCCCCAAAATCATATAAAGAAAACAGAATAAACAACAATCTGAAGAGAAAAACAGTTTAAAGAAAACAAATGTTTCAGTTGAAAAGAACATAGACATGTCTGAGTATTTGGTTTTAATCATTAATAGAAATTCCTTGTGTGAACATACCCTTATTGTTACAATGATTCGTACTATGCATAAATAACTTTCTTTTTGTGTATTTAAGGAAACTGAACTGTCCAATAAAAATAATGAAATAGCCACACTTAAGATGCATCTTCAGCAAGAAAAGGAGCAGAAGGTACTATTTTACCAGTTATTTTACAGCTTTATAAAAAAATGTTTACAATAAAAAGTGCTTAAATACATATTTTAACTAATTTCAAAGTTTAACTGTTATTTCAGTTTTTTTAATATTGTGTAATATAGCATCGGAACAGGGAAGAGGAGACGCCCATTGAGAAACCCTGGCGTCTCCTCCTCCCTGTTCCGATGCTATGCATTAGCATAGCACGCGCAAGAATTTTACAGGGGCACAGCGGGCAAATGGAGCGGCGCCCGGAAAAAATTGTAAGTGCACTGACCTCCATCCCACATGCCCTACCTCACCATGTACTTAGTTAACAGAGTCTGGACCCATGAAAGGTCCTCTTTAAACCTGGGGTGCGTCTTATCATCGGGTGCGTCTTATAAAGCGAAAAATACGGTAGGTCCTTTATACCCAGGTAGATGATCAGGAATGACCATTTGTGGGAACATTCGTTTGGCTGATCATCACCCCGTCTAAACTCCCCAATGATCCACCGGCAAACGCTTGTGTGTTGGCCTATTGGATCTTTTATGCAGCTGCACTCACCATGTGAATAGCCCTTTTAAAGAGTGCCAATCAACTTGTTATAAATTTGATCAGTGATCATTATGGCTCTGCCCTGGGCAATTTAAAAGGTTATTGGACCACATACAGTATGTTATAAGCACTTTGATGCTAACATTTTTTGCCAGTAAAAATTGTACGTACTTTACCCAATTTGTGCCAGATTTACTAAATTGTTACAAGCTTTTATGCAAAAAAACACCCCAAAACTATATACCTGTGCAGAAAGTCAAAATTCGGGTGAATATAGCCTGAAGTCTGGTTAGCTGTAACCTAAATAAACATGCTAATTGTATCATTATTTATTGATACTGATCTTTTCTGGTGCACATGTATAATTCATTATTTCAATAAATATTTTTATTCCTAAAGGAGAAAATGAAGTTTAAAACAAGCATGCAGCACAAGGTAAACTATACTTTATGAAATCTGAAGTTATAATTAGTGGAAGCCTTTCAAACATACTGTAACATCCCCCACCCCAAATGCATTGCATTTCTCTTTGTATGTACATAGACAGAGATAGCTGTTGGCCATTGATAAGACGGCCATCGTGTACAGTCATGGCCAAAAGAGACTGAAACTAATTTTGGTTTTCACAAAGTGCTTCAGTGTTTTTTTTATATCTTTTTATATATTATACATTTTTCTTAAGTTGTTTTTAACTTTTATTGACAAAAATGCAATTCCTAGCATGCTGAATATCAGCTTCGGGAACAAGTCATGACTAATGGCAACCCATTCTTGCTGTTATGCATGCAGGTGTGGACCCACTGTGACACTGACCGGCTATACCCTAGAGGGGCGTGACTAAGTAACTACCTGGTCTTCACTAGAGCCTCTGATGGATATGCTTGGGCCATAGGGTAGTCCCCAGGTACCACGCCAGAGCAGTCCCTGAGCCATTGGCAGCTGACCCCCAGCCAGTGGCTGTGGGGGTCAGAGATACAGGTGCAAAGCACTGAAGGGAAAGACGTGGTCAGGAAGTCTGGAGTCAGGGCAGGCAGCAATCAAGCAAAGTCTGTCATTGAAGTCCAAGGTCAGGGGCCGGCGGCAATCAAGCAAAGTCTGTTTAAGGCCTCTTTCACACTAGCGTTAGCACGGATCCGGCACCTAAAGGGTGCCAACGGATCCGTGCTAACGCTGATACATGTGTGGAGCCGGAGCAGCGCTCCGGCCCCACACATGTTGACAGACATTGGGACAGCAATACATACAGACATACA
This sequence comes from Rhinella marina, assembly GCA_900303285.1. Lineage (NCBI taxonomy): Eukaryota > Metazoa > Chordata > Amphibia > Anura > Bufonidae > Rhinella > Rhinella marina. Next base: position 9,861 of record ONZH01014133.1, on the reverse strand, counting down.
CACACAAACACATACATACTTACATACTCCAGCCCGGGACGCCGGCAGCACGTCTTCACGCGCCTCCTGCGCGCAGTGATGACGATTCCCCACAGCGCCCTCTGCTGGGCGCAGTGGGGAAACGTCATAGCTGCGCGCAGGAGGCGCGTGAAGACATTCTGCTGGCGTCCCTGCCTGGAGTATGTGAGTATGTATGTGTATGTATGTCTGTATGTATTTCTGTATTTCTGTGTAGCCGGATAACGGAATGACCCCCCATTGCAAGTCAATGGAGGACAGATCCGGATTACTGGTGTATCACACCAAACGGATCCGTCACCATTGACTTGCATTGGGGGTCATTCCGGATCCGGCTTGGTGCGGATGCCTGGACCGGAGAGAAAACCGCAGCATGCTGCGGTTTGTTCTCCAGTCTGAAGACGGAACGGAATGCTTTCAGGAGCATTCCGTTGTCTTCAGTTCAGTTTTGTCCCCATTGACAATGAATGGGGACAAAACTGAAGCATTTTTTTCCGGTATTGAGCCCCTATGACGGAACTCAATACCGGGATTTAAAAACGCTAGTGTGAAAGTAGCCTAATCAAGAAGCAGGGTCTGGTACACAGTAAAGCAGAAACTTCCAAACATCTTCACATGAGGAACTAGACTGGCTGATGACTAAGATTGCTCAGATGCCTTTCTGAGACAGGAAGCTCCTTTAAATACATCCTGCAACCCATCCATAGGTAGGGGAGATAGAGGGTGTGCCCGTGCTGCCTCTCAAAAGGAGGAGGGACACGCCTAACAAACAGTACAGGACTCTAAGTAGGAAAGAAGGAAGCTCCAGCACGGGGTGCAGATACCACAGTTTAAGCTACTGTTGCCTGTGCTTGTCAGCACAGCACATAGCAGCAGGGGAGAGTGAGAGAGTCCGGCGCCCGTGTCAGCAGCGCAGGCATGGAGCACTTGGCTAACACTTGCCTTGGAGTTTATTATTATCTCAGTGTATTTGTTTGTGCATCTGCCTCTGTGGATTGACCACAGGTTCTCAATGAGATTGAGATCTGGGGAGTTTCCTGGCCATGGACCCAAAATTTCAATGTTTTGTTCACCAAGCCACTTAGTTATCACTTTTGCCCTGTGACATGGCGCTTCATCATGCTGGAAAAAGCATCATTCATCACCAAATTGCTCCTGGGTCATTAGGAGAATGTGCTCTTGGAGGATGTTTTAAGACAATTCTTTACTTGTGGCAGAGTTCTTGGCAAAATTGTGTTTTAACCCACTAGCTTAGTTAGGTGAGAAGCAACCCCACACATAAATGGTCTCAAGATGCTTTACTGTTGGTATGACATAGGACTCATGGTAGTACTCACTTTTTCCTTGAAGGTCTTGACGATCCGATAAATGGTTGATTTAGTTGCAATCTTACAATCAGCAATGCCCTTGCCTGTGAAACCCTTTTGATGCAAACCAGTTAAGAATACATGTGACTCCTTGGAGGTAACCATGGTTAACAGGAGAAGACAATTATTGCAAGCACCACCACCCTTTCAAAGCAACCAGTCTGCTCTTCTAATTCAGTCAGCATGACAGAGTGATTTCAGCTGCCTCGTCTTTCTTAACACTTTCTCCTGAGCTAAGGAGAAGCTCACTGAAAAGATGTTAGCAAGTCATTTTGTGGGATACCTGAAATGCAGTTACACTATACATGGGTTTTTTGTGATTAAGTTCATTTTCATGGCAAGGGATGACTTTGCAATTCACCTGATCACGTGTCATAACAATTTATTTAATGCAAAATGAAAACTATAAAAAACTGAAGCAGAAAACTTGTGAAAAACAAAATTTGTGTCAGTCTCAAAACTTTTGGCTACAACTGTACAACTGGGATCAGAAAGAGCAGAAATTTAAATGTATACATTGCACGTTTTGCTAAATCTGTTCCCACAAAACTACAATATGTATCAGTCTGCTTAACTCCTTTTTGTCTATAACATGCTGCCGGCAGAGTGCACTGCATTTCATGGTAGTAGGTTCTATTTAAAGGGGTTTTCCAGCTTCTACCAAAATGTTATCTATGCCCTGGCGAACTCTGTACATAACTCTCACCTGCCCCCACTCTGTTCCAATACTCTGTGTTTGGTCCTGCTCCAGTACCAGGGGCTGAAAGGAGTAGGACCAGACCCTCAGCAGGTGAGTGCCTTTTTTATGATAGGTACAGTGCCGAGCAGGGCATAAATAGAATTGTGGTAGAAACTAGACTAAACTCCTTTAAAGGGAACCTGTCAACAACTTAATGCTGATCTCACTGAGGGCAGCATAAAATAGTGACAGAAATGCTGATTTCAGAGGTGTGTCACTCAGGAGCTAACTGTAAGCGGTTGCAGAGAACCAGCATCATAATCAAAGAGTCAAATCTACCTGAGAAGAGTCATGGTTATTCATTATCTCCTGTTCTCTCGCCCATCTGCTGATGGTTGGCAGTTCTCTACTAGACAGAAAGGGAGAAAACTAGGTAGAAGACTGTCAATCATCAGCAGGTGGGCAGGGAGAGCAGGAATTCATGAATAACCATAACTCTTCTCAGGTGGCCGTGACTCTTTTCCAGGCCTGGGATGCAATGTTTGTGACGTTGGTTCTCTGCAACCACTTACTTTTAACTTATAAATGACAGACTGCTGAAATCAACTCACCTGTCTGTACTTTATTCTGCCGTTAGTATGGTCAGCAAAAAGTTGATGACAGGTTCCCTTTAACCCTTTCAGTACCGGAGGTTTTTTCGGTCATGCATTTTCGTTTTGCGCTCCCTGCCTTCAAACAGCCATAACTCTTTTATTTTTCTGTTCACATAGCTGTATGATGGCTTGTTTTTTGCGGGACAAGTTGTACTTTCCAACGCCACCATTTAATATTGCATATGGTGTAGTGGGAAGCGGGAAAAAAATTCCAAATCAGGTGAAATTGCAAAAAAAACGCTATTCCGCTACAGTTCTACGGGTTTCTTATTTACAGCGTTCGATGTGCATTAAAACTGACCCATTATTTTCATTCTACTGGTCAGTACGAATCCGGCAATACCTAATATGTATAGTTTTTCCTGCGTTTTGATAGTGAAAAAAAATTAGAAAGTTGCCCTTTTTTTTTTTTTTTTTTTTCCTTGTCATATCTTGACCCCTATAACTTTTTGGTATTTATGTGTACAGAGCTGTATGGGGGCTCATTTTTTGCGGGACAATCTGAAGATTTTATTAATACCATTCTGGGGTGTGTATCACTTTTTATTTAATTTTTTTTAGAAAAAAAAAGCGACAAAAAACGGCAAATCGCCATTTGGACGCTTTTTTCCGCCACACAATTCGCCGTATTGGATTTTTTTTATATTTGAAAAAGTACGGGCGTTTTCGGTCACGGTGATACCCATGATGTCTATATTTAGTGTTATTTAGGTATTTATTTTTTACTTATACGGAAAGGGGGGTGATTTGAACTTTTATATCTTTTTTATTTTTTATATATTTTTTAACATTTTTTTTTTTTTTTTTTTTACTATTTGAATGCTCAAATATGAGCTTATATATTGTGGCTTTTTAATTTTCTTTATGAGCAATCATGGATTTACTAGAGGCAGTTAAATCCATGAATTGCTCATTTCTTATCCTGGCCTGCCATCTAGTGGCCAGAATAAGAATTGCACTTTGAAAACTGTAATCCTCACCAGCGATTGGCCACACGGGGTGTCTGTACACCACCCGGAAGCGAACGCGGGTTTAGACGCAACTAGATGCCGTGATCACGGCATCTAGTCACCCCGGAAGACGCCGCCGATACAGTAGGTAGCGGCAAGTCTCTGCTGTTAGAAACAGCAGAGACTTGCCGGCCATGACGCCCGCCGCACCCGCGAGCGGGCGCCATGTGCCCGCATCGTACCAGCGCCGTACATGTACAGCGCTGGTACTGTAAGGGTTAAGCACATGCACTTTATTTCTTTCTCTGCTAGGAAGTTCAGACCATATGTATAGAGACTCCAAAGCAATCTACTAAAATTGGAGATTTTCATCATTCGCCTTCTTTTTCAATGAAAACACCACTGAAGGAGAAAGGAAGAATGTCAGATAATAAGAATGGATTTCCATGGACCTCATCGAAAAGCAGCAAGAGTGTTGTTTCAAAGGTATAAATGTATTGTTTTGGTTTGTATCTCACTTTTCCTATTTACCTGTTGCATTTATACAGTAAGTCCATACCATGCACACTGAAAATTATCCTTGAGTTCTTAAAACATGATTTTACTGACATGTGGTATAATAATAAAACTTTAGCTATTAGATATGAATATCACACACTTAAAAGAGGTCCCAGTGGATCTTCTGCAATAATGCAGGGTATGCACATTTAGTTCTGTGCTGTGGCTCCTTATGTGGCTGTATTGTTTGGGTCCTGTGCTATCCCAGACTGGACTGTGGGTATGAACATATGTTACATTATTGCTGTTCCTTTTAATCCCTACATTCTTCCTGCCTATGAAGAAAGGCTGTTGTTCCAGCAAGAGTAATCCTACTTTTCACACTGACCTGGCCGCTGACCCTGACCAAAAAGCCTTGCTTGGTCCCATTGCACCACTAAGCTCCACCTCATCTCTTCCCTATATTGCTTTTGAAATAATAAGAGCCTCTATAGTAACCCCAGTAGTAATAAGTGCCTTATCTTATTAAGAATAAAGCCCTTTATACTGCCCAAATAATAATAATGCCCCTTTAGTACGCCCAGTAATATTAAGGTCCCCTGCATTGCCTACGGTTGTAATAAAGCCCCTTATACTGCCCACAGTAATAGTAGTGCCCGCTATAATGCCTCCGTTAGTAATAAGTTGCCTATGAGACCCAGTCTAGGGGCTAAGCCTCATAGGCTTCTGTAGCTGCCACGTCATGTTGCCTGTGTAAGGCCTAGTTCACACTTCAGTGATTTCCATCAGTGATTTTTAAACCAAAACCTGGAATGGAGCCTCTATAGATAAGGTAGAATAGAAAGATCTACACTTGTTCTGTGTTTTTGATCTGCACCTGGTTTTGGCTGAGAATCACTGATGGAAATCACTGACCAAATACTGAAGTGTGAACTAGGCCTAAGGCATTGGGCTGCCTTAGCAGCCATCAGCACACTGCAATCGCATTGCGGTAGACAATGGGGTGAAAGAGGGAGTCCCCTCCTTCTATAAACCCCTTATATGCAGCAGTCAGCATTGACTGCAGTATGTAAGAGGTTAATCTGCCAGCATCTGAGTTTTCAGTGATCCCAGTTGATGTAGCCAGGACCCAACTATCAGTTACAACCGGATACCTGCTGCTGATCAAGCTTGCGCAGCTCCTGGGCCCACTTGATCAGCACACCATACATGTACAGCACATGTCCGGATGCAGTTAAAGGGAATATATCACCACAAACTGATTTATTGTTTAAATCAAGTTTTTGGGTTAAGTATATATTTTTTAAAATTTGTGCACAATGACCTATTAACAGGTCACAAAACAGGGCTAGAACATTCTGCCATAGAAGTCAATGAGTCAGAACCAGACTACAGGTCCATGTGGCTGTTATAAAGCATATCTCTGACTGCTGTGAACAGAGCAGAGGAGCGGCTCAGGCAAGTTAGCTGCCCCAAAATCATATAAAGAAAACAGAATAAACAACAATCTGAAGAGAAAAACAGTTTAAAGAAAACAAATGTTTCAGTTGAAAAGAACATAGACATGTCTGAGTATTTGGTTTTAATCATTAATAGAAATTCCTTGTGTGAACATACCCTTATTGTTACAATGATTCGTACTATGCATAAATAACTTTCTTTTTGTGTATTTAAGGAAACTGAACTGTCCAATAAAAATAATGAAATAGCCACACTTAAGATGCATCTTCAGCAAGAAAAGGAGCAGAAGGTACTATTTTACCAGTTATTTTACAGCTTTATAAAAAAAATGTTTACAATAAAAAGTGCTTAAATACATATTTTAACTAATTTCAAAGTTTAACTGTTATTTCAGTTTTTTTAATATTGTGTAATATAGCATCGGAACAGGGAAGAGGAGACGCCCATTGAGAAACCCTGGCGTCTCCTCCTCCCTGTTCCGATGCTATGCATTAGCATAGCACGCGCAAGAATTTTACAGGGGCACAGCGGGCAAATGGAGCGGCGCCCGGAAAAAATTGTAAGTGCACTGACCTCCATCCCACATGCCCTACCTCACCATGTACTTAGTTAACAGAGTCTGGACCCATGAAAGGTCCTCTTTAAACCTGGGGTGCGTCTTATCATCGGGTGCGTCTTATAAAGCGAAAAATACGGTAGGTCCTTTATACCCAGGTAGATGATCAGGAATGACCATTTGTGGGAACATTCGTTTGGCTGATCATCACCCCGTCTAAACTCCCCAATGATCCACCGGCAAACGCTTGTGTGTTGGCCTATTGGATCTTTTATGCAGCTGCACTCACCATGTGAATAGCCCTTTTAAAGAGTGCCAATCAACTTGTTATAAATTTGATCAGTGATCATTATGGCTCTGCCCTGGGCAATTTAAAAGGTTATTGGACCACATACAGTATGTTATAAGCACTTTTGATGCTAACATTTTTTGCCAGTAAAAATTGTACGTACTTTACCCAATTTGTGCCAGATTTACTAAATTGTTACAAGCTTTTATGCAAAAAAACACCCCAAAACTATATACCTGTGCAGAAAGTCAAAATTCGGGTGAATATAGCCTGAAGTCTGGTTAGCTGTAACCTAAATAAACATGCTAATTGTATCATTATTTATTGATACTGATCTTTTCTGGTGCACATGTATAATTCATTATTTCAATAAATATTTTTATTCCTAAAGGAGAAAATGAAGTTTAAAACAAGCATGCAGCACAAGGTAAACTATACTTTATGAAATCTGAAGTTATAATTAGTGGAAGCCTTTCAAACATACTGTAACATCCCCCACCCCAAATGCATTGCATTTCTCTTTGTATGTACATAGACAGAGATAGCTGTTGGCCATTGATAAGACGGCCATCGTGTACAGTCATGGCCAAAAGAGACTGAAACTAATTTTGGTTTTCACAAAGTGCTTCAGTGTTTTTTTTATATCTTTTTATATATTATACATTTTTCTTAAGTTGTTTTTAACTTTTATTGACAAAAATGCAATTCCTAGCATGCTGAATATCAGCTTCGGGAACAAGTCATGACTAATGGCAACCCATTCTTGCTGTTATGCATGCAGGTGTGGACCCACTGTGACACTGACCGGCTATACCCTAGAGGGGCGTGACTAAGTAACTACCTGGTCTTCACTAGAGCCTCTGATGGATATGCTTGGGCCATAGGGTAGTCCCCAGGTACCACGCCAGAGCAGTCCCTGAGCCATTGGCAGCTGACCCCCAGCCAGTGGCTGTGGGGGTCAGAGATACAGGTGCAAAGCACTGAAGGGAAAGACGTGGTCAGGAAGTCTGGAGTCAGGGCAGGCATAAATAGAATTGTGGTAGAAACTAGACTAAACTCCTTTAAAGGGAACCTGTCAACAACTTAATGCTGATCTCACTGAGGGCAGCATAAAATAGTGACAGAAATGCTGATTTCAGAGGTGTGTCACTCAGGAGCTAACTGTAAGCGGTTGCAGAGAACCAGCATCATAATCAAAGAGTCAAATCTACCTGAGAAGAGTCATGGTTATTCATTATCTCCTGTTCTCTCGCCCATCTGCTGATGGTTGGCAGTTCTCTACTAGACAGAAAGGGAGAAAACTAGGTAGAAGACTGTCAATCATCAGCAGGTGGGCAGGGAGAGCAGGAATTCATGAATAACCATAACTCTTCTCAGGTGGCCGTGACTCTTTTCCAGGCCTGGGATGCAATGTTTGTGACGTTGGTTCTCTGCAACCACTTACTTTTAACTTATAAATGACAGACTGCTGAAATCAACTCACCTGTCTGTACTTTATTCTGCCGTTAGTATGGTCAGCAAAAAGTTGATGACAGGTTCCCTTTAACCCTTTCAGTACCGGAGGTTTTTTCGGTCATGCATTTTCGTTTTGCGCTCCCTGCCTTCAAACAGCCATAACTCTTTTATTTTTCTGTTCACATAGCTGTATGATGGCTTGTTTTTTGCGGGACAAGTTGTACTTTCCAACGCCAGCATTTAATATTGCATATGGTGTAGTGGGAAGCGGGAAAAAAATTCCAAATCAGGTGAAATTGCAAAAAAAACGCTATTCCGCTACAGTTCTACGGGTTTCTTATTTACAGCGTTCGATGTGCATTAAAACTGACCCATTATTTTCATTCTACTGGTCAGTACGAATCCGGCAATACCTAATATGTATAGTTTTTCCTGCGTTTTGATAGTGAAAAAAAATTAGAAAGTTGCCCTTTTTTTTTTTTTTTTTTTTCCTTGTCATATCTTGACCCCTATAACTTTTTGGTATTTATGTGTACAGAGCTGTATGGGGGCTCATTTTTTGCGGGACAATCTGAAGATTTTATTAATACCATTCTGGGGTGTGTATCACTTTTTATTTAATTTTTTTTAGAAAAAAAAAGCGACAAAAAACGGCAAATCGCCATTTGGACGCTTTTTTCCGCCACACAATTCGCCGTATTGGATTTTTTTTTATATTTGAAAAAGTACGGGCGTTTTCGGTCACGGTGATACCCATGATGTCTATATTTAGTGTTATTTAGGTATTTATTTTTTACTTATACGGAAAGGGGGGTGATTTGAACTTTTATATCTTTTTTATTTTTTATATATTTTTTAACATTTTTTTTTTTTTTTTTTTTACTATTTGAATGCTCAAATATGAGCTTATATATTGTGGCTTTTTAATTTTCTTTATGAGCAATCATGGATTTACTAGAGGCAGTTAAATCCATGAATTGCTCATTTCTTATCCTGGCCTGCCATCTAGTGGCCAGAATAAGAATTGCACTTTGAAAACTGTAATCCTCACCAGCGATTGGCCACACGGGGTGTCTGTACACCACCCGGAAGCGAACGCGGTTTAGACGCAACTAGATGCCGTGATCACGGCATCTAGTCACCCCGGAAGACGCCGCCGATACAGTAGGTAGCGGCAAGTCTCTGCTGTTAGAAACAGCAGAGACTTGCCGGCCATGACGCCCGCCGCACCCGCGAGCGGGCGCCATGTGCCCGCATCGTACCAGCGCCGTACATGTACAGCGCTGGTACTGTAAGGGTTAAGCACATGCACTTTATTTCTTTCTCTGCTAGGAAGTTCAGACCATATGTATAGAGACTCCAAAGCAATCTACTAAAATTGGAGATTTTCATCATTCGCCTTCTTTTTCAATGAAAACACCACTGAAGGAGAAAGGAAGAATGTCAGATAATAAGAATGGATTTCCATGGACCTCATCGAAAAGCAGCAAGAGTGTTGTTTCAAAGGTATAAATGTATTGTTTTGGTTTGTATCTCACTTTTCCTATTTACCTGTTGCATTTATACAGTAAGTCCATACCATGCACACTGAAAATTATCCTTGAGTTCTTAAAACATGATTTTACTGACATGTGGTATAATAATAAAACTTTAGCTATTAGATATGAATATCACACACTTAAAAGAGGTCCCAGTGGATCTTCTGCAATAATGCAGGGTATGCACATTTAGTTCTGTGCTGTGGCTCCTTATGTGGCTGTATTGTTTGGGTCCTGTGCTATCCCAGACTGGACTGTGGGTATGAACATATGTTACATTATTGCTGTTCCTTTTAATCCCTACATTCTTCCTGCCTATGAAGAAAGGCTGTTGTTCCAGCAAGAGTAATCCTACTTTTCACACTGACCTGGCCGCTGACCCTGACCAAAAAGCCTT